>OY740770.1:95277680-95845800 GCA_963513935.1 Aphrophora alni | reverse complement strand
AAAATTTATGATTTAGGGATCAGTGCATACACGATAAACAGGCGTCATCGCAAAATCAATTTATTTAGATTCATTTTAAAACAGATTTACTCTCAAAGATTCGAAGTCGATTATTATGTTCACTGAAGTGCGCAGTTCATTAAAATAAAACTAAAAAAAAATCCCTTATCGAAATCAGTAATCAGTTATCGAATCTGCAAATTTACTTCACACTTAAGTAGCCGTAAGATGTATGAAATAAACAGACATCAGAACTTTTTACTCAAAACAACATTCCGCTTGTGACCAATTTAAAAATTCTTATTTTGAGATAATAAGGTTAGACCTAGTCTTTATTCCAGTTCTCATTTAGATAAAGTCTTGGAGTAGAAGATTAATTTTGTTTTGTTTACTTTTTCACTTAGTATACAGAAAGTTACTTAATGTGTCAAACAATTGTTTTGAGTAAAGATAAGTTTTTGATGATATAGGTATAATAAAGTATTTATTGGAATAGTGTATCTCTATCGTTTGCGTTTCGATCCACAACAGACACCTGTAGACAGATTTTAATCTAATTTGGTATGTTGGCATATCTTTCCCATATCTCGAGAAGATATCTTGGCCAAACACTGTCATCAACCGATTTCGATGCCCCAACTATCTTCTATACTAAGCATGCATTTATTGACAATTGGTAGTGGGCTTTTAGTAATCCTTGCGAAAAGATAGTAAACAGGCCGAGACGGATTATACGTGCATACTTTGTTATCAGAGTTAGTGATATGATGGTTATTTTACATATTACATGAATTTGTTTTATTTCAGTTGGATCATTATCGATACAGTCATCAGGTGTACCAACAAATATGTTACTCTAATCGCAAAATATATTTTACTGTCATAGAGATTAATCACTGTCAGTTATGAATTATGATTTCGTCTGCAATGCTTCGACATATGATTCATGAACGATTCTTAACATATAAAACATCATCAATTCATGATATATAAAATAATCGTGAAAAACATTCTTTTATTTTTATGACCAAGAAGATTTACTTACATTTTTTAAATTTTTCGAATGAATTTTAAACTTGTTGAGGCGTTAAAATCTGTAAAAATGAAATGGTTTCAGCATTTGTTTGTTCTTTTTTCATTTAATTTTTTTATTCAAACAAATTTATTGAGACCAGAAAATAATATTTTTCCTTTCAATTAAAAACCAAATATTTCCTTTAATACAAGTTTACTTTTCGACCCACTACAATTTAATTCATAATGACTTTTCATCAGCATGGAAGTTTTTTAAATTTAAATTTGATTGAACTTACTCTAAAAGAGATGTATTATACTGTTTAAACAATCAATTCTATCTGAAAAGGGAATCAAAACCTAATCTAATTAATCCCTGTCTGTTACATACTCATAACCAATAATATGTTGAAACATGAGTTCACGCATCCAATTATAAGACCAAAGGTGTTAGTGACTGATTAAAAACCAATTATTTAGGTGTTTATACAAGAGTAAAACTAATACATTTAAAATAAATAATCAACAAAAAGTCTGTGTTTTATGACGATTGATAAAAATTCTTACATAATGTCCTATTTGAATGTATTATTCTAATTAGTTAATTTTTTAATAAACATAATAATTAGTAAATATTATAAAAATAAAAACTTCCAAAATTTTAAATTTATAGCAGATACGTTTGGAAACTACACAGCAAATTTGGAAAAATGTTTTGAGATTGGAAGGTTTGTTTCTTCTCTATTGTCGTGTACTGGAAAAATAGCTCCAAACTTCGCACAATAAGGAAAATAATAAATTCTATAAAAACTATTGTTATAAAAAGTTCTTTAAAATACTTTCTTTTTAAGAAATCGATTAGTGCGAGTTCTCCGAGAGTTGTTTTTAAGGAAGATGTGGACGGATTAAAAACGATTCACAAATCAAATTCTTAAAAAAATCACTTCATATATTGTTAGTTATCGTTTACTTCACAATTTTTTTTTTTTAAAGTCACAAATTATTAATATTTCTATAATTATAGAAATTGCCACAACAAGGTTCTAATATTTTAAATGTAACATAATTACAAGAATATATGAAATAAATAATTACACTACAGCATGACGAACAAAAATTTATTTTAAATTCTGATAACTACACACAAAAATGTGCAATTTTAAAATAAATTGCTAATTTTTGTGAGACATAAAAAAGGTGTACATTTATCAACAAACTAACAAATTAAAAATCAACATACAAATTTATATTGAACAATAATTGAAAACTAATGCACAATAACTATTTGTTTGATACAATATTGATGATACTAATGCATTTTTTAATTCACTTCTATTTCTATTATCTTTAATCATAGCTTGTTCAATCAAGAACAAAAGGTAGGAACACAAAATAAAGGCCAAAATTCGTATTTTTTGAATTTTCAATACAACCTATGGTTCAAAAATACGCATAATTCCAACATCTTAAAGAGCATGAAATTCGCGCCTGCAATATCTGGTTAGTTTCAGGCCATTCTTTAAAAGACCGTATTCAGGCCCGTCAATTTTAATCGCGTATAAACGAGTAAAATACCAAAACTGAAAGTGTGTATATTTTTAAACACAACTGCAATGTTTTAGCAATTTCGTCCCCTCATCTTAAATGCAATTCTTCTCGGGACTTGTCGACTTATTTAACAGTAAGGATTTTAAATCAACTTCCCACAGTTTTTTTGATTTATGGAAGGAAGAGTTTAAACGCTGCAAGGAATATTTAACTAAAATATTTAACTAAAACTAAAATATTATTAAACTGCATATTATTAACTGAATATTATTAAACTGCAAGGAATATTACACTAAAATATTTAGACTACACTAAATCCAACCAGGTTTTTTTATTTTACAATTTCAAATTTAGGCTCTGAATATAAGTCTTCTTAGTTTATTAAACAGATAGGATTGATATACAATTAAAGCAAAACAAATAATGTACAGCCTAACATTCAAAAAATATTTTGAAATATTTCATATATTTCCATGAAACAGAACGCTTGTTTTATAAACTTAAATTACAAGTCATAACTTATAAAATAGCCTGATATATTTTTTATGAAACAGGATTCAGGCCGTATCGCAGAAACAGAAGTAACAATGTAATATATAATTGAAAAATATGGATAAGGAGAAATAATCGAACAGCTCTAAATAATTTGGTTTTAATCCTGAATCTCTTCTGTAAGACTACCGCCAAGACAAATACATAAATCGATTTAAAATTCGTTAAGCTCTCCACTTATCTGAGAAACTTAATTTCATCACCCCCTTACTGTAACGGAGTATTCGTAAATGCTCTCTATTCCTCTCCTCTTTTTGTAAAACTATCAGAGAAGAGCCATTTCTTCAGCTTATATTAAATAGCTCTAGATACATCCCAAGATTTTTATTATTAGGTTCCGTAACGGTCTACTCTCTTTCACCTCCAAGATGGCTAAAACAGTTGAACTAATGTTTACACGATTTTCTTTAACGTTCCACACTATATTCCTTCCAAGTTTGCCAATTTTTTTTAAATATCGTTCGTAAGATTTTCTTTGAAGTTCCACTCTATCTCCCATCCAAGTTAACCAACATTTTTCAACTAACGTATATACAATTTTCTTTTACGGTCCACAATCTCTCTCCCCTCCACGTTGTTTCAAATTTTTGAACTAATGTTCATATCTTGTCCTTTCACGTACCTTCAAGTTTATCAACATTTTTGAACTAATGTTCATTCAATTTTCTGTAACGATCCAATCTATCTCACCTCCAAATTGGACAACATTTATTTGTGAACTAATATTCATACATTTTTTCTCTATTTCCCATTTGACATAATATATTATATATTATATTATATTTTTGATCTTATATTTATATAATTTTCTATAACGGTCCATTATATTTCCGATTTTTTTGATTTTTACCAATAACTCATTTTTGGAGAGATGGTGACATGTTTTGACTGGGTCCCTGAAGCTATACTTGAAAAAAAAATTATAAAAATTTTTAGTTTTTTAAAACAAATTTGTTTTATTGGATCACGAACATTAATGTGTTTTTGGGAATCATAATTTTATTTTACCTGTATTTTTCATGAATGAATATAAATCTTCACATTTCACCAACATTTAATTGCTTAGGTAAATTTAGAGATATTCATGCTTTTTGATGGCACCCTTGTTCATTTCTAATTTATAAACGACCGGTCTTTAAGAAAGTGACAAATACTATCTCATACGGAATTCAAATCAAATTATTTAATAAAATGGTTTTAATCCTAGTTAAGATAAGTGCAATTGTCTGTTTCAGATGTTACATGTAATTACCATTTATTTTAAACATCCAAGATATTTAATACCTTAAATAATTAAAATATGGTATTATTTCGAAACACATGCAGTCGTTGAAATTGACCTGCTACGTCAGATTGATTGAAAGACCATCTATACAAAAAATTCTTACTCAAGGTTTCTCAAAATGGATATATTTACAAAAAAATTTAAATTGTATTTTTTACAATTACAATAGTTTCTTTATACGATGCATTAAAGTAAAGTAAGTTCTTAAGTTTAGTAAAAAAAAATCATAACATGTTACAGCAAACGCACAACTAACACAATGTCCAGATAATCTTACAAAGTCAAATTTATCATTTACTGTAATACAGGGAGGAAGTTTGCCTCTGTCACATATTTCTATCTAGGATCTTGATTTATGTTCCGTGCGTTAATTTTGCAATATTCAAATTGTATTTGAACAACGCTTTAGCCTGCTTTCAGTATAAATACAAGCAAAAGTCATTTAGTAACAGGACATAAATAGGTTAGTTGAGTTTCCTATTAATGAAGTTCGAACATAAGAAATGGTGCAAGTTTTTCACTCACCTAAAACCAAAAATAAATTAAAGGAAACCAAAACCAATCGTCTCCAAAAATATTATTTGGGTAGTTATGAAACGTAAAAGTGAAAATGTACCACGGACGCTGTCTTTGTAAAAAATATTTGTATGTTTAAATAAAGGCATAAACTTACTTTTCTTGATCCACAAATACATTATCAGCATAAAAGGTATTTTATTAAAATGAAACTTTAAATGACAAAAGTCAATGTTAATTTCTGATTTTTTTTTACAATTACTCCTAAACCGTAATATTTTTTACTTGCATTTTCTGCATAGATTTGAGTCAATCATCTTCATATTTCACTAAAGTCTAACGAAATCGGTAGAACCAATTTTGAGAAATAAAAATAACATCGTGACCACTTTTCTGCTTTTTAATGTTAACTTATAAAGAGGAATTTGGGAAAGAATGCAACCAATACATTTCATTTGAGTTCTTAGATGCTAAACCACTATACCACAAAATCTACCTTTTTGGATAGAAGGGACTCTAATTTGATATATTTGCAAATCCCTCTTCATAACGTATTAAACCATTCCACACCTTTCTCTCTTCTACGTATATATAATTAAAATAAGCGCACAGTCATATTGAGACAGACACAATCGTAGAAAACAGTTTTTATGAGTCAGAGACCTTCTGTAAGTTATATTCACGTAAATATAAAGTTAAGTATGTCATTTTAATGCTTTCTTCATGTTCTCATACATGTGAGAAAATACAAATATTATATGTGAACTCTAATTGAATTATAGAGACACAACGTTGATTACTATGGCTGTTGCAGTAATAGGAACATACTGCTACAAAACTAATGATAGGATAGTTTTGAATATCAATGGATACTGATTAGGATGTTCATATTCAAGACAACAAATAACTGCACTAGACAAGGACTGACGCTCAACAGCTGTTACCTGTTATTTCCTATTCTGCATTATAGTTAATACAACGATCTATTATTAGGGAAAATTTATTGTGATGGGGATATTATTTGGATAAATCCGTTTTTTTTACCATCCTTGAGTCTAAATAATTTTATTTGAACAGTAGCACTGGAAAATTAACTAACAAATCACAGTAACACAAGAAAAAAGACCGGAGAATGAAAATTGGCAGAGATGGTTTAAGATCAAAATAGTGTATTTTTAGAGCGTTCCCTACTCAAGAGAGTGGGAGTAGAAGGAATGAAAAAAGAGTTTTTTGTTAGTAACTCTAAACCGTGGGTTTATTTGAAACATATTACTGTTTTGTAGTTTAAACAGACTTTTAATTTGTTTTACGCACCTCAATAAGACGATAAAAATTAATCATTTTATGGGTACACAGACATTTCTGAGCAACAGAGTCACACGTCCATTTATGTAGAAAGTTGCTTCAACACTGGAACTAATTGGTTTAGATAACTTTTATCGTGGCTACAAATTTATATTATTATCATTAAAGTTTTCAATTGTCTACTATCAATATGTTTTACTTCAGGTAAATTCTTGGCCGGATACTTACAAAATCACTTACATTCCTAAGAAAATAAGTTGAAAAGGATTAAATGTAAAACAAAAGACGTTTTCCAGAAGAAAAATAAATATTGGTTGTTCAGTTTTTCCATTCAATGAAGGGCTTTGTTTTAGACGAAATATAATTAGTAAAATATTTTCATATATATATTTATACGAAGAACCATTTTTTTTTCAAAAACTGAACAGGATTTCAATTATTTGAATTATGCGAAACTCATTTCTCCAATAAGTATATCGAAAGTATACAAATATAATATATGAAACTCATTTCTCCTCTAAGTATGTATATGATTGTATAATTTCAGGAGATACTGTGATAACAAAATTACCGAAAATACAGTACCTACATTCATGGATTTCGTTGTTTTTGTGATACCACTTGTTTTTGCGATCTGCTATTAAAGACACAAGTAACACATTTTTACACATGAGAATAAAATGACTACATATTTCAAACTTCTGGCATGTTTCGTAAGGGCGATTTTTGTTTTTCTTACTTTAATTGTATTTCGTCACTTTAATTAATTGTATATTACGTATATTTAATATTCAGTAAATTTATTTGTAACGAAAAATATGGACGGAACATTCCAAATGGCGGCAGTTGTGAATAGTTTTTGGATAGAATCAAATTTAACCCTACAATCTTTCATAGACAGATTATATTTTAGTCATCTTAGCGATTAATTAAATATAATGACTTTAGAGTCAAGATAGAAGAAAAACGGATCCACAAAATTAATGCACATGGTGTCATATTAGCAGATGTATTCAACTTTAAACCCCAAGTCTAAGTTACTCTGTATGACTATTTGGTAAAACAGTAATAATTTTGAAATTCAATTGATATACAGAGACCCAATTATAACATACGCTACAAGGTTTTACATGTAAAAACTTTAAATTTCCCGATGAACGAAACCGTTAGCTAGGAACGACTAATATGATTATAAATAATTAGAACTTAACTCAAAATAATTACGGTTCAAATTTTATCATTATAAAATTTCTGTCTAATGAACCACTTATTTAATAACTATAAAACTTGCTTCGTTTGTCGCCAATAATGGAACTGATATTCCGTTAATTTTTTTTGTTTTCAGATTTTTATTCAATGTCATTTACAAATTGAAGGAGAGGGAATGATATCTAACACTTTAAATTTGGCCTAGCACCAAGATATTAATTTTTTATGTCAAAGAAACATCCATATTCGTAGTCAGAACAAGTTATAGTTTTGTTAGATACTCCACACGTAATATTTGCAAAAAAAAAAAAAAAAAAAAAAAAAAAAAAAAAAAAAAAAAAAAAAAAAAATTCGTTCAGCTCTATAGTTATTGCCCTTTAACTACCCCAAGGTTATTTTTTTAACCTACAAGAGGAAGAATAAAAGGATATATAGAGTTTGAAATATAAAGGATGCATCGTCTTGCCTGTTGTGGACGAGTTGCGACTTATAGATAGACAACAGACACCCTTGTGAAACTAGGAAAAGAGAAAAAAACAGGCATTTCCTTGATCAAAGATTAGATTTCGATTCATTCGACTGATGTATGGAATTCTGAACAAGCATGTCGCATTTGATGAGATTGGAAGGAACGGAAATTAAAATATATAAGGCAATCTTTAATTATGAATTTAAAATGAAGAAGTTTAAATATTATCCCACACAATAGAGGAAGATAATATATCCTGTATAACATAAATAAATATACCTTAGCCATTAACACAACCGTATGTGAGTGAATGGGGGACATAGTAACTGGGAGGACAGCTATGGCTGAAATCCTGGGTGAGAAGCTAGAGGTTGAGATTACCAAGGGCTGTCCACAGGATCTTTCTCTCTGTGGTGCCTGTTGGCTAACACACTTTTGGATCTTCTCTCATCGGGGGGATATTATACCCAGGTATATGCGTACGATGTGATTTTACTTCGGTTTATTCTTATTCAAAGAGCTTTATTGCTAGTTGAGGGGTGGTGTAGCAAGGAAAACCTAAGGTTAAACTCAAGTAAAATGGCACTGATTCCATTCACAAGAAAGAAGATCACTAAAAACTTGACTAATATCAAACATTAAGCTATTATTATGATACATCTACACTGGAATTATACGACCTATAATGATCTAAGGAGTAGTGGTTTGCTTTAATAAAACCGAGTAGAGAGGGACCATAACTACTCTGACCAAGGGTCAAAGGCTGACCTCTCTTTGTATTATCGAACAATTTCTGTAACACCTACAGTCTGCGGCAATAGAGATAATGATAAGGACCCTTTGATTAATTTATCATGGGTCGAACTAGTGAGTAGATTACTAAAGGGGACTATTCTACTGTGCTATAAATGAGTCTTAGTTCCACAATAGGCCAATGGTGGCTGTGTCAGAGGCCGAAACCGCTTCTACCTGCTGACGTCTAATGGTAAAACTAAAAATATTTTTAAGAAAGAATCAAACTTTTGTATTACGTCTTCTATGTTCAATTCTCTGATCTTCCAATTGTAATATGTAAAGGAGAATAATTACCACAATTTTCATTAATATGATTTCATTAGAATATCCTGTCATTTCTCAATCTAGCTACAAAACATAAAATAAAACGGATTCTATAATACGCTAAATTGAGTTTTACACACATAATAAGGAAAAGTGCGTATTTCACGAGGATGGAGTTGATGACAAATTATGTATAAGCACACAAAGTCCGATTTCAAGGTGGGAATTACTAATCTATTCTATAAATCGTTATTAATAATCAACCAATAATAAAAATAACACATTCATGGCTTCCTATTGAAAAATGAAAACAAATCTTATATGGTTTTAACTGTGGTGAGATGTTGTTTAAAAAAATAATAATAAATTAGAAACTTTTAACTAACAAAGTTAATTAATTATTGTTCAATATTTGAAATATGTAACAAAATTCTACTTTATTTGATGGAATACAAATTTTATTTATATTTTTGTAAGAAACAAAATCAAATTATTGTGAAATTGAAAATTGTAAAATTTTAATTGAGTTTTTTTCTGGCACCAAACTTTTTTACTATAACGCTTAGGTCGTTTATTTATGTGTTTTGAAAGAATTTTGATATTTTGTATTGGTATATGGAAAACGTTCGATTATAACTTCAAAACATCAATTCAAAATTTTCTCGTATGTGCCATAACAACACCAATTTTCACAAAATCAGCTCCAACAATGTTACATAAATATAATTGCCTTAAAAAAGTAACTTAGTTTACATTATTTGCAATCAACATTCTCTACAACCCCTTTCACTCCTTTGTAACCCCGGTTCAAGATTCATTAAAACTTCTCCTTTGATTTCCTTTATTAGATTGAATTTCTCTTTATGTTGAAGCATGCAATAATAACAATGGGTGTAGAAGAAAGTTTTGGAACAAAAATTATTGTCGTGGTAACTTAACCAGATAGAGACGCAGCTACTATTGGGAAATAAAACAAACACAGATTATTAATTGTTAATTATAGTGAGTGAACTGTTTGAACTAGCGAGCCTTGTGACCAATTATTTGTTTTAGAAACATCCGTTTAATTTAAATCATGAAGAACAAAAATAATTCTTTCTTATTGGTGAAGATGGCTAAAAACTAAATGTCTAAAACATTTAAAGTATCCAAGCATTGTATTATATAATATTACAATGTTTTACATTTGTAGCCCACCGGTCGGTGAAGTGTATGAGACTGCTAAATTGGTTTTCACTCGGGTAACGTGTGGTCGGAATATCGGGTTCCGATCGATGTATTTAGGCTTTCACAGATAGAAAAAGCTTAAAAACTCTTCCATTTTTCCTGTGTCAAACCCAGTAACTTTATTGAAAATGTTAATCCCTAGAACAACTGTAAGTTTTAAACAACACAATAAACTGTTAAAACGGTATTGTTAATTTAAAGTTTGATTTATTAACTCGTAAAGCTATATACAATTCCTATTTTGCTAAAAAAATAAATTCTTGTTAATTGTCCAATAAATTACTCTTCTTTATTTACTATGTTAAGACAAACTGAGAAAAAAAATTTAATGTGTGAAATTGTTGTAGGACATTAAAAACTCTTTTGTTAAATGACCATCCCTACCTCCCTACCATCCCTACCTATGTTAATTTGGTTCTGAAGAGAGATACAGACATAGACGAGGATAATATAGACACTACGAGACTAAAACGGTAATCTTGTTAACAATTTTGAATTGTGGTGTAATTGAGTCGCTCCATTAGATTATGTTTCCTTGGCAACGTCATTCAAGATGCCGTAGTAAATTACTTACTTTAAAATACTCCAGGAATCATGTAACTATTAATTGAGTTAAACGAATTTTAAAAGGAGAATTGATCATTAATATTTGCACTGTTGTTTGTAGAAAATAAAATTTCTAATTTGTCAATAATATCTATTAATAATCATACCAGAATACCTAACATATATATATATATATATATATATATATATATATATATATATATATATATATAGATCATTAATATATTATTAGATATATAACATATAACATATAGATATATACAAATGTCTTCTAAGGAAATACATATATGTGTTTTGTATGAACAAAAGTATAACACCACTAGCTACTTAAAACAATCTATGACCAAATTATTATTTTTTTAAATTATACTTTTACGTTTTCTTAAACATTTCTTACGCACATGTATATTATGAAAGTAGGGTTATTAGAATTAAGTCATATGTGTTTACAAATATGTACTAAACATTTAATCTCTATTTTGATGCTAGACATCGTTATGCTGTTTTCGTGTGTGTTTGCAACTATTCCTACATTATACATTTGATAACATAAGCATATTTCCTCCCCACGCATAGGATTTTTCCATACATCCTATACACAAAAAGCCACAACCATCAGAGTTCCAATCCATGTGACTGGAATTCTAAACCAGAAGAGATTTTAAAAAACTGAAAACGGAGAAGACACTGAACTAAGAACTTCTTCTTCCTCCAACACTACAGCTCACAATGAGTTTTGGCCTCCAAAACAATTCTACGTCATTTATTTCTGTGAACTGCTGTTCCAACTTACATCCTCCCCACATCTTAGAGCGATATTCTTCTCGGATTTCCTTTCGTCTTGGAGTCACTCATTTGTCCATCCATTAATTTGTTTACTCATTTTCCTATCTGCCATGAGAATTACATGTCCCAGCTATCTCATTCCCATGTATTTATCGAAACTTACTATGTCTTCGCTATTTATAAATTCATCTATCTCTCTATTACTACTAATCCTCGACTCTCATCCTGAACGCTTCTCCTATTCTCGCAAGGTCAAAAAGTATTTAGCTTTTTGCTCGAAACAGGTTTTGGTGAATATAGTAGGCCGATAACCTCTCATCATTCGATCTTATTCTCACTATTCAAAGTACCTCCCAGATAGCAAAATTTAGTAACCCCTTGAAAGTTAGGAACACCAACTTCATTGTTTTGCACTCTTCTTACTTCAATAGATGAAATGTTCTTATATTTAGATTTATATAGTTTAAAAAATTTATCTCGTTTATTATTTTTCGTGTTTCTGCTTCCAGCTTTTGAACAATTTCTCCAAAGGTCATTAATATCCCTAGTCACTAGAACTATATTAATTGGTTAGTCCTATGGTATCCAGCTTTTCCTCTGCATAATGATGGACCAGATTGAAAAGTGTTGTTAGAATAAGCGTTCCACTTTCTCATTAAAGATGTTATTTAAAACTCTCGGATTCGACTTCTTCCTACTGCTAACCTTCCTTTCATTGTCATTACTATTAGTTTGACAAATTTTCGAGGAATTCCCAATTCTTCTAATGATTTCAATAAATTCCTTCTTCTATCGCTACCAAGAGCCGGTTTATAATCAATAAATTGTATGTTAATCTAGATAAGAACCTTATCATACCCCAAGCATTTTCAACTAATTGTCGTAGTATAAAAATTGTTTTATTGTATCCATTTCTAAAACAACATTTGTATTCACCAAGAATTCATTCAGTATGAATTCAGAGCCTATTGAGTAGCATAACTGAAAATATCTTGTGCATACAACTTAGAAGAGTTATTCACCTATAATTAATTTCTATAGAGTGTCGATAATCCAAACGCTCCAATGCTGTGAAATTTCATCATAGCTCCATACATAGGCTATTACCTCACATATGTAATTTAACCGCTGAGGCATCTCCTCATTGCTTAATCAGTTCTGAAGTAATATGATCCTCTCTAGGAGCCTTCCTCATTTCTGATTCTAAATATGCAATACGTCTTTTTCATGGTAGTAAGTCCAAAAAAGGTTCAACCCCTGTTCTTAAATCTTCCTCCGTGTGCTCAAACTTCATTACGGTCTCCTCAAAATCTTGCCCGCCTATTTTGTCTTCCGTAATCTTATCTGATCTGGAATCTTCATCTTTACCCCTTGTATTTTTTTCTTCTTGTATTTTTGTAGATTTAAAAAACTATTTTTTATCCCCGCCATTTTTTCCGCGGTAAACTTTAAGCTATTTGACCCAAAATCTAAACCCTCTATGAAATACACATTCTGCATTAATATTACACATTTCTACTCGATGGGACCACCTGTTAAGTAACGTGAGACAAATTTACAACAGAAAGACATTCAATCTTCTGAATATTATTTAAAGGTGTACATAAAAGTTCAAAATGTAGAAATGTTAGCACCATGCCAATACTTTCCTTAGTTCGTAATTAGATAGGAATATAATGTAACTTTTAACTTTAAAAAAAATCACACCAATTAGATTAATCTAGAAGGGTAAAACGTAATATTACAACACTTTTTTCAGATTACTATTCTCAAACATTGGGTTAAACCATTAGTGTCATTGCTTATTGTGTAATATACCCAATCACTTTGGGAGCTCAAATAGTTACAGTGTTGACCTAACATCGTAATGTGCACGACTACCTGACTCTAACCGGTCTTATTGTGCCACAGGATTATTATTGTTTTTAAAACATAAACACCTCATAGGATGACATGCTTACATTATATTTGTTCTGTGTTGTTTATTAGTAATGAAATATCTAGTTTTAGTGTACAACAGTTGGCAACATTACTATAGCATCGCTATTCTCAGTGCCCCCATATACTTTTATAGACAACTTTTTTTTCTGTTTTTTCCAGAATTAAACTATGGCACAGTCATAGAAAAGTTAAAAAAAATTTTTAGCTTGTTCAATAGTTCAATAGTTTGCTGCACTGGGGCAATGGATATAAGTACAAGTAAAATTATTTGATTAATAATAATATTAAATAATTTCATTCTGAGTTTTGTTATAAATGTAAACAATTTTGAAACAAACGAAATATCTGTAGGTATGCATTTCAATAAGGATAAATTTTATCGACGTTGTAAATTTGTATCTGTTAAATGCCTATAACTACTCACAACATTTTTTTTTTTTTACAAGTTTAAAGCATATCAATTAATTTTTCACTTGTTGAATATATAGAAATTTTGTTTTCAGCTTGGTACCACCCAAAGAAGTTTGGCTAACCGCCAAAAACATTCTGCTTCCTTCGACGACTGAGAACTGCATACATTTTTCCAGCTTACTTTTTAGCGTGCTAGGTTGATAGCTAGCGTACTAGCTTGCTTTCTTATTATGTGGTACAAATGTTTTAAGCCGGAATAACAGACTAACCTGGTTACTATATATTGTAACAACTGTTTAGTTTCTCTCAGTTTTGAAATTTGAGATACTGATATATCACAATAGTCGTGAACAGTAAAACAATAATATTCAAAACTTGTACAAAGGAAGACAAAACTACCAATATCAGAAACTGCTAGGTATAATTTACTATATGTTTTATATAAAAACTATCAATATAAACCTTATTTGATGTAACCATTCCAAACGAGTCACTAATTGCTACCAAAGGGAATTAGGTTTTTAGAAGGAGAAGAATATGAACTCCCGCATACCAGTAAAACCAACATGCAAGTACTCACTACTGCTCTGTCGGTTTTTATATTGAGTGCATGTTCCTTATTAAAGGTTTTCTAACGGTGGACATATGCCGTTGAAAACTATACGGTACCTTTTTTACAAATTAACCCAAAAATCCACGATATATGACAGATTAGGTGTGCTAACAATTGATATGATGACATGAAAATTAAATATCCACTCATCATTAATTTTAGTACACTATACATTTATTTTTTACCTAACTTATATATATAAACCATATACATATATAAACGTCGGAACCAATATATAACGGACGGGGAAAAAATACATATATTTTTATACTTATATGTGATGAAATAAAAATAGAATATAGGTCCACAAATTTAGAATTAATAATTTTCAAATATATATTTCATATAACATCTTCTAAGAATAATAAATTATTATAAATTCCTATAAAACAATATTTTATTACAAAACTAATTTTAACGACAATATCACCATTCTCAGTTACAAAAATCAAGTGATAACTAACATAGGGATCTTAATTTCCTGTAGTAGATGGACAATTTTCATAAACATAGATAAACACGTCCTTTCAATAGTGTTATATTCTTACTCACTAAAAACGACCTCCTTTCCTATTTTTTGTCCATCTAAAAATTACGGAATAATTATAGATACAAGTATGTTTTATGTATATAATAATAATATATAACATGATTTTTTTAATAATATTAATAATATTTTTACAACTAAAAATGTTTATAAAAGAGCAGGGTTTAATGTTTACGTAATTATCGGAATACAGTATCATATTTTATGTAACATGACTCCTAGAAATATAATATTAGGAAATATAATAAACAGGATGACAATTAAAATCAAAATGATTATAATTTACGTTAGAATGGAATTTCGGAAAGACCCTAAATTATTATTTGTAATAATATTTCAATTTTTATTAACTTAAGTGTTTCACATGTGTCTATAGTTTATCTCTTCAGGGTTCATTCTTTGGTAGGAGAGTATTTTCTACTCTAAAACAACGATTTTCTTCCAGTAAACGTTTACTTAAGGCAGATTTATCATGGGTAAAATGTTCTTTAAGTCTTATTGAAGTTCCTTATTATTTTGGCCTTTATATTCACAATTAACGCAATAAATTCCAGATTTCTCCTGTTCATATGTGAATTTTTTTGGTTGCCTGATATTTTTCCAAGATAATTCTGGGATGTTAAGGAATATTAGAGGAAGTTCAGTTATTTTGAGAAGATACACTTTAAAATGACGGAGAATATTCCTATTGACGGTCATGATTATTCCATACAGGTTCAACAGTTCCAAATCAAGCAGCTCCAAGCTCACAAATTAATAACCCGGATCATTTCGGTTTTGTGTCAGCAAACTTTAAACATTTTCTATAGATACGCAGCAAACATTTGTAGCGCTGTACGTTAACAAAAAAAAATTCTAATGGAATGAAACATTAATCATGACTACACAAAACAAACGAAAACAGTTCATAATGGTTGGACTTTCATCTGCTATAAGATAACGAAATGGACCGACCGGCAATTACCAGTGGCCAGTTCGTTGTAGTCTGCGGTGCGGTGCTTTCCTGTTAGTGCTGTCCTGTAAGGTTGGATGAGGTTAGGTTAGGTTAGAAGATATTTTAGCCTTCTGGACTCCAGAATAAAGGTAACAACTATTCCTTTCATAGTTTCTCTTTAGAAAATGTATAAAGTTTGCTGACACGTAACCGAAAGGATCCAATAACCCTAGTACGAGTTTTGACTCAACTAGCAGGAACTAGACCTAATAGAATAAGGAAAAAACCTTCTAGATTGCAAGATTATGATTTAACTTAATCATAGAAAAAAATATCAAAGGTTGTGTTAGGAATTAAATTTTGTTCGCATTTTATATAAATAAAATATTATAAGTTTCATGAATCATGAATAATCACAGATAAGTAAATAACCAAATTATATTACAAATGTCACAATGGTTATATATCACAGTGGTGTATGATTTGGTGTTTCATGCAAGCCAAATATGTTATTTTTGCATTTGAAAGTGGTAACAAAGAAAAACTCTTGTTGCCAAGGCTTAACATAAAAGTCGAGGGACCGACTTTCTTGAGGTGGGGGGGGGTTGATGTGACAGGAATCTACATCTTATATTACTCATCTTATATTATGAATATGATAACATACATTTATATAATGACAGGAAAGTACAACAAGTCTCTTTATACACTGAACAGGGTATATTGGGAAATGCAGCAGTCATGATTTTAGAAAAGAAGGTGGGGCGCTTTGAGGCTGGATTCTTCTGAAGGAGGAGAGTCTGGCTAAAACCGTGAACAGAGCCAGACCTCCGTGTTCTTGCTTTTATCCCTATAAGTATGTACCCCGAGTTAGTAGAGCACGTGTAAGGTAAAATGCAGTAATAAAATATAGTTTAATTTAAATATACACTGTTTACCTTTTATTTCTCACCCAAGCTAATTTCGAGGGACTTACGCCGCCTGGCATATTCCACATCCTGACAACCGTTCGAACGCGTAGCAATGAGCGCATAAGGACCTCCACAGACAACCAGACACGCAATCGCCCTGGAACTAAGTTGGAGCCAGCAGCGAAGCGCCCGTCACAAAATATTAACGAAATCGGTTCAACTCATTTAAAAAAAAAAATGTCTTACTCTATAAAGCTTCATGACTGATTTTTTGCGTTTTTCCCCGATAACTCACGAACTGGCGTTTTAGAGAGATGACGATCAACAGTTTTAGTTTTCTTCGAGTCTATATATAGAGGGTAACACAAGCAACATTTTCTCAAAATCGTTAAAACCAATTTCAAAAAAATCGAATTTTTTGTTTTGTTTTCTGAATGTTATAGATAATATACGCATATTATATTCATAATGCGACTGAGAAAGACAGGGCTCTCGCTACCATAAACGTAGCATATTTTTTAATGTATTTTAATGGAAATTCTTTGCCATAGTAATTATTGTATTTATAGTAATTTTATAGTAATTGTATAACTGGTATTTAAAAATAATATATATTGTATAGAAAAATATAATTAAACCGTACAATTTCATGCCAATAGTAATCAAATAAATTTGAGATTACTTACTTAAACTATTAATTTTTAAAGATGAGATAAAAAGAGATAAAGTCGACTTTGGTAAAATCATAATAGTATATCTACACATTATATCAAGTACTTTTTAACTTTTTAATTATCCAAAAATGAAAAAATAGATGTAACCGAACTACTCGGTCCGGATTATAGGCTATATTATTGGACAAACACCACGCCCTACTTCAGACACCTATAGATGTTATGAAACTCAATATTTGTTTTTAACTATATCTCTTTATACTTTTTATATATGTAAAAATACTATATTATCACACACCTTAGTACACAGAGTGCAAATCTCCCTCTCATTATTTATGATTAGGCTTAATGCATTCTTGTGAAAGCGTTGTCATGTTTTGAATAAATAACACAACAATGTATGCAGCACTTTGAATATTCACCTTTATTTTATACAAAGTATAGAGATTTGTTTCATAAGCCGTATCTTTCAAGAAGTTCCATAGATAAAAATTCACGGAGTGTCCAAGCCACTGTTCAGAAACACCACACCTTACTCCGATTTTCTCATGCAGCTGGAGACAGGGGTTTTTCACATTAATACCTTATTTTTTGCAAATAACATGAACAAAAAGATAAAACCATGCTTTGATAGTCATAAAATAGAGTATCACGATTAATACACTACCAATGTGGCCTTATTGAGAAGTCAATTACATACATATTTTAAATGTTTTGGTTTGTCTGCTTCCTTCAGATTTAACTCAATATGATCTTAAATAAAGAATGAAGTATCTTGCAGCACAATGTGTATTTTCCCCCAATCCATTGTGGTAATGTTTATACTGATTTTTTTTTTTAACTTGTGTTGAACATCGTCTATGGACTATTGGAGTCTTTCCAGAAGGTGACTTATTCTGTTTTACATTATTTGTCACAGATCCTGCAATACACCATTTTTTAATCTGAAATCAGTGATTATTTGCTGCATTTTCTTGGAAGGTTTTAAATTAACGTAACCTTCGACAATTAAAATTCTTTCATGCAGAGAATAAAACATTATGGGATAACACAACTATGATATCCCAAGTTGATTACTGACTACTGTTGACTACTGAAGTATTAACAATAACTAACAACAATATATAGAAACAGAAACAACCACAATTGTAAATACCAATCTGAGACCGGTTTCAAGTGTTCTCACTATGTAGTAGCAATATATTATTGATAGGAGATATTGTTTCATCAGTTGTACAAATCACGGTTTCATAGTGGTCAAATACATGATGTAAATGATTAGTTCAACAAGGTGTATGGCGTAGTACCCTCACATTAGTGTAGATTAACTATTATTGAAAATTTTGTAAATTCCTTATCAAAACTAAGATATGGTTAGTTTTTGTAACGAAATGCTAGTTTTATTTTATATTTACATCACTACGGACAAAGTTTATGTCGATACAATCTGTGATCAATTTATTATTCTACTTACATTTTTAGAAAAAAAGATTTTTACAAAACCATACAGATTAAACAAGTTTTGTTATGATACTTGCCCAGCTCGATCATACAAACAGATCATCTAACTGTAATGCCCAAATATTTGAACCTTGTAGAAAATATTAAATGTTATTGCTAGATCAAGAAGCCTTAATCAAGCTGTTACACAGGTATCTGAATCTCGTAATTTGTGTACATCACTAATTTCTAGACGTCATCTAAGCTTTAGCGTGCCTCGTAGATGCATAAATATTAAAAAAATCATCAAAGCTGTACATATATGAAAGAGCCTCCGCTCGCTACGATCACGTCGGTAATAAAAAATCAGTGGATCTAAAAACTGTGAATTCTAAACAACTTAATTCTAATAACATTTTTGTGGAGCTACAAATTGTTTCCACTTTCTCTTTTAATGTAAACGGCTTCCCTGTTGACTTATGTTTCGAAAAACTTCATGTTTTCCTTAAAAGTGTTAACCCCTGGTGAAAACTGTTTTCTAAAAGCGTGTTACAACCATATTTAAGTCGTAACAGTAACAACTGATTTCGTTTCAATAAACCAAAATACTCACCTTGCTTACTGCAGCGGCGTAGCTATCTCTCAGCTAACTCTCCCAGCAATAGCGTGATTCTCAATCTATTTCACACAGGAGTGCCAACTGTTGACTTTTTTGTTAACAAAAATCATCGCAGTCAACATCGCTTTAATAAAAATAGAATATTAGAAATAAGAAAATCCGTGGTCCTCAGATACTCTAATAAAGTGTCAGAATTAGAAGAGAACAAGAGTTAATCAAGAGAGACCTGATAGGAAACATGAAAGAGAGAAATAAGATTCATAACGTAATGAAGAAGATGTCTTGATAAGATTCCACCAAGTTATCTAGAGATTACCACACTCATGATCGCTATAAGAAACCTTTTTTGGCTTGGATTGTTATTATTATTTTAATAAAAGTAGATTATATTATTACTTTTTATTTTATATTGATGCACAGCTGGTCAGCTCATGACTCTTTCTGTTTACTTTTGATCTGATACCAACCCCACCACAGGCATTGCCTCTGGGGTGCTTAATTTATTTTACAAACATTACAATTAACTGTTGTCGTGTAAGTAATTATAGTTTTTTTAATGTTATTATTACTGAAGTTTATTTTTTTAAGTTTTATATGTATCATATTATTTTCATTTTTATATGTGTAATTGAAGTGTACTGTTGTTTTTGTTTGTGAAATAAATATTTTCATAAAAAAAAAGTAACCCGAGAGGATTTTATCATTTCCTTTTAGTAGGATATAATTTACCCCTACAAGGAATAACTTTTATCTAATTTCATTATTGGATATAGTATACTCATTGAAATTACGAAAACGTTTATTGCACGATTACCGTCCTAAGAATACATCTTCAGGCTTGAATTTTTTTAATTCAAATATTTTGAGGTATAGATGGATGTTTGTGTTTCTAGTTTCCTAACAGTTGAAATTTTTTAATATTCACCAATAATTGTAACCACATTAGTATTTAAAATCGTTAGAAAAGTTTGATACAAATTCTAATTGAAAGTGGTTTTCTACCTTCGAATTTCATTGCTTTATCTTGGAATCTTAATTTTTCTTGATTATTATTTTCTCACATATGTAGAAAGGTATTTACTGGGTCGAACTATTGATGTCAAGTATTTCACTGATATATCCGTTTTGAGGTCCCGTGAATACAACAAATGATGTATGTCTGTCGTAAATACAGTGTTATACAGCTGAAGCACATACTTGTGAGTTATTGGAGAATATATTTAAAAAATCGATAACGTAGCTGTTATAAGAATCATAGTTTTTCAAAATCTGTTTTACCGATTACATTCACAACTTAACAAAATGAGAAAATTAATGATCCAATCCCGGTCCATAAATTCAAATAAAGAAAAATTACTGTTTATAAAAACAGCAAAAAACCAAAACAAAATGAAACTTGACGGCTTTTCATCAAATACGAGTTACTCTGAGAACGTGTTTATGGCACAAGTGAAACCAGTTTAAGCTCTTATATAAATACGTATTTTTTTTTAAATGGCGTACTTTCACTTTTTCATTCAAAATAACCACACTGACATATTTGTAGCAATAAGTTTTGGATTAGTTTTATTTAATTTTGAGGTTGGGTGAGTGAGAAAGTTTGCGCAAAGTTTTAGCACCATATATTTGATTTATGAGTTCAACAGTATCATAACATAAATTGTAGATATAATTGCAATTTAGTCTATTTACAACTGGTAAATTGACAAACGTATACGATGCCAAACCCTTCTCCACAATATATTATGTTTCATTTGGTAGAAGAGAAATTGAGAGTTATTGATGACTGGGATGAAACGTCGGTGGTAAATGAAGTGTAAATTGTCTGCAATCATCGACTTATAACTCGTTGACAACAAATGACTGTCATGTGATATATTTACGACAGCTGTCATAAGTGTCTGTACAACTAAAATGGAAATGTATCATCCTTAGCCAGAAAGAAACATAATTATGTAAAGACACAATATCAGATAATATCATAATACTGTTTTTTTGTCCCTTATTCCACATTAATTTGTTCATCCTTTGCTAAAAATATATTTTATTATATATACTGTATTACTATATTTTAAATAATCTGAAAAAAATAATAACTTTCTTTTCGAAATTACTAAAATACCAGGTACCAATTAAAATTAAATTATTCTGATGGTAGTTAAGATATACAATGCTGGCGGACACACACGCAGATAGTTTTTGTTTCAAAAAAAGTTACTCAAAGTTAAATCTTTATCAAAATTATACATGTGAATAAAATGTGTTTCTTAGAAAAGTTAACGAAGTAAGAAAATCCAAATTTCATGTTCCTATCTTCCTTTTTGTGGCTGCTGTAGTGACTAAGTTCTGACGACATGTCTGAATGATACACGTGATCATGGCTGAACTAAAGCCGAAACGGCCATTGTGCAATTGAAAAGAAATAAACAGGAGAAGCAAACGTTAATTACTTATTAAGTAATAATGAAAAATTATTGTTCAATTGTTAGTTGACCCAAATAATATTGTTACACGTAATTGATCGATCTTTAATTTTTGATTTTTTTTTTTAATCATAACTTTTTTATTAATTTTAATCGCAGAGCAACAAATAAGGGCTCAAAATAAATTCAATTTAATTATTTAAACAAGTATTTTTTAAATTTTCGATACATTGGATTTTTTTGAATTGTTAAAGTTAAAACGCATAAGAATCATGTGTGCAACATAAGTTTTTCAGCACTACCCTTAAAAACTCGGTTAATTTTAATAGCATCGAAGTGAGTATAGAGAAAATTGTAGGACGATTTATGATCTTTAACATTTATATATATATATATATACATATATATATATATATATATATATATATATATATATTAGAGATAATCCTTAAAAAATAGGATTCTCATCACTCTTCCCCTTAAAAAACAACTCTTTTGAAAATTCATAATTCGTAGATTTTTAAAAAGGAAGTATAGCTATTTTTATTGTTTTATAATGAATATATTTAAATGTTATGTCTATCAATACTGTCAATATCAATAAAAAACAACTAAAAGGAGGTATATAATTATATTGGTATTATTAACTTATGTAGATTTTAATGCATCATGATTTAAGAAGATGTATCCTTTTATCTTCAAGACCTACTCTCTAGTATTTAGTCCTTTAGAGTCCAACAAAACCTTTAAATCTTCATCTAATTATGTCCAAATGCTGGATTTAGAATCAAATAAATGCTACTAATCAAATAAACTTTCAGGTAAAAAGAAATAATATTCTGCAACTTTTAAAAAGGAGACTACTTGAAACAAGTTTTCTAAATGGGTTTCTTACCGTATGTTTTACATTAAAATATAATATCTTAAGACATGCTCTAACATCACAATCTCAAGTCAACGTGTTTCTCATTACGCAATTGTTAATAAAACAACAATAGATTTATTATGTTGTTTGTAACTACCAGACAAATGTTCAAAAATGAAAACTACAAAAATGTTACTTCCAAAGGGCAGAAATCAAATCTTTGTACTGGAAAGAAGTCAAAAGGTCAATAATGTTTTAAATGGGAGCATTTTTTATAGTTTGTTGTGTCAGATATAGTTTAATCTAACGTTTGCTATCATTTGAGTATATAAAAATAGTACACCACTTTTCGACCATTTTGTGGCTTTCTTGATCATGTTGTTACTTAGTCTTAGTTTGAGTGATCAGGCTTTTCATCGGTGTGGGATTCGTTCTTAGATTATTAGTTCTAGTTTTACTTTCCAACGTGGCCTTAAGCTACTAGGTTATTTTGGCGTTTTTTTAACTTTGTTTATAGTCTAGATTTATCACTTAATAAAGGGGTTGATTTATACTCTCAAAACGACAAGTATTAAAATTTGTATACACACATGGCGACAAACCTCCGATTAAACCATATCAATAATATCTACCATAATGAAAGGATTAACAAACTAAAATAACAGATAAAGTTTCCTTTAAATATTGTACGTGATATATTTTCCGAAAATAAAAACTTTTATTGAGTAGGTTCTGTCTGTCTGATTGTTTACGTTTAAAAATAAATTTTAATATTGAAGAGTTATTATTATTAAATTCAAAAAATCTACGAATGTGTGTTATATAGATTGTAAATTAAGTTTTTATTTTATTTTAAACCGTTTCCAAATGACACCCATTCAATTTATTGAGTACCTAACTTCTAAGTACTATACATTGCCAATGTACTAAGAACATTTTTCAATATTTGTTTTACATCAAAAGTTTTACACTATTTTATTTTAAAATTACTCTTAACTAACATTAGTAAAAATATGCTTCTTGTTATCAATATTTCGACTCTCTATTATATAATAAATCCAAATTTCACTTAAAAATTATTATTTATTGAATACTGGAGTAAAAAACTAAGCTAAATATTTCACAACAAAATTTTACGATTTGTTTGAAAACTAACTTGTTTCATGGTAAACCTAATATTCTTACAAACTTCTTTAAAAATGCGATATAACATCTTACAGCTAGAGCGAATATTTGTCATTTTACATTAGAGCGAATATCATCTTAACTTTGTCATTTTTACAGATCACCCAAAAATGTTTGTTTAACTTGTTAAAGACTTTTAACCTAAATACTTTAAAATTGACAACTATTATAATTGTATGTTTCATTTTGGAATGAGATATGTTTAAACGTTTTATATTGTTTCAAATTGTTTAGATTTTGTTTCCTCATATAACGTTTTCATAACACAAAATCTCCAATATCAGCAATAACTAGTTATTTTCTAAATAAAATTATCGGATGTTTTACTTTTGCTTTCATTTTTCCATTATGAAGCTTCCGGATCACTGCTTTTAGAATAGTTATTTTATTATTAGTAAGTCTATTGTCCAACAGATTTTAATTCGTAATGTAAGGTGTATTAGTTCTTACTCCGGGTTTTTTTCCCCGTTTTTAGTACAAAAACGTTAAAACCATTTAAAAAGTGACTTTTAAAATCCAAAAAACATCACAATCCTGATGGAACTTAAATTAAGTGCTGTTATATTTACGAATTGAAACAAATAAGTGTTCGATAATAGCTCTACGTACATCTCGCAGAAATAGAAACTTTGTGTTTGATAGGAGAGTTTCTATTGCATCTATAAAGAAGAAAGTGACTTCTCCCCATCGGGAGACATGTGTCAGGACCTATCATCTGAAGTTTCATTACTGGGGAAGTTAAGCAATTTTTACTCGATATAATTAATTGGTCAGTTTATTGTTTCGCACAAAAAATGTGGAACTCCTTTGAGCAGGTCATGACTGAGTGATGAATTTTGGACACGTAGGGTTATTGAATATAAAATAAATTTGAAAGTACCATTTTGTGAGGTATAGGGTTAGGAAAGATCAGACAAAACTCCTGAATTATTTTTAGTTAACTCAATGTAAAATTGTACAACCTTACGTCAAGTCTGCTTTGTTTTAAAATAGAATCACTCTATCTCACCTTACTATAAGGCTACTTACTTCCCGTCGTGAAAAAATCGTGTCGGGCAACCATACCTCCATGGACTGACATACCTTATGGACATTTGAAAGTTCACTAAACATGTTAATAACACCGTATGTTTTAAATATAACGAGCTATTGGAATTATAAGATAACACAAATTACATATAATAAGTAACAAATAATTTATCCTAAAATGGATATCAAATACTCTGTTTCAGTTCTAAGCCTATAATTAACATTACAAGTCTGCATGGCATGGTGAATCCTTTTAATCTAAAAGATTTATTGGATGAGTTCTTCTTTGCTTAAAACTTTCATAAATAAACCTCTTTAAATCACCGCATTTAATTTTCACTATATTTAAAACAAATTTTATTTATTTCAAATAGACGTCACGTGTCGCACAACGAATATATTTCTAACACAAAATAAGTTAATAATAAATTATGATTCATAATTAATTATATTACTTCGAAAATTTATTTGTAGGAATTTTTTATTTTTATTTCACTAGAGTTCATCACCGTTTTTACATATATATTAATTATTAAAAGACAGTAGAGTAGTTATAGAAATGAAAATGAAGAACGTTAATGTCAAGTGTTAGGTAATGGTATTTCTTAATTTTAGTTATAATGATAAAATATAATTTATATTTTTGTTTGTTTATTTCCTCGTACATTTCTCATTCGCCATATAGTAGAGAATATAATGCCTTTCTATAACATCTTTTTGCTGAGTTATTATTTTTGGTATAAAAATTCATAATTAAATCACACAAGAGAGAGATTAATAAAAAAAAGTGTTACCTTTTTGTGCTCTACAATGTTTTATAGGAATTTAGATTATGAAGATAGGAAAAAGTAACTTTATTCTAAATATTTTTTCTCGTAAATTTATCTATAAATTGAGATGAAAAATGTTACCGTACATTTTGTTTGAATTGGTTTATAAACATTAAATAGAAACAAATAATTGTAACAATATTGTTTTTAAAAACATGATTCTTAAATTCATACTTTAAAGATATAATTTAAAAAAATTTAAAATCCCTGACCAAAATATAGGAACCTAAAATAATAATTTATAAGTGTTGCAATAACACAAAAATTATACCTTTAATTATTCATTTTGCAATATCGGTGCGCATCTTCATAAATAATATTTTAAATATGTCTTAAAATCAGGTGAAATTCTGAAGGTTAATATCATTTTCCATTTTATTAATTGAACCATTCATTTAGAACATAGTTCTAAAAATAACATTTTGTTGTAAATTTCTTTAAATTAATAAATATCAAGACAAATTATATTGATGTAATTTTCGATCTATGTTTATTAATTAAATCCCTTTATGTAATATCATTTAATAAATCTGTTTAACAGTGATTGTCACGTGTCCTTTATCACAGTTGATAGTGAACATAGGACAGTTTTTAAGATACTGATAAGAACTCTGTGTTGTTGCTGGAATTTGTGCTTCTTCCGTTTAGAAGATATAATTATGTAGTGGTTGTTAATTTATTTTAACTAAGTCTAGGTTGTAAACAGTTTTAATAATTGTTGACATTGTCTTTCATGAACAGGTAAATGTTTTTTAATCCTTGAGTTCGGTTGCAGCATAAACTTTACTTAAATTGATTATCTAGACATAATGTTTATTTTCTACAGCCAATAATCTGTATATTATTATTCGATATTTTATTTATGACTCTTTTTTTCATGGCCAAGAGAGAACGAAAAAATCAGTTATCTACGGACATTATTTATTGAATTCTTGAAACCGATTTTGGTTTTGACAATGATCTAATTGAGTACGTTTCAAGTATGTGTCATCATTCAAACATATTATCCAGGAAGAGGATCCAGGGTCTTTATTTTTATCCTTTGATCACATACTTAATATTCTAAATTATACTAATGGTGAGAAAAATATTTTTCAATCACTTGCATTCAATAAAACAGTTATTATTGATAAACAATAAAAACAGTTTAATGTACAAAATTAAATTTTGATTACTCATAAAAAATACACGTTAGAATTGGTAACGAGTTAGAAAATTATATTTAAAATGTGAAAATGAAAATAAGGAATTACAAAAAAATAATTGATTTTCATATTGTGATTTCAATGTGTAAGGAATTAATTAGTACGCTACAGTTTAAAACTGAATATGTTGGGAACAGATTCACTAATACTGGTTACGTACAAACTGAATTAAAGCCTCCCACAACAGCTCAACAGAACAAGTGACCAACACATATTATAACTGCGCTGTTATATTAGTTATTAATTGCCGTATGAAGCAGCGCCCAGTGTTACACGGGGGAGAAGAGGAATTATTTGACGGTTAAACCAAATGGCGTCAACTAAACTATTCATTGGGAGTTTTGTGCTTAAATTGACAAAATTTCGAAACTGTAATTTCCTCAAAGTCACCGACGACGTGATATACTATTCTTTAGTATATAAATGATTCTAAATGACTACATTAAAACTGGCTTGATTGGTTTGTTTAGTGTACAAAGTTTTTAGTGCTTAAAACTCTACTACTGATGTGTTAAAACACATACAATATTAAACAATTCCACCTAGATAAGTAGTTTCTGTCAAACCCTAACTACAATATGATTAAAAATCCCTACATATTAATAATACATGTATCTTTATTCTTCAGCGATAACCTTGAATCTAGTAGAAAGGAATCTTATTTAAAACAAAAACGATTGGTAATTAAAGAGCAGTCATTAAAATCTGTTCTTCATATGAAATTCATTTTTGCTGGATTATTAAATTTAACACTTTAAAAAATATTTACGACAGTAATAAAATTTGACCTTAACTCTGACTTACGTATAAATTACTTTAACCTTAGAATAAGAGAATTATAGATGGATTTCCAAACCTAGTCTATGCAGAGAGGTTGTCAAATGTTTGTGGCAGCAGAACTGTTTAATTAAACAAGTAAAGTTAATTAACATGCTTGAGGCTGTGCGGCGCTGTTGCCAAAATATCTTCAAGCGTAACAAAATAAATGCTTAGGTTATACCTTGTTAGAACAATATGGGGAGAAGAGGGAAGTGTATTAATTTACCACGCTTTAAGACACTGATGATTGTCTGACTAAATCCAAATGTTTTGAATGGGTTCAATACCAGTTGGTATTGTTAGTTTTTATTTGTATAAACTAGCTCCTCTATGTTCCTATTCAACTGATCTGCGTAACAAATTAATGGTAAGCAACAAAATAAGTAAATAAAAAACAAACTTGACTACTCGTATAAGTAAACTGAAACACACAAATATGCTGAAATATACACTTAACATTTATAATGTGTAACATAATCGCTTACGTAGCTTACAATGTTCAATCGTCAAAATTGTAAAATTTTAATTCTTTCTGTTTTGTTGCTCAGATAATATAAATACCAATAATATTATCTATACCATATGTTCCATAGAAATTCTGTATTTAGTGACGAAGTTGTAAGTTTTCTGTAGGTATTTTGTTGGTAACTCCCTTTAGAAAAGAAATTTATGAGGAATTTTTTCTAAAATACTAATTAAACTGATTTGTCTTGCTAGCAAAATTATTACTACAAAAATTATATTTGGCCGACTTAATAAGCGGTTTACAAATGCAACCATATTATGCATAAATAAATTTCCATGCTGTAAATCTTTAAAATAATACATCTATAGCACAACTTGTTTGCCAAAACGGCTTTTCTTATGTGATATGTGGTCAGCATATTGAGTTACCACAATATTTATTTTAGCTTTCTGACTACTAATGTATTTGTAGCTTCCAACTTCACCAAAAAATTCATTACAAAAGCCACCTAGGTTATAAGATGATCCAGACTGAAGAGTGGAGTTCTGTTTCTGCATCATTGAGTTTCATGAGACTGAACTTGATTGGCCTATATATTCGTTATGTTTTCTCAGACGAGTCGACTTTCTACCGCAATCAATAGATAAAAATAATTTTAACCATGAGACAAAATGTGTATTATATAGAGGTAGTTAATGGCAACAAAGTGACAGTAACTATACTATATAGAGGACATTAATGCTAACAATTAGACAAGATTTGTATTATAAAGAGGACAGTAATGCTAATAATGTGACAAAATGTTTTGAGAAAAGTGTCTTTTACATTACGAGTATATGAAGTGGGACTTCCTGTCTGTCTAGAGTATTAAAGAACTCCGCCGTGTATTATACAGCACCCGAAATTGTATAGTCCAAATCCTTCTCAATCTGCTGATTCTCCAAGAGAGATTTGTTGATTCTGTTGGCTGATTGATCAATAATACTTTTTCAGTGCCACCAGGAGCGTCATGAGTGAACTACGCTGACTCAGAAACAATGCTGGGAACATTTGCAGCAACAAATTCAGATCACTGAACGTTATCAAGAACAGTTCTTGCAGGTGTTCACGATTAGCGACCACGACTCTTTACTCTCGTGAAGTTGGTGGACGTCCAAACAGTAGGAGCGTTTTACCCCACATGGAAGTGACAATATCATCTAAAAGGATGAATCATTGGTTGTAATTAGCTCTATCAACCTGATCAGCCTGGTTGTTGTCATATAAATACTTTTTCAGCTTCTCTATTTACCTCAGTATTAGTTTTTGTTTTTTTAAACAGACATTTTTTTTTTCTTTATTTGTTGAGAGCTTTCACGATTACTTTGGGATAGGAATTATTTTATTTTTTGTACAGCCTCTCTAACAACTTCAGGTTGACTTTCTACTTTTTTGTAACTAATCTGCTTTTGTAGTCGGAATTGTTGAATACTTTGAAATAAATTCCTTTACATGTTTTTTTCCTAACCAAATCTGTTAATCTATTCCTTTATTTTCTTTTCGTTTCCCTTTAACAATTGATGTTACTTGTGAAGTTGGAACAGATTTATCTAAACTAAGGAGGTCATTTTATAAAGTGAGCTAGGGCTGGGACCTGATACAGGACAAATTTATTTCACATTCCATTGGCTCGCAAGTGGTTGTAATTTGGAGACATAATAGGGGGTTATTTAATTTAAAATATCAGGATTTTTTGATTTGGCCATTAGAATTAGACGGAGCCTCATACCTCATTGAAAGGCTTAAACCTCTCCGACTCGGACTCGTGATGCACAATTAATTTCAGTCCTAATTTAAACACCCGTTTAGAAGTCATCGTGCACCAAGGACCTCGCCGTAACCAAGGATTTCTACTATTTGTTGATGGTCCAGTATTTCGTAAATAAAATAATTTCTTCAACAGTAATAGCAGCCTTTAATTTTCTAAAATAGTCAAATAATCGTTAATTAAATATAAATTAAGGTTAAGTTACTTAAAGAAAATAATATTTCTTCTCGGTTTAGTTTAAAATCTAATAATATAAAACTTCCCTCTTAAACTAAATGAAATGTTAGGAGAAAATATCACAAATCCGTGACGTTCAAACTAAATGAAGTTGTCAACATTTATTACATATTAAGTAGAAGTAGCTTTAATAATAACAAACGCTTATAAATAAAATTAGTTTGACAGAATAAATGTCGAAAGAACAATGAATCAAACACAAATATAAAACAGTAGTTATAACATAAATAATAGATATAACAAAATTACATAGTAATTACATGGCAGTAAACTAAAAACGTAAGTGGGTTCGCTCCCTTGATAATTAGGCGTAAAAAAGAATGTTATATGAAAATCACGCTCTTGGTGGAAAAGGTAAATGAGAATGTGTAAAACTATTAAATAAAAACATTTATTCTTGAAACTGATATAAATAAAAATAGGAGATAATGAATTATAGTAAAAGAGAAGTTAACGCAAATTGCTCAATTTACAAACCGGAGAATTAAAGTGCATTATATTCATTTTAAGACTAACAAATAATTAAATCAAAATGTTTCGTAGCTATATCAATCCCGTCCACTGCCAACTTTATTAACCTTTTCTTCACCTGAGCCCCGACTTAATTGTATGTAGCGTTTTTCGACGCAATAGCGTCTGTGCAAGTGTTTGTAACTCATTCAAGGTAATCACAACGACCTTAATCCCGAATATTTATAAACAGTTTGTCATTGTCATTAAGAAAATTGGATAATATTCTATTTTAATTGTATTTTTCATTATATTTATTTTGGTTTCCAAAAATGAGAAACTCTTCAGAAGCTTCTCTTAGGATTTAGGAATTATTGAGATCATACACATAGGATAGATATTTCCGTATAATGGTGAAAACTCTTAACTGGAGAAGATATCGCTCGGAATACCACAAGGAATGTACTTGATCCAATATTGTATTTGTTGTTTACTGGAGACGAACCTGAGAACAAAAATTAATTGTTGTTTTATGTGGAACAAACTGATCTTGTGGTGGTTGATGACAATACTGACCTTGTAGCAGAAAAATCGGAGTTGAGAGCAAATAAAGATAGTAACTGGGCTAAACAGTAGCGAATTAAAATAAATTATAAGTATATCTATTTTACACACAGAAGAATAACTAATCTTTAGGATAAAATATACAAACAAGTATTACCATATGCAAACATGGCAAAATATTTTGGAATGAATCTGGGCGTGAAATTTAAATGAAAAGAACATTAAGAAGTGGAAAAGTTAAACATTAAGTATAGAAAGTTGTACTGCTCGGAAATTTGAGTTGTCCTTACACAATTGCACAGTTGTACATTTATGTTATAGACCTTCACATTAAAAGTGAAATAGGATATAGAAAAATATACCACAAAACATGACATGCGTCTCCATCTTCATGACAATAAGGTAAATCATCCGATTCTCAAACCAGTCAATGACGTACGTCGGTTCAAACAGAACAACTAGTTAGTGTAATTTATGAACATTTAGTGAAATATAATGTGTTATTTTATTTTAAGTAATACAAGTTTTTAGCTGATCCAATTTTATATTACAAACAATAATTACTGCTAGAGGTTCAGTTGTAACTGTAATTAACAGATATTATAAATTTCTTATAAGTATACTTTGCCAAAAATACGCAATACTCTCCACTACATAACCCCCAAACAAAGTCAATAAAACTTCTACCCTTTTAAAGTTTCTAAAAAATAAGTCACGAGTTTCATCATAAACTTGAGTACGCTTAATGTAAGAAGAAATATTGTATGTGACGTCACGAGAGAGTGTCTGGTTCTGTGACTGAAATATGTATATAGTGGAAAAGCTCTCAAAGAATTATGTAAATATTGACTGAGATTTATACTTATGTCCTACATCCTTTGCTATGCAAAATATATACTTTGCATATCCTTGTATCCTTAATTGAAATCGTAGTGATGGAAGCGTCGAAAGACAAATTAAATAATTTCTACGTAATATATTACGTAAAGAATCACAGTAACTTGGCTAAATCTCATAATAAATTATTCTGCTCATAATCGGAATGGTTTGTTTCTTTAAGTAACCTGATGATTAATATATTTTTTAGGAACTTAAATATTTACGCATTAGGTATAAGTCTATATTTGAAAATTATGGGAAAAAAATAGATTGTCTTATTTGAGTCTTAACAATCTTATTGAATTCACTTAGAAGTTTTAAAGCGAGAGGTATGTTTTAAAAATTAAAATATAAATATATATTTTTATGATGAAGTAAAAAAGATGTGTTTCTGTTTTGTTTTTTCCTTCAGTACATTAGTTAAGAACAGATCTAGGTCGAGTCGACAACACCTTTTACACTGTCTGTAAAATTAAAGGTCATATATACAATACAGATGCGAATGAAATGAATATCTTGCTTGCATGGACATATGTTTTAAAGAATAGTTTTGATTTCTTGTTCTTATATTTTATTGAACAAATTGAGCTGCCGAGCACTTGTTTAATCACGAGGACTTAATTGTCCAAATATACTAATTTTTATTATCTCAAAACAAGTTTTTGGTTTCTTATTACCATAAGTTCATCTTTTATTAAGCATGAGACATAAAATTTACAAATAGATTACTTTACGAAGATAGCAGTGGTTACCTCTGGGTTGGCACCCTGAGAGTGTTATCATTCAAGGCTCTGCGAGACTTACGATATTAATCTGGCAATGATACGCCTAGTTTTGTCGAATTGGTTCTAATACAAATAATAAAATACCTGATGATCAAGTGTAAACAGAAATTTAAAAATTGAAAAGTGAAAAATTAGGAAAATGGAATATTACTTAATGACGATAGCTAGAAAACCCTTGCATCACAATATTAAGAAAATATCCTGTCGAATAACAATAAAGTTCTTCTATTTGCTTCATTACATAAATCAGATCAAAAGAGTAAACGTTTATTTTAAAATAATTGGTTGAGGATATTTGATAAACCGATAACATCACCCTTGTGCAAATAACAATAACTTTTATTAATTAAATTATAATTAATACATTATTTAATTATTAATTATTAATTATAAACGCATATCTCAGTTATAACATATTGTGATTTTTATTAATAAATAATGAAATATAAATATTTTAATATAATTTTATCTTTATTTAAATTAATTTTGATTTTTCATTATAAATTATTGCTTAAATCTAGATAGTTGCAAAGTCATTTTTTAACCAATTATATATTTCAGTTTTAAATTATGCATGATTTTTCTATCTTCAAATTTGAATATATTTCATGAAATAAGAATAGGAAACAGATATTTGACTTTAATTTAGAAGCAACTTCAAAAGCTTGTAAACAGACGAGGTGGGAAATATGTTTAGAATATTTTTGTAGAGTTCCATTTATATAACAGAAGGTAGGAGACAATACTAAAAATAATTTCAACTTAAAAAATGAAATATGATTGTGCAAGTTGCTGGAATTTTTAACATTTACAGTCTTCCATGCCCGTAGTGTAGAGAAAATTATGTATTAGATCCGTTTAACGGTCCCATGCGTAAAAAGACACGAGTTATTTTAATAATCCCTCTCTGTCTGTTTGGAGTCCTCAACAGCCCAAACTGGTGGATGAATTTTATATTGTATGTGAGCATATTTTAGCCATATTTTGGGATTTTTTTAGTAGCGAAAAATTTTAAGGCCATGAAGAAAAACACGAAATTTCTTTTTTAATTGGCTCCATCGATTTTGAGCAAATTGTTACTCACGTGTACCGACTTTTCCTGTTTTTAATTTAGGGACGTTTTATAAAAACAATTTTTAAAAAGTGGTTAGAATATGGAATTATAAACCAACCATAAGGTTCGATTGTAATATAAAAATGGAAATCCAATAATGCCAGAATCGTCGTATTTGTGGTGACAAAAATACGTTTTGTTTTGATTCCTAAATGTTACGTAAAATTGACCAAATCTACTATATTACGTATATGGCAAAGTGTAAAAGAGGTATAAATACATCTTTACAGTTCTCACATAAAATACTACTTACTAACCTATTTATCATATTTGTGGAAATTTTTAGACGCACAGGTAATAATATAAATAATGTTATGCTGAGGTATTTCCATATTTTTATTTAATTCGTATAAAATATTTCATATATGCTGTTAAATGTGATAGTTGGTTTTTGCATTGAAACGATTCCCTAGATCCCACATGCGTGTTAAAATGAGAGCGCCTTGTGGAATATTCAATGACCTCAAGTTGCAGCTCTATTTCAAATTCTGTTTGTTACTTTCATCTCAAACGTAGGCTTGGATTTTCCTTCATTTTAAGCCTTTAAGGTTTGAATGTCGGGATTTCAATAAGGAAGTCGCGGTCTATTACTGACTAATTCTAATTTCCCTCCATGTAGATACACCGGCCAACTAGTATCTTATCTGCCCCACTTTTAACTAGTACTAACTGCAACAGACTATTTACTCACCTCTGTTTCTTCTTTACGCACCAAAGCACTCATTCTTCTGTATCTTTACAACATTACATTAATTATACCTACTCACATTTCATCACAATTTAATAGACATCGACTGCTGATTGTAACTCAAGCTTCCAACCAAGATGAGTACTTTTAGATCATTTTAGAAATAATTTCTTTTTGTTTTTCTTTCTACATATTGTCTCAAGATGTGGTAGAATGACTAACACAACATTTTCAAGTTTCATATGGGTTGCGTTACTAAATGAATGGTTAATTTTTTAAACTAAACACTTAATCGTTGACGATGAAAGAGTGCGATATGTAACACAATCAGTGATCAGGAGAGTAAAATAATTAAACATTTTACATTTGTATACAGGATATGATCAGATGATAATAAATATTGTTATAGTAAAGGACATTATTGTTGGCCCCAATTTAGGTTCAGTAACATTTCGTCCCGGTAACATTTCTTCCCGCTGCCAATTTCCTAGAAAAAAGGAACATTTAGTCCCGCTCAGTTTTACAAATGATTAAACAAACTAATTACATCATCTCGTCCCTGTTTGCTGTTAAACGGCTATCGTTTTACCAAGAAGAAGGAGAAGTAGTGCGGTGAAGTAAATTTGTATATTTTACTTGTTAATAAAGTAATATATTTCTTTTTTTCCGTTGGGGAGACAAAATTTAATAAATTGAATAAATTTTAAAGTATTTTATCTAGTTTTACCAAATTCGATAAAAACATTTTAATACGAGAAGTGTTATTACTATTAACATATTTTTTTAAATTTGTAAAAACAATTATTTCTTTATATTATATTATAACCTAACCTAACCTAACCTAGCGTATGTGCCAGGACCAGATGTTATTAGTGGGCAAGTAGAGAGTTCATCCCCAACCCCACGCTCGTGAAATCGGCACTATATGTTACCGGGTAAGAAATGTTACGACACCCCAATTTATTAAAATTTATAATATTGGTCCTATTTTCATGAAACTCACTGCCGTTACATGTAGGTAAGCGTAATTATAATCTCATTACAATTATGTATTCTGAAGTGCGTAATTTGAATGTCATTACTATTATACATTCTGGTGAGAGTAATTCAAATCTCATAACCATTATCCAATCTCGCAAATGTAATTTTAATCATATGATAATTATGTATTCTGGTGAACGTAATTTGAATCTCATTACGATTGTGTATTCTAGTGAGCGTAGTTTTAAATCCATTACTATTATGCATTCTGATAATCTTAATTCGAAACTCATAACAATTACCTACTAGTCACAGTATAGACAACTGAATGGATTTAAATCCAGTGCATTTATCTATAAGATGAATTGTGTCCTCTTTGTGTCATAATGGAAGCATATATACGTAATTAACCTCTTCCAATATGAGATGGTTCAATATTAAGTTTAAGTTCCATCAGCAGTATACTAGGCTTAATCCTCCAAATTTTCAGTAAATTTGAGATAACATAATATTACAAATTTATATAATTAAATATTTTATTCAGTACACAATTTAAATAGATACTGACAATTTCGACCTTTTTATTACAAACACTTTTTTGTAAGGTTGAGTAGCTACATCTCCTCTCTTCACTCCAACTTAAAATTCTAATTTAACTATAATAGCAGTTCTTGTGTTAATTTAATTTGATAATGATAAATTGATATAATTTAAGTGGGTATTTGCAATCATTTAGTGATATAAAAAGTAACACACTACATTTCTAGAGAATAAATTAACCTCCATTATCAAGTAATAAACTTTGAACATTGTCGAACCTATTTTCTCATGTTCTAGGTTCATCGTTTGAAAACAGAAGTTGATTAATACTCTCTAAACGTCATGCATTAGCACTTATATACTCTAAAACCTTGTTTTACAAACCTCTTTGTGAAACAACCAGACTAATTTGTTATGTTCTTTGGGAAATGAAGGGGGTGGAATGATATGTGAAAAATACAAAGAAGTTGTGAACCTAGGATTTCATCCAATGAGCTGACACAAATTACATATTAGAATAATAAATTTTGAAAGCACTCCATACCAAAAATCCTTGAAATGAGACTATTTTATCCTTGATAAACATACTCATATATAAGCCAATTAACAAACATATTTAGGCCAATTAACAAACATATTTAATCTTGAATCAAAAATTCAGAAAAAAATTAAACCAATTACACTAATATGAACAAACGTCTTCATAAAGTCAGTTAAACCAAATTTGGAATATGTTTTTAATCTTTTTTAAGAGTTATTTTTATTTTGAGTTGAAATTTATCTTAGCGAGGTCGGAGAGTAAATAAAGAAAAGTAATTTATGGACAATCACCATGAGTTCATTACTTACAAACAGTGGACATTTTTAATGCTTTTAAATTTAATTAATTAAACCATAAATTAACGAAATAGACTTAGTTTCGTGTAGTGTAGTTTTAAAATTTTACAGTTCCACGATTTACCGGTAGAGCAATACTAATTCGACCGCAATAATTGATAGTTTTGTAAGTCACGAAAATGTAAAAAACTAGAACTTAATGTTGCTAATATAGTATCAAAGGGCTTTAGTGTTATGTTATTTTTTTCGACATAAATACATTGCCGGACATTATAAGTATTGTTTGTAACCCCATTTTTAACTCTTTTAAGTCCAAATTCTAAATATCCGTACACAATCATTTTCAGACGAGATAAATTTTACCATTTCTTCTTCCCGCTTTACAAAGTTAATTGAAGAGACGTAAGGTAACAACGTGATAATCTTGGTTTCAAACCTAGCTAAGACCAATCCCTAAATAAATTGAAAGATGTCAAAATATATCATCGCTATAGCGTATCTACAGCGTAAAAGACTAAGCCGATTTTTATTAACCGTTTCCCTGTGCACCTAAAACACAATATTTTCTTTTTTTAAACTTACTTAAATAAATTATTTAAAGTGTAAATAAAGAGGTGATTTTCTAAAAACCTATTTTCCTCCTTAAATAAAATATATGCCGAAAAGTATATAAGTCTTCTATCTGGTTGCAACACTTCATGTGTACAAAAATCCAATTCCACCAAATATCTAGGAGTGGCTATCAATAGTTAATTAAACTAGAAAATTTAAGATAAATATCTGCAAATTAAATTTAATTATATTTGTATATTATTTTTATTTTTGAATGATCAAATGTTCAAGGAGTACTGTGGCGATATTCACAATAAATAAAACAAAGATACCCCAAACCACAACACTAAGATTATAATAAATCTAGTATGTTTATTATATACCCTTATGTATATGCCAATGACATAGTATTTATCCTCAGAGGTTTACAGCTAAACTTGCCACAGGTAACTGTACTGGATTTGGAAGGGTCAATCATGTTGACAACTTTATGGACTACTGGTTACAATACATTTACTGAACCAGCAATTGAGTACACTTGTTCACAGAAAATATTAAAAAATAATTATAGTAAAATCAACCTTATCACCCTGAAAAAATATAGAAATTACTCTTAAATAAATATAAAATAAAATAAATCACAAAAATTATAATAATTTACAATAAATAATTAAAATATAATGGTACGTAAAATATACTGTATATATGTAACATCAAATCTCAAATTCCATTATTATTCATTGTATTTAATTCGCATATAACTTGAAGTACTATGTATGGTAGAAATAGACGTCCGATCTTTTTATTCAAAATAATATTTCACTACTTCAAAATTTTAACAAATTATATTAAACAGTTATGAATTAGGGCTTAAAAGTTTCAGTACTTGTTGGTTTTGTTTTTTATTGAAAAAAAAATTATTTAGGCAAAAATAATAATATTTTTCTTTTCATTTAGAAATCAAAATCTTTAATGTAATATAAGTTTACCTTTGTCGCACATCAATTCCTTTCAAAGCAGTTTTTTACCGACATGAAATAAACTTTGGGTTTATCAAATTTCGATTTGATTAAATATCGATGTATTATACTGTATTAAACAATTAGTTCTATCTGAAGGGCAAAACAAAACCTAATCTAATTAAACCCTGTGATCCTCACTCATGTTACTCTATAGCCAATAATCAATTGAAACATGAGTCCACTCAACCAATTATAAAACCAAAGGGGTCATTGACTGATGAAATAACAACTATTGAGCACTCTGCTTTTATACAAGGGGAAAAATATATTGGGGGGGGGGGGTCATAACATAATTGATAAAAGTCTTATACAATATCCTATTTGTATTTATTATTGTAAATGGTTGGATTTTACCGACTTCAAAAAAAAAAAAAAAAAAAAAAAAAAAAAACAAGATATAAACACTCGTTTTAGTTTCTGTAAATATCAGTTTACATTTCACGAATATAATTATTACGAAGTCGGAATTAATATTATAACACATTATTATTTAATACTTTTTAGTTACATGTTATATTTTTTTAAAATTATATTTATTACACATTAATGTTGAATATATTTTTTCTTTATTTTTGTTCTTTTTTTGAAGTCGGTCTTTTTTTGTTAAAAAATTATTTATTAATGAATATAATTTTGGTATTTTCAACCATACTAAATATAATAAAAATAAAAAGTTCCACAGTTTTATGTTTATAGCAGATACACTTGGAACCTAAGCAACGAATTTGAAAACATCTTTTAAGATTGAAAAGGTCATTTGTTCTCTATTTTAAAAGAATAAAAAAATTATCTCTAAATTTTCCCAAAATAAGGAAAATATTAAATTATGAAAAAGCTATTATTATAAAAAGATGCTTTAAAATACTTTTTTCTAAAAATAAATTGGTCCTGAGAGTAATTTTTAAGGTAGGTTTGGAAGGATTAAAAACAAAAAGGATTTATAAGTTAATTTTTTTTAAACACTTTATACGATGTTAGTTTGATGTCTTAAACATAAAAAACAATTGTGTTTTATATGTATATTTAAAGTATATTTACCGTTTACTTTACAAGTTTTTATAAAAGTCCTGATTTATTAATATTTCTATGAATATACAAATTGCCACGACATAATTATAATCGTTTAAATCGAATGTACTTAAAGTAATATTTAAGATATATTATAATTCCACTACGGCATTATAAAACCATTTATTATTTTTAATACTAATAAACAAACACAAAATATCCAATTTTATTACAAAATACTGATTTTTGTACGAAATAGAAGAATGTGTGTTTATTACATACATATATCAACTCACAAACAAAATAAAAATTAACACAAATTTATGTTGAATAATAAATGGAAAATTGACGCACAATTGATTCAAATAATATTGGTATTTATGAATCGATTGATTTTTTTTTGTAAGCATGTTTTTATTCATGCTTAGTCAATCATGAACCTAAGGTAAAGACAAAAAATAAAAACAGTAACACTATCCAAAATACCTTTTTCAAATTTTCAATACAACCTATTGTTCTTGTGTTATTAACAATTAAAACCCGTAAAAATCACGTATGCGCCATTTGGTTAGTTTCTGTCCCTTCTTTAAAAGACCGTAACTCTGTCAATTTCAATTGCAATGATACAAGTAAAATACCAAAAAATGTATACTTTTAAAGATTATTGTGATATATTTCCTTTTCATCCCCTCTACTGAAAAAACGACTCTTCTGAAAATTTATTCTGATATTCTGTCAATTTATTAAAGGGGAATTATTTTAAATCAACCTCCACAGTTTTTGATTTAAAGAAAGAATAGTTTCAACACTGCAAGTAAGACCACTTAAACTACACTAAATGAAAACAGAGTTATATTTTACACTCCAAAATTTAGGGTCTGACTTGTAAGTCTTCTCAGTTCATTAAACATGTAGGATTGATACACTTATAACAAAACTAATAATTTATAACGTAACATTCATAAAATATTTTGTATATTTCATTTATTTTTATGAAACAAAAACCTTGTTTTATAAGCTTAAATTACAAGTTATAACTTATAATATAGGCATTTTTTAAATGTTGGAAAAATTCTCCTTAACGTTCCTCTCTATCCCTTCCAACTTGAGAAATACTTTTGAACCAATATTTATAAAATCTCCCCTCCAAGTCGACCAATATTTTAAAACTATATTAACGCAATTTTCATTAACGGTCCACTCTCTCCCTCTTCCCTTCAAGTTCGCCAAACTTTTCCTTTCCAAGTTTTCCAAAATATTTTTAACTAACGTTCCTGCTATTTCCTTTAACGTTCTACTCGATCTTATCTCCAAGTTGGCCAAAATTTTAGATCTAATTTTCATAAAATTTCCTTTAGCAGTGCACTCTATTGACATCCACAAAGTGGCTAAATATGTTGAACAATACCATTTTCTTCCTTCCGCTCTAACTTCTGAATTTTTTTTAACTATCATTCATATAATTTTATATCAATCCCTTTCAAAGTTGACCAACATTTTTGATATCTAAAGTTCAGACAATTTTCTTTAGCAATCCAGTCTATCTCATGTGATGGATTAATTTTAAAATGCTACGAAATAAGGCACTTAATGGCGACATAGCCATTTATGTAGAAAGTTATTTCAAATACTCAAACAAATTCACTTAAAGTAACTTTCATCGTGGCCTATCACATTGAACATTGTCACAGCTAACACAACTCGTTTAGAGCAATCTCCTTGATTAAATTTATATATAATCCGGGTTTTGTAAGTACACCTTATGATTCATATTCTTAAAATGGAGTTGCTCCGTAACCACTGATTTAAATACAACAAACCATAAAACACATTTAGCTTCCTGTTGCACGGCAGTCATTATTAATAAGTGACTACTCCCTGAATATAAGTGACAGCCAATAACTTCTGCAGATGCGTTTTGCGTATTTAATGTTATCACAATGACGAAGAATAAAACTTAAAATATTAACAACATTTTTGTCATTTAAATCCAGAAATATAAGTTAGTTATTTCTGAAATCATTTACAATTTAATTCACTCCCACTTTTTTAGATGACCTTTCATACAATTTCAGTCAATACTTTACTTAGTATTGGTTTCTCGGAATCTGTTAATGATATTCTCTGTAAAATTAGCAAAATTTTATGGTATCTCCTATAAGGGACAATATAACTAAAAGTGTACTATATCGAATTCCGCTAAACATAATGTATCTAGTAGCGGATTTGAACGTTACTTTTCCTCAAATGTAATACACCAAGATACATTACAAAAATTATAAAAAATTTTAGAGTATTTTTTTTTTAAATTTTTGTTTACAGGTGGAACTGCTTTGAAGTCAGGGAAAGGCATACTATAAAACTTTGGACAAGGAAATTGAACTTAAATTGCTACTGTAACTGCAAGGACGTAGCCAAAGTGGAGAGGTAGTTGAGAAGATAATTTCAAGCAAATCCGCCAAATTCTCATCAATATCATATATATTTTCGAGACATTCATGGAGAGCGGTGCAGACGATCGAGGAATTTTTTGTTCAGCAAGCGCTCTGTGAAGTACGTATCCTCTAAATCATGCGTCCACCGCATGTAGAAATGCCTCAGTTGGAAAAGCCATTAGTCCAAGCCAATACTGAAGATTTGAACTTTGCTTGGTAAAATGTGTAGATGATGCACAGTTTACATAATAGATTGACTGGAGCTATGAGACCTACTTACTTTCCTTGGAGCTACAGTTCTGGATGGACTTTGCTTTCTCTTATAATTCGTCTCCATTCCTCTCTACTCTCTAACTTCTCCCACCAACTATCATTCAGTGGGCGTCACTTATAACCTTGCAGAAGTCACTTATTAATGGCGACTGTGCAACAGACAGCTCAGTATGACTTATGGTTTGCTGAATTTAAACAGTGGTAACGTTGTAACTTCATTTCAAGAATGTCCTTCTTTTACATCTTGTATCCATCTTTTCCGTGGTCTTCCACGTCTCCTTCTTTCTTCCAATTTCACCTGTAAACCGTTTTTGGTATTCGCTCTTTTCTCATGCGTTCCACGTGTACTAACTGTTTTAGCTATGGAACACAAATATGGATTGTAAATAATTAAAACATAACTAAATATTAATTAAAGATCAAATTTTAGATTTGACGAAATTTTCAATGATAATAAAAAATTTAAAACACTGCACAAAATTTTTACTAGCCCATTCTAAAATATTGACTTATCAAAAATAAATTAATAACGAAAGTTAATTAGCCAGAGATAGTGCCAAAATACCCTCACAGATCTTGAGGGTTCTCTGTAGACCAGAAAACGGATACATCCGCAGAAAATCCAACATCGTTTTATGAATCAATGCATATCTTTCTCTATACTATGTAAATGTCAGAAATTAATAACCGAAAATCTCTTTCATTGACAACATCTCATTAAATTGAGAACAATCTCTAATTCTGGCTGGTTCTATTTTTAACTATTTTCAACACTACATAATACTATTGTTTTTAAATTTTAATTATGTTTTTATTCAAGAATGTTTATTTAATCTTATTTATGAACAGACAGAAGTACAACAAAATATCAATATAATTCTAAATTTTGTTTTATTAATTCATAACAAAGGCAGTTTTTAATTCCATTAGATTTGGTCAGTGATATTTAATTAATTAAAATTATGTTGGTTTATTAAGGACATAGTAGAACCTGGAACCGCTGGAAGTCACTGTTAACTGCAAAACTTAGTATATGTTATTTACTCTTATTTTTATTTGTGACGTAAATTTGATATTTCTATTTCTTAAAAGTATTTAAATGTTTGTTAAGGTAGACACTTAAAGCCCTAAATCACGGCTCACACCCTAGATACATTATTAATCAAAATTGAAAACAATCTCATAACTTAACGTGGAGATAGAGATGCCACTTACAAATGTCATATTTCTATTTACAATTTGTGCAAATTTATAAAAGTGATATTTTATTTTCAAGATTAATTAAGAATTTTATCTCAAGTAGTCCTGAACCTCTGAAATATTTAGCGGCCCTTTTTTAACGATAATTCCTACTTGGTTAATTAAAAGAGCGGTGGAAGTAGATTCAATTAGTCAAAGCGAAGATTCCATCATCAAAGTTTCAAACATGTTTGCAAATTTAAAGTTTGTCCCTAGATAGAAAGTTACAAATTAAGAAAATTGAGGTAATCCAATAAGAGAGTGATGAGTTCCGCTGTACCTCTGAGATCGTGTGCTAACATATGAGTTCTAAAAGTCTTAATTTTAATTTTAGATACATTTTTTAATGTCAAATTTAAAATAAAAAAAAACTAATATTTGTATTTAATTATGTTGAGTACAATATTTGCCTTTTTCAATGCATTTTTCTTATTAAATAATTAAATATATTTAGGTGACCTGCGTAATAAATCCATCAAGTCAGTGACGGATTTCTAAGTCATATTAAAGCGAAAACATATTTTGGAGCCATAACTACGTCATCAGATAATTAATATTATGTCACTCCAAAGAGATCGTCGCACATTAAAGCAAAAGTATATACATATAAATATCATTCAAAGCACGCATATTCCAGAAGGTTATATGCGTACCACGAGGAGTACCACTTTGAAATGACAACATCATTGCGTATTATCGATTGTGTATTTCCTTATCTTATTTAAATAATTGATAACCGAGTCATATAGATAATCGGAATCAAATGATAATTAGTTGTTTCAAATATATATCTGGTTCGCTGTGGAACGCTTTGTGTGTTTCATATTTTTTCGTGGTTTTATATTAGCTATACGTTATCACTTATGTATTGGTCTTCTACAGTTGAGTCGTAGTCTGTGGTTTCTGGTAAAAAGGTGAAAATCATAATTGAATATATTAATAATCGAATTTGGGGACTTTTTTTTATAGTGTTCTTTAAACGTTCTCTCTTTCTAACCTACGTAATATTTATTGCAGACACTACATTTGATTTTGAAAATTCCATATTTTTTATCGATCAAACTTTGGGTTTGGTGTTTCAGTATTTTGTAAAATTGTTGGTGGTGCGGAAAGATACCGTGATATTATGTTTCTTAAATGTATTTTTAGCACAATTAGTAATAAATTGGTGAATTCAGTAGAAATATATTTATTTTTATTTATGGTGTCGTCTATGTGGTTTGACCTCTATTTCCTTCTTTCGTGGTTTTTGATCAATTACCTATCATTTTATTCCTACCCCTTGGCTATGGCTATATGTATTATCATATTTACTTCTTCACTGTTCTCTTTCTTATTTAAGAGGACTAAAACGAGTCTGTGAACAAAGCTGATATATACTGACATTAAATTTGTTGAAATATGTACGACGTGGTTGAAATATTGAGCGTGGATGGTGGTGACCTTAAATAAAATTCTGTCAGAGTTGGTTTAAAGTTTTCTTAGTTTTCGCATTTTCAGAGAATCTCTAACTTTAAAAAACACATATTATGTTGTAGAAAAAATGTCGTCGTAAAAAAAATATAAACAATTATTTTCACCTACTTCAAATAAAAGTTACTTCCGTATTCACAAATATTTATCAATAACCATTATTGACAATTAAATTTTTTTTTCTACAACAAAGTTGTAGAATTTTAGACCGCTCTATAGATTAATTTTATACTAGTACGACAAACTCTTCACGATAGCCTGTTGTCTTTTATGATGTTACAAAATGTATTTCTATCAAACAATAACTCTCCGTACGAACAGTCATTCAGTAATTGGAAAATTTTTAACTGTAAATATTAGAAAAATAATGTGATCATATCACCAAATTATCATCTTTACAAATTGTATTCATATCCATACATCATACTTTTTACATACTGTTGTAATTTAGATATAAGATAACAAAACTAGTAATACATTCTCAGTATCGTGTGAAAGTGATCCTAACAACAAACACTTCCTGCTCAATAATTACATTTTAATTCATTAGATTGAACCAGCCTGCCACACTTTACCAGCTTGCGAGTTGGCGAAACTAAAATATCGAAGACAATAGTTAATTGTAAATTTAAAAAAAAATAAAATAAATTAATTAAAAAAAGAAGTTTTAATATCCCAGTATAAGTATCCCAATATAACAGAAGAAGATGAATGTCCAGTTTAACAAAAATAAGTGTACCATATCTATTATTATAAAGAAACAAACTTGGTAAGTGATCCATTTATTAAATCATATTACTTTATTGAGTTACAAAAGATACTCAAAATAATCTCCAGTACCATTTTGACCATAAGCTAGCCTATGGAGAAGAAAAAAACCTCCGAGAATGACGTTTCGCAGCACCTCAAGTGTAATTTTCCTTTACTCTTCCATTATACGGTTTATCAGGTTTTCGGTGTTAACTGGTTTGGTTTTATAAACATTTTGTTTTAAGACACGCCAGAAAAAAAATCTAAAGAATTCATATCGAGTAACCTTGCCGGCAACTATAGTTCCCCTACGACCAAACCATTGATTAGGAAACACTTGGTCTAAGATTTTACCTGCCTAGCATAATGACTTGGCGCAACTAAACCATAATAACAACACTGAAGCTAACTAAAAAATGTTGGTTTTCATCACATTTTCTCATCATTTCCTCACAAAACTCAGTCCTTCGTTCAAAATCGTTCCCTATTAGCTCTTGCACCAGTGACACTTTATAAGGGTAGTATTTATATTTTTGTAGAATATTTAAAACAGACTATGACTTATTTTATGGTCTGCAGTAGTTTTCTAGCTGAAGTATGTGGGTTTTCAATAAATGTTTGGATTATGTCTAATGATTTGTCTTCAGTGCATGCAGATTTAGGCCTTCCTAGTCGTTCTCGGTTTTCAATCGTACTGGTTTCTTTAAAACTTTTAACGGTCTTAAATATTATTCCTCTTCGAACCCAATGTCCACGTGTGAGCACATACACATTTGATTTTTTCTTAAAGGGATATTTTGAATATACCGGATCGGTTGGTACCACTGTGTCGGCCATGAACGTGGCAGTTCACTAGCAGGGTGCTTCAGTTTGTTTCGTGTAAGGGTTTGTTGACAAAAGATGGCGTCCCAAGGCAATCGTACAAGATCGTCAATAGACGGATTCTCAGGTAGTTATGCAAATATTACTTTTTGTAATTGTAAATTCAAAAACATCTAATGCATGTATCGAAATACTAATGAATGTATCTATGTTTTGATATGAATATCATAATTTTGTTTTCAACTGGTTATTATTTACTGACTAAAATGTTATTTTGACCACAAGTGAGGACATTAGGTCTCTACTGCAAAATGGTATTCTTACAATTTGTCCACATCTGTCGTAATTCGGTCTCAAGAACCAGCTGTTTTACTCAAGAACCGGTAATTTACGACTGTTTTAAATTTACATAATTTTGTTTCTTATTGTTTCAGATTTGCGAAGGAACTGACGGAAGCTTATCGACGATGAGACGTTGCTTCAAATGCTTAATGACAGTGACTTTAAATTTGACAACAGCGATGAAGATAAAACATACTGCATGGAATCAGAGTCTGAATCCGAAAGTGAGCCTGACAACCCACCACCTCCCACACCAGAAACCCCTAATGACGAAGTTATTGGTGATATTGAAGCTGAACAGGAGGGTGACGATGATGTTCTAGCAGAACCAGAACATCCAGCAGGACCAGTTGAACCAGGTCCATCAAATAGGAAAGTAGATTAGGAAGTAGAAACGTAAGGCGTACATTAGTGTGGAATAAGGAGACGCTAACTGCACATTTCCCTAAGTTTCATGAGGAAGAAGAACACTGTGATAACGAGAAGGTTGGAAACCTATACAATACTTTCTTCAGTACCTTAATGATTTTTTTTTTAACTTGTAGCTCGTGAAACAAATAATTCTTATCATTTAAAAACAGGAAAACTTTTAAAAACAACTGCAAGTGAAATTAAAAAATTGGTTGGAGTGACATTGTTGATGAGTACTTTAGGGTATCCTAGGATACATCTGTATTGGGAGTCTCATTTTAAAATAGAATTAATCAGTAATACACTAACTCGAGATAGGTATTTCTTGCTACGTACATCTCTTAATTTCGTGAATAACAATGATATAACTAATGAGAACAAAAAACTAGACAGACTATGGAAAGTTCGGCCAGTTATACAGTCATTTCGTAAAGCAGTTGGTTGGACAACAAGCCAGTAATCATGTCTTCAACAGTTCATGGAATCCAGCCAATTCGTACGGTGAATAGATACTCTAAGAGGCAGAGAGTATATCAAACTGTTTCACAACCGTACAATGAAAACATGGGCGGCGTCGACCTTCTAAACCGCCTCATTGCTCACTATAGATCTTACCATAAAACAAAGAAATGGCCTGTAAGATTTTTTGAACATTTTATTGATACAGCATGTGTCAATAGCTGGCTCCAACACAAAAATGATTGTACTGTATTAAAAACACCAACTTCTTTGTTGGTGACTAAGACACAATTCATTTCATTTCAGCAAACAATGTGTATCGCATAAAATGACGTAACTACTATATTTAAACAAAACATTTCAATTTTGTAAGATATATACTCTTCGTTAAAACATTTACATAAACCCAGCTCAAGTTTATCTTAGCCGAGGGCTCTAGGGACTGTCTTCGCTTGTAACTTTACTTTATGTGTATAAAGTAAAAATAAGATTAAAAAACACAACATAATTAAAACAGTACTACACTGAACTTAAATTTCTCTTCATTAATTATAAATTTGTAACTAGTTATGACTTGTTAGGTGTTGTTATATTAGCAAACATGGCCAGGCAGTAATGACTTTTCAGTGACCGCATTAATACAGTAAAACCTAAAAATAAATATTTGCCAATGAACTCAATGACCGACTAAAATCATAATTTAACACATACTACACAAAATGGATAGACAAATCAACGAATTCTTTCCTTTGTAGAATATTTTTAACACGTTCCACTTTTTAAACCGTATCGATTTTAATAAACAATATACTAATAGTTTTATCTGTAAAATGAAAAATCCGTATGAAACAGATAGGCTATATTATATAAACTTTTAATTAATAGTTTTGTGATTAAATACGTGTTAATATATTATAAAATCCATTAGTAATTTTAAAACTAATATATATACATAATAATAATTAATTTGAATTTTTTTTACTTTTTTTATAACGTTTTACTTTCAAATGTTGGTAGAAACATCTACAAAACACTAGAAAATTGTCAAACAGTCACTATAGTAATGAGTGTTTTAAAAATATACAAATTTATTTATTGTTATTAAAAAAATAATGGATTTACGGTTTGTAGAAATTATGCATGGAAACATTTAAAATACTGAAAGTCGCAAGGTCAACTTTTGTTATATAATTGTTAATGTCTAGTGATTTATAGTTTGTAACTATGGCAACATTGATGGGATATATTGATGATACAATGACAGGTGTGCTATAAATTATGATTTATTGGAGGAATTCAATTATTTCTGTACTGTGGTAGATGTTTAGTTAAACACTTGCACAAATAAATATGAACAATTTATAAAATAGGTCCAGATTCAAACATATTAAAAACTTACTGAAGCTATAATTAAAAATTACACCATATAAATCAGACATTTCTTGTCAAAATGAAGAAGAAAAAATAAGTTGTTAACACATTTAAGTATTGAGACATTTAAATTATTACCTTTCAAAAGGGGAATATTGAAAGGCGAAGGATGTCGTGGATGAAGCATTTGAACACCTTTCTTGCCATGAGAACGATAAAATTATCCCTGGAAGTAGTCAACAATACGATATTAACATCCGAATCAGATAGATACTATTTACCCAAAAAACCTTTCATTTCATTGATTTCATTTTACTACTTGTTTTGGTTTTGTTTCTTATTTTTTTAATTTTCAATTGTATACAATGTTTTTTCCACTGTTAAAAAATTCAACGTGATAAAAAATAATACTTTTTTCTTCGGATAATCATTTATTCTATATAAATTTGAATGAACTACATAAATAATCTTTTCCCTATTATTTAATATGGATATGCAGAATAATCATTTACCCTTTAAATGACCACAAACCTTTGTTACTTTTTCATGGAATTTAAAAATTTGGCTTAAAACCTTTGTAAATATCCGTCATTTCCCAATATAGTAGCTACCTTCAACATTAAACAACTATTCTTATAATGTTTTCTGATATTACACACAATTTTAAGACTGTTTTATTCTTGGATCTTTTATAAACACATTCTTTTATTAGTTAAAAGCTACTGAACTGTTGAAAATTTGAAACATGGGTATTTTTAGAGACAATTTTTAGTACTTGCCATTGTTCCATCTACTTACAAATTTATTTAGGCGTAGTCTAGGAAGTATAAATACCAATACAGAACTAAATTAAAATAAATTTTTGAAGTTCAAGTTTCTCCTAAACTAGAAGCTTTATCAAAAAATACCCAGTAATACAAATAAAAGTCTTAAAATTTAGTTTAAAATCCGAAAACACCATAAAAAATAGGCTCTTCCACAAAAGAGTTTAAAATTAGCTGCCATATTGGAAAATGGCAGCCATTTTCAAAAATTGCAAAAGGGTCTATGAATTCCATAAAAAAGTATCGAAAGTTCTTCATTCAAAATATTTCATAGAATTAATAATTTACGACATACCAACAATAAAATGATCACTCTGTGTTTCGCTTTTACTCTGCGTTGAGTGTATTATATTGATAATCTAGTCGTCAGAATATTTGCTGAGAAAGTTGTATCAGATATATAAAGTACTACATAACATTCAAATTTAACATTGATTTCTAACAACTAAATTAAATTCATAATATATGAAGTGTAGAAAGTTCGATCAACCAGAATATTTTCATTTTCTACTCCGATTTATGACTATTTGTTTTTATTTTCTTTCATACAAGTTATTTAGTTGTGTATATTGCGTCTGAATAACGCGGCTCTTTTTTTCTGTTCATTGAAAAAAAAAAAGTAATCAATAGTATTGCGTCTGAAGTTGCTTTTATTTCCTTGCTTTAATGTCACCTAGTGAAAAGAAAGGGAACACTTTTGTTTAAGAATAAATGAATTATGGACTTATTTATTTTGGTAATTTAAACTTTGATTAATTTCAAATAATTATCCTCGTTTTGATAGTTTTAATATCATCGCATCCGCTTTTAATGAATTTCTATACTGACACATTAATTTTGAAAATATTCCATAATCTCCGATTTTATTTAAGGTCAAGTTTAAGTACTTTAATAAAAAGTACATTTATTGAAAAAGTACTTAAAATATTCTTTTCCTTACATCCGAAAGATTTAAGATAATTTAATCGTTTCAGGAAACAAACTCTTTTTTTCAGATTTCAAAAATAATATCACATTTTTGTATATTCATTCAAAAGTAACACTAATATTCCAGTATTTTTTGTGTCTGTCCTGTAAATTAATGTCACAGCCTAACTAAATAAACCTTGATGTATTTTGGTCAATTTGTGTACATTTTTTTGGTATTAAATTAACTCAATTACAGTTGATAAAATCTGTTAATAGTTAAAAGTAGGAAACAATCATTTATTTAACGTTTACATTTTATTACACAATTCGTCTAAACAAAAATATCTTCTTGATAAAACACTGAGAATTTGTTCTGAACTTTTTCTAAAAGAAAGCATGCTTTTTTTAAATTTCCATGGTTTTTTTTAATTTCCATGCTTTAGTATGTTTACTCGCAAGGAAACCATGAACTTTTTTGACAAATGACAATTCTTATTTTATGGAGATGATTCTCATGAGAATTGACGACTATACATTATATTAGGTAGTCTCAATTTTTAAAATATCCCAAAAATAAACAATAAATGTAAAAACTAATCAGTCCGAGCGTTTAGGCTACGTTGACAGACTCCACTCTCAGCATCTACTGTATAGGTGTGTTAGAACTCAACGTTCGTTTCATCACTAGTATCACTTTTTATACATTTTATATAAAATATGAGAAAATAATATATTATCAAATACCTGAGAACGATAAAGTTAAGTCATTATTTATGATTAGGCTGGATACATTCTCGTGAAAGCGTTGTCATGTTTTGAATAAATAACATAACAATAGAAGAACAGGCTGCAATTTATAATGAAATTCAGGTTTTATTTTCTACAAAGGGAAATGCCGATACAATTTGTAATAAATTACTCTACCTAAGTTTTAGAAATATATATTTATTACAAATCAATACAGATCAAACAAAAGGATATGGGCTATTATGATACTTGCCCAGCCCAATCATACAAACAAATAATATAAACGTATTGCCGAAAACTTGGTCTCTTGTGCCTTGTAGGAACTAATAAGTTGTATTGCTAGATCAAGAAGTGTTAACCTCGTAATTTGTGTATATCACTAATTTCATGACGACGACTAATCTCTAGCTGGTTTTTTTTAATGTGTATATATTATAACAAATTTGACTTCAACACAATTAGAATTTTAAGTTTTTCTTTAATTATTCATAACATTACGTTATAAAATCATTTACATTAAAAATCAATTATTGCCCAATCTGATGCACTTTTTACTTATATACTAACGTCTTAACCTACTACTTATTCTAAGTACATAGTTAAATAAAATTCTAATTCTACCATGTCTTAACTTAAATAAAGAAATAAGAGTGCACCATATTTTTACTTTTAATTTTTTTTTTTCTTTTAATTTATTATTATAAAATTGCTCCGGCTAACTGAAATGTACTATTATTTCAATTTTATTTAATTTCTCTTTACGGGTTCGTGAGGTTCTTTGGTGACTTTAATTTACATATAAAATATAATTTGGTGGTATTTTATTTAATTCAGATTGTCCATTAATTTTTTACCTATCACTTGGAAGTTTTATCGCTGCTCCGATGTTCCTGGTTCCGTTGTTCCTGGTTCTGTGCACGTGGTTCCCGTGTAGACTGCCAGTAGATGGATCGATTTGCCTTGATCTTCTCGACGAACTTCTTTTCTTCTTTCACTTATTTCTCACTCACTTTCGTGACGACGATTACTTTAATTTTTTGTATTAATATTCCTGTTCAAACACTTTTATAACGACGCAATTTATCACACACTTCTATGACGATGACTACTTTCAAACTTATAACGACGATTATCTTTAAAACTTATAACGACGATTATCCTTTAAACTATTCTTCGGAGATTACTATTAATACTTATATATAAAAAAAAACGACGCAGATACTATTTTGTTTTGACTTTTGATCTCGGGTAAATCTTTCACAACGATCTTCTAAAGAAACACTTGCTCCGGAACTCCCTCCTTCAAACAGTAACAACCAAAAAGAATGAACCCCTGCGCTTCTCTTCCACCCTTATTTATAGGTTCTAATTTCAAAATGCTTTCTTCCGATCCTCTTCCTTCATTGGCTTATTTTAAATCTTTTACGTTGTTCTGGAGTGAAGCAATTTATTTCATTGGTCCATTTCAAACATTTTCGGTTGAAGGCATTGACTTTTGGAATGGTTTATTTGACTTCTTGAGATCTGTGAGTAATGTTAGAATAGTTTTTCTAGCTGTCAACCCTTTCAACTTTTTACAATTTATGGCCTGCCGAGCACTGACCTTTTGGGAGCCCTCTATTTCGTTATAATATATTAAAATACTTCAAAGCTGTAATTATTTGAAGGACCCTTTACTCGCTACGCTCATATCGATGAATTAGCTCTGCAGGATCTCGTCCTTAAGAGGTCAGAGTTGGAAAAGTTTTGATTATAACTTCACCATTTATTTTACGTCATAGAGAAGTGAGATTGGAACCATTACACGCAGAGTTGAAATCTGCAAATTTGTATTTAAGTTATTGTGTTATAAATTAAATAACACACGAGATATAAACAAAACACTATTTAAAACGGTCGCCATTTTGACAGTTATTTTATTTCGATTTTCTGAATTTCAATAGTATTTTATATAAGTACATTATACTCATCTATACTCTTTGTTGTCTCAATTTTTGTAGCCGTGATGACGGATGGACGGTATATCGAAGATCACTTCTCGGTTTTCTGAGATCATCGGTCAAAAAATAGAGGAAGTTACAAGATTCAACAACTTATTTTACAAAAAGGCTTTTTTAAAGATTTTATAAGCCGCTTTCAATTTAAATTTTAATTTTAAAGCTGCTTTTATTTGTCTCTAAAATTAAATTATGAATTATATCAATTCAGAAAAATATACATATTAGTACAAAAAGAAAACTTAAGATTCTGTTTATACAAGTGTAAACTTCGTACCCGATTAATGGAATCAGGAATAGTATTCTCCGCCTGTCTTAGTTGTTTTCTCCTTTGAAACTTTACAGTGAATGTAGTATGAAAGAACGATTTATTTAAGTTGAAGCATTTAGTCGGAGTTGATCACTTAACTAACTAAATTCCAAGGATATGACTGCTTTTTATTTACCTTTAGAACATCTACTGTCAGTGGACACCATCTGGCGTGCTAATTTAATACTAAGGTTTATGCGAAAGGACAGTATTTGCAGTTTTTGAAGAAATAGTTTTGTGTTACAATATTTTACAGCCCAAGCATAGGTTTGTGAGTTATTGGTGAGAATTAAAACATCTGACTCAGGGCTGTTATAAAATACATAATTTCTCAAAATCTGTTATATTCCAAAAGTAACTCAATGTGAAGATTAATGACGTAAACCCGTGTGCAAAATTATAAGTTAATAAATATTACAGTTAAGGAATATCGGGAAAATATTTAACTTGACGGCTTTTCATCAAATATCATTTACCCTGAAAACGTTTTTATGGCACAAGCGAAGTCAGTTTAGACTCTTATTTAAATAAGTAAATATTTTTGAAAAACATGTTACATAGTTTACTTCCAGTTTTTCATTAAAAATGACCAAACCGACAATTTTAAGTGAGTAATTTATATATAAATATTTGTATATTTATATATTTGAGAAAATTATATATTTATATAATTGTATAGTTACAACTAGATACAACTACAATTTATTCCGTGTACAACTGGTAAATTAACTACAGTATACAAAATAAAACGATGCAATAAATACCCTTCACACACTATATTATGTGTGTTATTTGGTGGAAGATAAATTGAGAGTTATTGATGACTGGGATGAAACGTCGGTGGTAAATGAAGTGTAAATTGTCTGCAATCATCGACTTATAACTCGTTGACAACAAATGACTGTCATGTGATATATTTATGACAGCTGTCATAAGTGTCTGCACAACTCGAAGTAATATATGCTTACAGACGAGAAAGTAAAGTATATAAAAACATATCAGAAAGTATCTTAATGCAGTTTTTTTGTAACTTATTCCACGTTAATTTGTTCATCCTTTGCTACAAATATATTTTATTATACTGAAAAAAATTGCTTTCGTTTCAAAATTACTAAAATACAAGGTACCAATTATAAATGAAATTGTTTAATTGTTATTTGAGATATACTGTACTGACGGACACAAGCAGATAGTTGTTTTAATATATATATTACTTGAATTGTTTTCGGGACAGTACAACTCTGTTTCTTAGTATAGAACACAATCAGTGGGAGATGTCAATAATTTGAAACGTGTTTTAATTTTGTGCGAATTTGTCTTGGTTAAGGTTTAAGAGTTAACCAGGAAATGTTTGAGGGGAAGAGTGAAGGAAAGAGATGATGTAAATAAATGTTTAGTCGGTTCAGTAAAAGTAAATTTCCTTTCTATAATATTATATATGCTAATATATTTTACTATTAAGGGATTAGTTATAAAGAAATATATAATCTTAAATAATTAGAAGGCGATAATGACCGAAATGGTTTTTCGTCTTAAAAAACAAAAACAAAATTATATAATTAGACGACAAATATTTCACAGACTTCTTCCATTGTTTTAATATTTGTGTGCATATAAAGAAGATGAAATGGTGGAGGAGACTTTTCATATAGATTATTATTCAACAAATAATTTGCCGTAGCTTTAACAGGTCTGGTTGATTTAATTTAATAGTATAGTTGTCCAGATTTATGAGCCTTGTTATATGTATAATAACGCAGTATTCAATCAGATAAGCAGTTTATTTCAAAGTTACAAGCTACAATACTTACGAATTAAAATACATATGTATTTATTCTCCATCTACAACCCTGAAACGAGTGGAAAAGTATCTGATTTAAAAAGAAAGAAACTCTTCATTAAAGAGAAGTCATTCACATCTATTCTTCAAATAAATATAAAATTTGGTGGTATATTAATGTTGAAGCTTTTTTACCAACTGATTAAATTTAAATCTTTAAAAAAATATATTTATGACAGCAATTAAACATAAACTTAATTTTAACTGACGTATAAAATTATCTTCACCTTGGATTTTAAAGAATTACACGGATGAGTAAATAATATGTACATATCTAAGTCTCTGTAGGGTGGTTGTCAAATTTTTGTGGCTGCAAAACTGTTTAATTAAACAAGTAAAGTTAATTAACATGCTTGAGGCTGTTCTACGGTATTGCCTTATACCTGCAAGCATAAAAAAAATTCTTAAACTATACACTGTTGGCAAAAATATGGAGCGTAGAGGATTGTATTAATTTACTACGCTCTACGTCACTGAATATTGATTTTTAAAATACCTATGGTTTTGAACGGGTTCAATTCCAGTGTGTAGTGTTGTTTTTTATTTGTATAAAGTATTGTGTTTAAATAAACTGGCCTGTATAAAGAATTAATGTTAAGCATTCAAATAAGTAAATTTTAAAACAAACTTAACAACTCGTTTAAATAAATAGAACACACATATTCTGAAATCTAGACTTAACGTTTAATAAAAAATAATATTATAACGTAATCTACAGTATTTAATCGTCAACTTTTAATTCTTGTTTTTTGTTGCACAGATAATATTAGAACTATTAACATTTATGTATACAAAATTTTTTGAAGAAATTATGCATTTAATGACGAATTTGTAGCTTTTGTTTAGGTTTTTTTGTGATAACTCCTGAATTAAGATACTTGGGGTTAAATAGTGACCAATTATTTTGTGAAGGTTTTTATTTGTCATTTAAGAAGAATCTGATTAATATAGTTACATCCGATTTAGATAAAATTATATTTTTATGGTTTTTTCTTCAGGTGCTCAACGTGTACTGGCCGTAGCAGTGAATACATTTTACTTCATTAAGATTATTTTTAACTCTTTTAACTTATAAATATTGAACAATAAATGAATTAATAAATAAAATTAATCTGAGTGCCACCTAGGATTTATTTGATTTCTTAATTTTTTTTTATGATCATCAATTTTGTCAACAATTTTACATTTATTAATTTTGTATCTAAAAAGTGTTAATACTGGTAGTATCTAAGTTTTGTTCAGGAATTAACAGTCGAAAAATATCCATTAGCGTAATATTTTTAAAATTCCACGTTTCATCTTGTTTTATTTATAGCATAGTTTTATGTAAATGTGTGTTATACTAGAGAATTGATGGACTATTTTTTAGAAATTAATTTATATGGAATGTATTTTAAATACTAAATAAACTGTTTTGTCTTCGAAATAGACAAATAATATAAATTTCCGATTATTAAATGCACAGCTGTTTATAAAAACAAGCTTATTATAAGAATATGCTTCAAACATAACAAAATAATTTCAACCAATGAAACAGTTTACTGGCGCAGGAATGAAAGACCTATTGTTTATTAAAACTGGATGTACTGAAAACCCTTCATCCGATTTCATTAAAAGCCATTTTCTCTAGTCATGTCTCCGGTTATACTTAACATTATATATTTGTTTTTGAAACGTTTATTAATAGAAATGGAAATAATACAGCTGTCAACAGATTTGATATCTTCTACATCAGTTGCTTGTGACATGGCTTACGCTTAAAAATATGATGCTTCTAGACTTACACAACTTTGTGTATTTGTTCATTGTGAAGGGAAGTATACGAGTTGATAACAAAAAAGTTAAAATTGAAATACAATTAAAAACATAGCTGGGGTTTTAAGTAACAAACTCGTATTATATTGTAATTTATTTTCTCTTTGTTGTAATGATATCATTTTACTTTTCATATAATTTTTAAATGAAAGAGTAAAGCTACATAAATAATGCCATACCGCGTATCTACGGCAGAGAGCAAATTTTCTGTCATAACAGAAATAAAACTTTCCAATTCTTCAATATTAACTAACAAAATATTTGGAGATTAACTTTGTTGTGATTTCCTGCTATTTAAATTAACGTCATTTTTTTTTTTAATTTGATTGAAAAATTTACTACAACTTGGAATGGAATTAAAAATAAATATTCCACAAGAAAATTATTGTAAAATTGTACTCAATTTATTATTTATTTAATTTTCATACAAACTAAAATTCAAGTACTTTTATTTTGAAAATGATTTTTTTCACTTTGTTATTCTATCAAATTCCGAATTATTTAATGCAAATGGCAAACGTAACTGAGGTATTTATAAAACAACCACCATTTTCAAATTTGTACATTGATTTCGCTGTATATCAAACTTAATAAAGATCTACATAAAATATCTATAAAAATCTAATAGTTTATCAAGAGGGAACAAAAATTACTGTACGTGTAGTCTTCTGTGGGAACTCTGTCGATGCTTTTAAAATTTTCCGTATTCAGAAACGAATAATTAGAGTAATGTTAAATTTGAAATTTAATCAATCATGAAGACCTTTCTTTGAAAAATATAGCATTTTGATTTTTCCATCTATATATATATATATATATATATATATATATATATATATATAGATTTCATATATATATATGAAATGTTGGTGTTTTTAAGGCAAACCATAGTATGTTCGAAGAAAAACAACATAATCATAAATATCTCATGAGGAAAAAAGTTTTGCAATATCCTGTGCACAGATTGCAATTTTTAGAACTTGGCGTTTATTACTCTGGTTTGAAATTATTTAATAAACTTCCAGAAAATATTAAAAAAACAAAGTTGTTTCAAGAATTTTCGCTGATCACTCAAAGGATACCGCTTGAGGAATGCTTTTTACTCAGTGGAGGAGTACCTCAGCTCATAACCTCTGGGAGCCTTGGGTGCATTTTGTATTCAGGATAAAGACTCAAATAATAATTAATTAATATGAAATAACATGTATACACATGGTTCACTTGTCTTAATTTGTTAATTTGTTTGTATTTTATAAAATTTCTATCTTGTGTATTTGTATTGTGTGTTTCGAGTTATTTTGTATAGGATGTAAGTCAAATGTATACCACAGCACTGCTGCTTTATGTATGCCATAAATGATGCAAATAAATTAATTAAAATTAATATTTTTTAAAAAAAACCATATACTTAATAACTGTCTATATTAACCCAATTTTTATTGAATAATTATATTTTTATGAATACCAAGGCTACAAAGATAAAATTTTAAGGCGCTTGTCTTTTATCTTTTTTTTTTTTTTTTTTTTCATGTGGGAAATCTTTAGGGCTTATTTTCTAATTCAAAATTAGTTAAAATCCATAAAATAGAAAATCTATCCAAGTAAACATCTTACTTTTATATTTGTTATTATTAGACAATATTGTTAATTTGCGTGTTTCTTATTGTAGGTGTAGTCATTTAGGGTTGTAGAACTTAGGTGGAATAAACATTTTATAACATTTATGTAAATCATATGTTTTTATAACATGTAAATGTTTGCCAAAAAAATATTAAATTAAGAAGTTAGTTGCGGATTTTTTATCAATTTGCAGCTAAATTTGGGCACTTTTCTTCTATTTATTCCAAACTGTGCAAAACATTCTTATTGACTCAGAATGGAACATGTTTATATGTCATTATAAAGAAAAACTTTAGGGATTTTTTCGATTTAAAATTACACTAGTGACACTTTTTTACCCAAACTTAAATACGTTTGGTGTAATAATGGTAGTTTACAAAGTTTTATCTCTGTTGTTTTTCCAAAGATATACAATATTCTTAAGTTTGTTTTTTATTGAAATTTGTTTGATTTAATTGTGTATATAATATAGTTTTTGTTTTTATTTTATATTCAAGAATAATAGAAGGGTAATAAAATGGTGGTTTTGTAAAATTATACTGTTTTATTGTCATATAAATTAAGTAAAATGTCAGTTTTCAAACACAAATTGTACGAAAGACAACTATACTAGAATCCTCAGACCAGAATAACTTTGTAATGGAAAAAATAACTTTTGTTGGTGTAAACTTAGTTAATGGCAGTCGACAATTTCCTTAGTGTTTAAATTTAGAATACTTCTATAAGTACCATTACAATCAATTCAACGAATATTAAACATTAAGTAAATTTACGAGATATCATCTAAGTCCGACGCCATGTTTTTTTTACGTTACCCATTCCTTAACACTGGAACACATCACGTTTCATCTTTAACTTATTGTTGTCTCTATTTAGTCCGGCGCGGCGCACAACCCTCGCAGTGATATATAGCATAAATAAAGCACTCAAACATTAAACAAAAGCTAGATACTTGTACTGGCGCCACGCACAGCCTGTTTGTACAATGATACAGTCTACAAAATATATTAAAGCTAGAACAGTCCAATTTGTTTTATAGCTGAACATAAACCTGAAATTTGTTTTAGTATTATCCTCAAGTTTGATTAAGTTTTTAATTAAATAAAAATAGGAAATGAGTGGTTACTATCCACATGTGTGTTTAGAAATGCTTTGTAAAACTTTAGTATCCATATAACTGTATTTACATTTGTTTAAACAATATTAAGAACTAGTAGTACTTCTGTTAATAAATAAGTACGTAGCGAGTTCTATAAAAAATAACAGAGGGTTACTGTATCTCACAGTTGTGTTTATCACTACTATCATGATGGCATTTTAAAGGTTTGTAGTATGCATATGTTTATTGTGAATATCCTCCTATTTTACTTGGAATTTACAGAACTTTATAGGTTTCTGTAAATGCACACTAGAATCCATGATACTAAATGTTAAGTTTTTATTATGCTTTTTCCAGAAGTTATAACATACAGCGGTTTTAACCACAATGGTTAAATACTCACGAGAAATAGAGACGAAATATACATCTTCTGATTACTTTGTCCACGAAATGGGAAGATCAGTTACTGAGGCTGTAAAATAAATAACTTACAAACATCTTTGTTCATCTTCAAAAGTAATCAAATTAAATTTAACTGATTTAAAACTTTGCCTCGCAGAAGCGAAGTTGCAAACATTATTGCGTGTTATAAAATAAAATTGTGTTATAGGTGCCGTCCTAATATAGAGACTTGAAATTATGTTGTAATTTCCTGTAATCTGTTTTACATTCTTAAATTAATTGGAACGAGATAATTTGTAGTTTACAATTGTGGGCAGGATGTTTAATATCTCATAAAGAAGTTATTGCTGCTAGGCTATTTATAATAAAATTGAAATGAATTGTGTAAAGCTTTCTCTGAATCTGAGGTATTATTTCATATAAAATAAGGTGGTTACAATTTTAACGTTTTAAGGTAAATAATGTTTCTTTGTTTGGTTTTAAAACGAATCTTTTAAACAGGTGATCACACTTTATTTTACTTTAAAAAAACTAAAACATTGTTAAAGATGTTCTGATAATATTAATTTTGTGTTTTTAATAATCTCAGAATGTAAAACTCTCTTGAGGCATCTTTACATTCTTAATTGGAGAGAAGGTCCCTTGACAAAAGGGTGAAATTAGAAATGTAACAAACGTTGTCGTTTTAAGAATTTTTACCGGCCATCAAGAATTTTTACAAGTATTAGAACTCGTCAATATCAATAATTTGAATGAAGGCGGATTTCTAATTTATGACAGGCGTCAAGAGTTCTAATAGATTAGAAATTTCAGTGCTATTGTTTGTTGAAAGTGTAAACCATTCGTTCCCATAAAAGCCAATTTTACTAAATTTATAATTTCATGTACATCAGAATAATAATAACAATAATTTGAGACTAGGTTAAGCAACAAAACCCGCAGATTATTATGATCTGAATATTATTCTTATTGTATCGCTTATTTACGTTTTCAATGGTTAATCCTCTGTAAAGTTTATAATATATTAAAATGGGTGCTTGATTCGGGAACATACTTTTTTTACGGTACATTATTTTGTCGTATTTAATTGTTTAGATTAAAAATACTTAGTTATACAAAAATACTTTCAGTTATACAACCTTCTGAGACGCGTTCGTAAATATAAGGACTTGGATCATAAAAGTCTGAAATTAAAAAGTATCTTTATTTTAAAATCTTATTTGCATATATTTTGTTTCCTATATTTAACTTTACATTTACATAGTAAATATTACTTTTGTTTGAATTTGCTGATAAACGTTAAATAGAAACCACATATGGTTCATAATAATTGATTTAGTTCGGAACAATAATATTGTCTGTAAACCAAATTTAAATAAATAAATCAAGGAAAATATATATTGATGTTATTTTCCTTTTTATGTTTATTAATTAAATTCCTTGGAAGGAAATAAATATCATTTAATAAACCATATTAAATGTTATAGTCAATTATCATTTACCATAATGTTAGAAAAGTTTACTCTGAATTTAATATAGCTAATTAATTATATTATTTACATGTCCGAGCTACATTTGTGTCATTTCATTAAATTATATTAATTGATACCATAGCAACAGTTGGTTTATAATGTCTATAGAGATATACTTCTGAGGACGCGATTTAACTGAAGTATAAAAAATAACAGGTATATGACAAACCAGGGAAATCAAATACACATACTTATATATATATATATATATATATATATATATATAATATATATATATATTAATGTTTCATATATGTATGAACCATTAACGTGAAAAAAGACAAAGTTAGTAATTACAGATTTTCTTTGTTTGTTTTATTATATATAAATACGTAATATTAGTTGATCCGTTTCTTCCATTTGTGTATCCTTAATTTGCAATCTTGCTTTCGCATGGTGATTAATTAACTTAAATCACCATGCTATATATAAATACTGAATGAATAGATTTGTTCAGTCAACTATAAAAACATTGTTTAAATTTATTACAATAGAAAGGTTTTTTTACATAATTTATTTATACTTATGTTGTTTGCATTAATTCCCAATGAAAACAAATTTTAAAATGCTATGAAACAAAAAAATGTAATTAAATTACTACATTTGTTTTCGTTATTTGCTTCTAAGAAATTTCAATTCTGTTTCTTGGTACAGGACGCAGTCAGTGAGAGAGGTGTGAATAATTTCAAACGGGTTTTAATTTCGTGGGACATTTGTCTTGCTGAAGGCTTAGGAATTAACCAAGAAAGGTGGAGAGGAAGTGAAGGAAACAGATGATGTAAATAAATGACAAGTCGGTTTACTAAAGGTTAATTTCCAGTCGTGTGTACTATTTATGCTAATTTATTTTAGCAATGGATTGAAAACAGAAAATATTCTTCAATACTTGACACACAATATTATTATCTATATGATGAAGTTATTATTGGTGGGGGGAGTTTCAGATTACTTTGGAGGTTATAGTTCAACGTTTAACTTGCCACAGCTTCACAAGATCTGAATGGTAAATCCTATCGCAATAGTTATTGAGTTGGTTATACCATGTGTGTTTAGCTATACCGTAAAACAACCAGCAATAAGCAGACAACGCAGTCAGTGTCCAACAAATGCATATTTTACCTGCCTGTGATATTTATCAATTAATTGAGTGGTGGTGCAGAGCTTAGTCTTACAACACGGTGGACGATTGACCTTTAACTTTGACGTTTAATCCAAATGGGGTCAACTAAACGATGGTAGTTTTGTGCCTAAATAGCCCTATTTTACTTCTGTAGTTTTCCTCAGTCAGCAAAATTACTTCTATTTACAATGTATTTCGAATGAACTGTCCACAATCATTGCACAAACTTTCTCAGATACTTACTTACTACACATAACAATGAAATAGGTTGTTATTTCAACAATTAAAGGGAAATGTTTATCTTTATTTGTTTTTAAAATAAGTATTTTAAACATGTGATCACCATTGAATTTGCTATAAAAAAACAAAGTTAGAAACGTTTCGAGAAACTATATTTTATATAACCTCCAAATGTAAAACTCTCTTAGAACACACACTAAGTTAAATTCTTAATTGAAGAAAAGCTTCTGTCGGAAGGCTGAAATAGATATAAATTAAACGCTGTCGCTCAGAACATTTTACCAATCATCAGGAATGTTTGTAGATAATCATACTTCAACAATAATTAAATCTTGACGATGGCTGATTTTTAATTAACGACCTAAGTAAAAAATACTAGGAACCAAAAAAAATCGTTTTTAAAAAAATACAATAATTTCTTCTAAGGAAATACCAACAGGTAATAAATATTTTTTCCTATATATAAATTATTTGATGTGTAACAAAAGGATATCCACAATGATTTAGTTAATATTTCGTTTGTTGGAACTTATTCATAGCACAAAGACATCTTGTATTCAAATACATCTATAAAAAACTAATAATAATAATATATATTAATAACTTATTTATATACTACAAAAAAAGAGAATTAAATAATTTTGTTTAAATTTTATATAAATAAAAGTCTATTAGTTTTTTTTGAAAAAACTTGTATGCATTTTTGAGGAATTATAATGAGAAAAACCATACATTTTTTTTCAAATTGCCTTCAATTTTAATCAAACTTGTGAAGATTCTAAGCAAAAAACACCAGCATGGTAGGGTAACGTTATGAGCATGTTATCGGACACAAAAGTACAATTCTATACGTACGAAGACAAATGAAATAGGACAATAATTGTTTTATAGCTGATAATGTATTCGTCTTGTAGATACGGAGAACATCTCACTATTACTCGCTAATTTGAATGCTTTTTTAAAACATGGTTTACACAATCATGGCCAATTTATGAAGTAGTCATACCAGCGCGTGCGCAGTTCCCTCTTCACCTCTCGTCAGACAGTACATAACCTTGAGACGGCAGTTGTCCTTAGACCACCGTAATTTGGGATGCATCCCACGCTATCAAATTAATATGTTTTTCAGTGTTTGTGTTTGTGTGCTTTATTAAAGGTTTGATGAGCTCGTAAGAGTGATAACAATTCTGATGATGGAGTAAATCCCCGAAATGCGTCATAGTAGAAAAAAGAAATCACGTCACGGGCACATAAGAAAGTAAGTATACTTTTATTAATTTACAAACCCTAAGGTAAATATAATGTAGGATATTATTTTAAGTGATCAAAGTTCTTAGTCGATCAAAACTTATATTAGTCAGAATAATTTTTTTAAAACAATAATTTCTACTAGAAGTTCAGTTGCGTTGCTTGTAACTATATTTATCAGATATTATAAATTTCTCATACCTACATACACCCAAAAATACGCAATACTCTGTACTACATACAACCACCAAATAAATTCTACACTTTTAAGGTCTCTAAAAAATAAATTATGATTTTCTTGATAAATTAGAGTACTCTTAAAATGTAACAAGAATCTAATATGTGACGACGCGAGAGAGTATCTGGTTATGTGACTAAAATATTTGAGAAATGGAAAAGCTCTCAAAGAATTATGTAAATATTGACTGAGATTTATACTTATACGTCCTTTGCTATGCAAAATATATACTTTGCATATCCTTCCATCCTTAATTGAAATCGTATGTAATGGAAGCGTTAAAAGGAAAATTAAATAAATGATACACCGTAAAGGATCACAGTAACTTGGCTAAATATCCAAATAAATTAAGCTATTCATAATCGGAATGAACTGTTTGTCTAAGTTATCTGATTATCGATAGTTAATTTATGAACGGGCGTTTCTTAGATATTTACACATTTGGTTGAAATCTATACTTGAAAATTATTAAAAAATTAGATTTTCTTATTTGCGTTTTGACAATCTTATGAATTCTCCTGGCAGTTTTGAAGCGAGATGTATATTTTAATAAATTAAATCATAAATAAAGATATAATGAAGCAAAGTTGTTGTGTTTCTGTTTTTCTACTTCAGTATCTAGGTCGAGTAGAACGTGAGATCTTTGTTTTGTCTCTTTCATAACTTTTATTCAACTGTCAACAACACCTTTTCACTGTCTGTGTTAATAAAGGTCATATATATAATAGAGATACCAATTAAATAAATATCTTGCTTCCTGGTACATGGACATATGTTCTAAAGAATGGACTTGATCTCTTAGTCTTATATTTTTACTGAATTATTTAAAAATAAATTAACAAACGGAAACGTCGAGGATTTGATTATTTTAATTACCCAAATAAATATTTTTTTATCCAAATAAATATTTTTCCGAATCTCAAAACAAGGTTCTAGTTCTTCTTTTATTAAATATGAGAACAAAAATGTACTCAGTAAAAAACCATTTGGTTTTACTTTAATTTTCAAAAGGTAAGTTTCATTTCTATTAATTTTAGAAATTAATATTAAAGATTAAATTATTTTTCATATGATTTTTTTTTAAATTGTTAGTGTGCTTTTACCAGTTAATATATCTTATGAAAACGTCTAAGACAATCAACAAAATTCTTAGTTAATGAAACAAAAGCTGAACAGTAACATTTTTATTTGTTTATAAACCAATATGAGATCTGTAATCTGCTTAGGAAAATTATACTAAAAAACTCATGAACATTGCTTAATCAGCAAGGATTGTAAATACCACAGCTTATTTTAAACAAAGAAAAAAAAACTGTTTCCAAATAAACAGATATAGAGTTTAAATATAAAATAGGTAAGGATCGGGGGTGGTAAAATCTATAACTCCGAAGGATTATATTAGTAAAACCAACATGGAAATCGGTATAACGTTGTGGTGTAGTAGAAATGACTGTATACGTATTTATGTCAAAACTTTATTTACTTATTTGTAATAAAAAAAGGATGAAAAGAAAAACCACCAAATCGTTTGAAATTTCAAACTGCAGACCAAAACCAGGTGAGAGTGAGAATATCTTAACGCAATTGTATTTAGAAACACTTAAAATTGAATCCAAAGTATTTAGTCAAAAAAAATTTTTTAATCGTAGGAAAGAAGTGTAATATTCAACTAAATAACTACAGATTTATATATACAGTACTTGTGAAAATATATTTAAAATGTCGTCGTCGATACGACGTTAAACTTACCTCTTCAAGTTCTGTGTTATGATATGCTGACAGGGAACTAGTATCCCTGACTGACTAAGAGGAAACTAGAGAATTGTTTAGTTTTACTTAAGATTTTGGAAATGTTATAATTAAACCTATAAGATCCCTCGTATTGGTCAAGCAAGACATAAAACTGACAATAAGTCTGCTAACTGGTACTAATCAGTGACATATTAATGAGGTTGTAAAACGAGATCTCTGTCAGTTATACTCATACAGAATGGAGACGGTAAAATACGGAGATTTAGAAAACCACTTTAAAGTTGATGATCCCAAAGGGCCTCATGGGTTTCGTAACTGGAGTGTATGGAAAGTCTGGGTAGAATTCTAATCTATGTAATATATACTCCACAATATATTCATTTTCAGTTAGGAATGAGGGGGGCATGACAGTTAATTAAGTGATATTGTCAGCCGCAGTTATAATTAATTAAACGCTAAAATGATAAGGAGAGGATATAAATTTCTTGGTAAGTTGAATAAATTCATCTTCATTACTTAGTTTTAGTTTTGAGAAATAACTACCTCTACACATGCAGTGGAATAGATTTTGTAAAATATGAGAAGGATATAAATATTCTAATGTTGAATAATTATTATCGTGTAGCACAACAGACAGTACCAATATGCGGTTAACATATAAAGTTACCACGATTGTATTTCCAACCAAATTGTAGAGCTCCACTTAAAGCCACGTAAAGTCTAGTAGCTACTAGATCTATCGGACCTACGAAAGTTGAATAACTACTCAGTTTCTTTTATACTAATTATTTAGAAATATATAAACATAATAAATGACGGTACTAATGTTGTATTATTGTTGAACCAGTGTTGTATCAATATTCAATCAATATGGTAATACTTTTGTATCAATATTACAACAAAGTTGTATCAATGTTACAACACAGTTGTATCAGTATTGTACCAATAATGTATCAATTTTACAGTTTAATAAAATAACCCCCAAGCAGCTGATTTGCTAACATATGGAGATTATTAACCTGTTCACAACTACTATCAATTATAAAGTACTATACCTTAATTTTCCGTCAGTGAACCTCTTTTTCTTTTTCTTTAATCTTGACGCGTTTCAAGATTTTTATCCCATCATCAGAAATTCCCTCTATGGATGGAGGTCGTCAAAACGTTAAATACAAACACATACACATAACACACAACACATTTAAAAAAACACAGTCCGTAGATGCGCATCTTACGGCTCCCGGATATGCACTGGTTGTCCGTTGTTAAACAACACACAAAAACTATAATATGCCTCGGGCGTTCTGAATTATTATTGCTGCGTCATATAGGATATTCGAATCAAAGTTCAGTTGGTCGTTCAATAATCGGTGTTCATTATTTGAATTTAATATTTTAAAAGCCTTGTAGATTTCATATTCTTCTACGGCATTCATAAATTTGCTTTTACTGCAAATCTTAATAGGTCTTAATGACGACCTCCATCCATAGAGGGAATTTCTGATGATGGGATAAAAATCTCGAAACGCGTCAAGATTAAAGAAAAAGAAAAAGAGGTTCACTGACGGAAAATTAAGGTATAGTACTTTATTATGTATATTAGTGACCTGGATACTGGAAAAATGAATTCATTACTATCAATTGTTTAAAATTCACAATTTAAGAGGAAACGTGGTAAAAGCCGTTTCAAACTCCCGCTACTTTAAAATTTTCTAACGATTATATTTTAATAGCTGTCCAATCCAATAGTTTACTTGATAACCCCAACAAAAACCAGTGATGTTGCAACAGTTGTAAGTTTTGTTAAATTTGACTCCAAAAAGGCATTTAAGAATACATCCTCTATTCTCTATCATGCGAAACAAATTTGGAATTATTGGATATACGTGTTTTTGTTTAGTAAAAGATGTAAAATCTTTGAACATTAACAAAATAAAATAAATTACATCACGATATTACAATATTATAATTTTAAAATGTATAAATCGTAGAAAAGAATATCAGAGATAAAAATAAAATGTAAATAAAGAGCATATATATATATATATATATATATATATATATATATATATATTTACATTATAAGGTGTTCTTGTTACTTAAATTTATGTTTTGCTCTATATATTTAATAATATGAAATTCCGTCACCATTTCAGAATAAAAGACAACTTGAACACAGGCATTAGAAACTCTGTGTCTTATAAAAACATGTATTTGTATGCAACTAAGTATATTCTCTTCTAAAAGCGTAAATAAGAAAGGGTTTTCTAAAGAAAAGGCTAGCAACATATGTAAAAACAGAGTTATAATATTATCATAAGATTATTTCTTGAATTAATGAGGTTAAAGTTACGTTATTATATTTGTATAGTTACTGTGATGAATCAGAACTTTTTGTATTGATTATCATCGATTGTATTGTTTATTATATACAAGTACTGCACTGTATTACAGTTAAAAGAACAATGTACGATGGAGCTAAAATATTGTTATTCCCGCTGGGTCCATATACTCTCAGACAATTGTTTATTTTAACTGTTATAATTAAGTCCTGGCGCCATCTAGATCGAATATTTCTTGTTTAACTTTAAATTTATGATTACACAACAGCTTTATTTATAAACTATAAATGTGATGAGATTTATTTTTAATTGTAGAGGGATTTACTTCAATTAAAATTGTAATTATGAATTTGGTAATAGAAATGAAAATGAAGAAGTTAATAATTTTGACTCCTTTTCCTTCGTTTGGCACAACAGACTGAAATGGTCTCTGGCCTTCACAAGCACACTACACCTTCTATTTCATGAAGTGGATGTTCGACTTCTTCATATCCTCTTCTAGTGCATCTTTCCACCTTGACTTTAACCTACTTCTCAATCGCCCCCCAAACAAAGTGCTCTTAACTATAAGCCCCACATAACTATAACACTTCAGTCTTGAAACTTAATCTAGATGAACAGTATGGAATCGTCAAAGAGTATGTAAGAGTTCGTCCTTTGTCTTTACGTTTCATTTTCTTCTTTGACTGTACCCATTATCCTTTTCAGAACTATTTCTTTAAACATGTCTAATATTTGTGGAGTAACACTACCCTTACCCCCCCCCCCCATCCAATTACCAATTACGACTTACTTATTCAATGATCCTTATATAATAAATTTTACTTAAATTGTTTGTGACTTTGAGATAAATGTTTCATTATTTTTTAAACTTAACCTCACCAAATATACGTTGCAACTTTTAGATAGGCCTATATTCCGATTTTGGACATCGGGGAAAAATCCTGTATACTAAAGGCTCTATGAGTCAAAAAGGTTTGGGAACCACAACTTTAGATGTAGAATTTGTCTTGCCAGAAACCCTTCCTGTAACACCCTGTTGTATGTTTTTGAGACACATAGTAGAACTCTGTAAAAAAATACCAATAATAACAAGTCTCTATGAATTTATAATATGAAGTTTTTTGTAGAAATTTAATAAGTGTCTATGAAAGGTAGTCTGTAAATCATGACGGCACTTCTTTAACACTTTTCCATTAACTCAGTCATGACTTGCCAAAATGGCATTAGTCAATAAGTAGCATCTAATCCCTGGAAGTGAAGTTACAAAATATGATTTTTTAAAGTATTAATATTCAAGTAAAATATTAACATGAAAAAGAAACGAATACTTAACTTATTTAGTAAAAATTATGATGATCTAAAAAAAAAAAAAAAAAAAAAAAAAAAAAAAAAAAAAAAAAAAAAAAACAACCTTTAATTTATAAAAGGGATCCAGACAACTTTTTTTCTTTCTTCTTTTTTATTTTTATTATTTTTTTACATTACCTGTTAAGCTTAAATATGGGCAAATCTCCCAGTAAATGACTCTTGTCATCATCAGTCAAGAAAGAAACTTTTTTTAACACATTAAATATTCCCAATTAACTCGGTCAGGAGTTTCAAAATGACATCGTTCAAATAAGTCAAGTTTAATTACTGAAGGTGAAGTTACTAAATAGGATTTTAAAGAATAGATGGTTTATTTCATATTTCCGTACAAGTTAATTATTAAAGCAAATACGTAACTTATTTATTTTAAGTTATAGTGAACTAAAAAAACTTTCAATTTTATTTAAAAAAGTTTTGAATAAATCATTATTTGAAAACTGTATAAAATAAGTAAGAAATAATATAAACATTCTTGAACAATGCCTTACAACCTTTAAGTAATGCAGCTGCTCATTTGTTAATGGTTAATTTTTCTTAACAACATTTAAAGTTATTTTATCAAAGAGATAATAACAACAAATACATTTATAAATACACGGTTATAAAAAAAGAATTTTTGATAATTCGAGGTAAATTAATTAGGCTTACAGTTCAGGAAAATGACTTATTATTATACCAAAAGATCCGATATATATATATATAACATTACCTAGTAAGGTTTCAATATGGGCTCCCCCACCCCCACCCCAAAGACTGTCATAGTTTTCGTAGTAAACATGAATGGGCTCACAACTCAACCACGAATTAATCTACAACACGCATGTATCACGGGAATCACAAATATACTGAACAATTTAATTTGGATGGAAAGCCCCACATTCTACTGCTGTGGCGGTTAAAACAATTATTTATGTGGAAAGTTGCTTCGCCGTTGAAAACAATTCTGTTAAAGTAACTTTCATAATCGCCTATTGCATTCAACATTGATTATATTGAACTTATTTAAAATGATAAATTTCATGTTTTAGCTGGATTTTGTATGCATACAATATCAAACAATTAAGACCCACATTCTGAACAGTAACCTTTTGTAATTCCAAATTGTAAACTGCGTCGAGCGATAGTCTTTTTACGGCTTCTCACACTCAACACACCATCGACTTATGGTCGGCCTGAGTATTTCTTGATGTCCACATTTCGAGTCTCTTAAAACTGACTTAAACGATGAATAGTGTCTTGTCTGTAGGTGGATATTATTCATAAAGGCGGAAAAGACAGTACCACTGATTTAAATTCATCAAACCAAAAACACCAAAACTAAAAAACTACTGCCAGGCAATGAATGTCAAACGAATCACGGAGCAGTAGCACAAGGACGAATAACAAAACTCCCAAAATCGGGTCTACGTTAGGACTACTTCACATAATTTTAAAGAGATCTCAATCTGAGGGAAACGGAAATATAAAATAGAAATAATCGTTAAATTTGTCATTTTACACTTGCTTATTATCATGACCAAGGTAACAGAACTTTTCTATACATTTTTTTAAAAATTTATATCCCAGTGTTTTTGCATCACAAACACTATGACGTGATACAACACTGTTTATTGTATTGTAAATCTTATCATATACTTTATTAATGAAGTATTAGAAGAACGGAATAAAACTAGCCTCAAGTAATAAGGACTCCCAATGGTCTTGAGCCAAGAACGCAATGAAAATAGCAGTGACGACATCTGGATTCGGCATCTTGAGAATGTTATCATTCCCACTCAGAACCTTACAAAGCTTATAATGCTAGTTTTGTAATAATTATACTCCAAGGTTTGTCAAATAGCTAGGAATACTAATCATAAAACAGCTGATGATCAATAGTGTAAACAGAAATTTAATAAATAAAAAATGAATGTTTAGGACAATGGCACATTCTTCAATGGTGATAGTTAAAATCCTTGCATCACAATACTAACAGTGACAATATTCACTCAAATAACAATAAAGTTCTTCTGTGTTGTTTAACTATATGAAACATATCAAATGAGTAAATGATTATTTTAAAACAATTGTTTGAGGATATTTGATAAACCGATAACCTCAACCACCAATCATTTATAATGCAATTTTGTGCAAATAAATACGCCTTTTACTTAATTAAATAATAATAATAAATACATTGTTTAATTATTTTAACGCATATCTCAATGAAAACATACTGTGATTTTAATTAAATAATAATGAGATATAAATATTTCCATATTATTTTATCTTTATTTAATTTAATTCAATTATTTTATTATAAATTACTGCTTAAAAATGTGTATAATATAAATATTTCAGTTTTAAATTATGCAATATTTTCACTATCTTCAAATTATTGAATCCATTTTTATTATTGACAGATTATTGACTTTATTTTAAAAGTAAGTTAAAATAAGATTGTAAGCGTGCGAAATGGGAAATCTTTTCCGAATATTTTTGTAAAGTTGCATTTATATAAATGAAGATAAGAGACAATACTGTTCGGAAATCTACAAATATTTTCAACGTCTTCAAATGGAATATGATTGTGAAGTTTGCCGATATAACATTTACTTTCTTCCATAAAAGTTAAGTAACAGGGAATAAAATCTATTTCAAATTTTTGCATTTATAACCGTTTTGGGGTCGCATGAGTAAAAAATAGTGTTTTTTAATAATAAAACAGATAGAAATTTTTTGGTATTTGGTATTTCAAATTTGGTATTTGGGAACATTTTAACCGAATCTCAGGATTTTTAAAGTGTTACATGACATTTGAGACAAAAACACAAAATTACGATTTTCTGAAAATTGGCGCTAACGATTTTGACCAAATTTTTACTCGAGTATATCGATTTCGTTCACATTTTCAATTCAAAGTGAGAGTTTATAAAAAACCATCTCTAAGCAGTGATTACAAAATGAAATTCTGACAATCATTAAGTTTCGACTGTAAGATAGAAATGGAAAGCCAATAATTACATAGTCGGAATATTTGTTGTGATGGTAATAAATACGTTTTGTTTTGGTTTTTGGGAGTTGCGTAAAGTTCTTCAAATCTACTAAACGACATAATATGTCTTTACAGTTGTAACATCACAAGAAAATCTACCAACCTAATTATCTTATTTATGGAAATATTTAGGCGTAACAGATAATATTATAATAATGTTTGACTGAGATATTTCAAATTAACTTATAGGAAATATTCAATATATGCTGTAAAATATGACAGTTGCTTTTTTCATTGAAACAATTCCTTGGAAATCACACATGCGTGTCACCCTTGTGGAATATTCAATGACCTCAATCTGCAGCTCCATTTCAAATTCTGTTTGTCACTTTCATCTCAAACGTAGGCTTGGATTTTCTTTCATTTTAAACATGTGAGGTTGAATGTCGGGATTTCAATATAGTAATTCGCGATATATCTTTTAAATTACTCACGAATTCTAATTTCAGTTCATGTAGATTTAAATTGTTGTAACGTTCTCTACGAATTGAGACGAAAAGGTAGCATAATACGGAAAAACAACACCGACCAACCCGTTTTTATTTACCTTACTTTATCTATTACAAACGGCAGCAGACTAATCACGCCCCCCTACCAACTGAGCGACAACAAAACTCTTCTCTTCATATTTACAACTTTAGTTTTTATTATAACTCTTCACATTCCTCCACAATTGAGTAGACATCGACTGCGGATTGTTCCTCAAGTTTTCAACCAAAAGGAGCAGATTTAGATTATTTTCAAAATGATTCATATTTGTTTGTCTATTCCAAATATTACCTCAAAAGTAGCTGGTGATTAGTCACCATCCCCCCTCCCCTTCGCTATCTTGTATGTACGCGTGGGACTAGATAACGAGAGGAGTAGTGTTCTAACTTCTTAGTTCTTGTTTCATTTTAGTGCCGTAATAATTAACTATACCTACCTAAATCCCAAGGAATAGGGCCGGTACCGCCCTAGGGTTTATATCTGGGCGCATCGCGTTTATCTAATCGTAATATTATTAGTTGAACTAATGCACGGCCATGATAGGCCTTTTATGTTAGTCCGACAGATTGTGGCAATACAATGTAGTTTAGTTTAATATTGGTTTTAGTATAGATTGGTTAGTTTTAATAAATTAGTTTTTAACATTAATCGTCAATACTAGCTAGCCTGGATTGAGATTCGTCCAGTGTACTTATATTAATTTTAGCACGCGATCTGATGACCCGTCAACGCATAATAAAGTAGATCCACGTACCCCCCCCCCCCCAGCTCTACCTTTGCAAGTATGACCGACTCAACATTTTGAAATTTCATATGAGTTGCGTGGCTAATTGATTGATTACTTTCTGCAACGAAACACCTAATGGTTGACGATGAAAATAGAGTAAGGTAAACTCGACCCATTGTATTTTCAGTAAATTTGAGATAAAATAAAATTACAAATTTACTTCATTTAAATGTTTTATTTTGTCCAAAATTTAAACAGTTTTGACCTTTTTATTTATGCACACTTTTTTGTAAGGTCGAGATACCACAATCACTATTCTCCACTGCAACCCCTAATAGATGTTTAGAAAATCGTAATTTAACCATACTAGCAATTTTAGTTTTAATATTATTAAATAATTACGAATTGTTCATATATTGATATGATTTAAGCGGATATTTCCAATCATTTAAGACGTAACACACAACATTTCGGGAGTATAAATCAACCATCATTGCCAAATGATAAACGTTGAACATTATGAAACCTATTTTCTGGTGTTCTAGGTTTATCACTTGAAAATGTGAGTTGATTTATACTCTTGAAACGTCGTACATTAATTCTAATATATACTAAAAAGCTTTAGTTTTTTACAGATATAATTGTATAACAACCAGGCTAAATTGTTTGGAAAATGAAAGGGTGAGTGAAAAATAGGAAGGAATTATGAATCTATGTTTAATCGAGTAATCAATAGTAAGCTGGCATAAAATTACATTTAATATATAACAATTTTTTAAACTACTCCAAACTAAATATCTTGGAAATAAGACATATATAGGCCAACTAACAAACATATTTAAATCTTGAATTAAATTTTAGAAACAATGAAACCAAATACACCATTATGAACAAACTTCTTAATAAAATCAGTTATGCCAACTTTCAATGGAAATAACAGAAACAACTTTGATGAATATAAGAGAAAGTTTCAGGGGCGTGAAGTAATAAAGAAATAAAGATGTCAAAACTTATTATCATATTAAATTATCAATAATACCCCAGCTCTCTCTCTCTCTCTCTCTCCCCCTCTCCCTCTCTCTCCTCTCCTCTCTCTCTCTCTCTCTCTCTCTCTCTCTCTCTCTCTCTCTCTCTCTCTCTCTCTCTCTCTCTCTCTCTCTCTCTCTCTCTCTCTCTCTCTCTCTCTCTCTCTCTCTCTCTCTCTCTCTCTCTCTCTCTCTCTCTCTCTCTCTCTCTCTCTCTCTCTCTCTCTCTCTCTCTCGCTTTCCCCCCCAATAAACTTTAATAACAGCTATTTCATTAGAATAACCGAAAACATCAATTTGAAGTTAGGTTAGGTTTCGAAATCCATGAAAGATTATCACCACATTATACAGTGTGCCTTCTCATTACCAGATCTGTCACCACTTAATTATTACTTTAGGATTTTTTTAAACAACAGATCTATGAGACTAAACCTAGTGACATAAACGATTTTACAAATCGGAAATTTAAAGAAGCTGTAGAGAATTTAATAATCTATACAAAATTAACACACTGCCAAACTGGACAAGGAAACCATTTTGAACATTTATAGCAAAGAAAAATCTTAAAATTTTGATCATCTAGTACAAATAAAATTATTTTTATACCTTTTGTTTTTTAATGTATGTCCTAAACTTTCAATTGATATGCTATTTGTTTACAGAAATTCATTAAAACTGTTGTGCAATAAAAAGTAAAGTAAAGTAAAATTTGGTTATAATAATTAATGCAATTAAGATAGTCTATAAGTAGGGGTTTTTCACCTTTTAGAACATCCTATACCAGTAATTTCCAATACATCTTAGCTTACTTTACATCACAATTACTAAATACTAAATAATCATTCACTCAGCCTTGCAGAGAACTTTAGAACTTTCTATTGTGTTTAAAAAAGTGTGCTAATTTTAGAACGCCATAACTCGGTTAAGTATCTTAAATTGACCTCTTCGAATATATAAAAATAATAACAGGGTTACATTTAAAATGTTGAGAAAAATCACGTTTTGTTAATTTCGGAACACCCTGTATATTATATTAAACTTTTGTACCACCCTGTAGATAGGTCAGATTAAGAGCTCGATACCTAATTTACAATTCTTTTTTCAAAACTTAATTTTATTTTCGTCATATCAATTTATTGTAGTCTGTCTACGATGAAGGAGAAATAATTCATCAAAATATATTTCTCTCAAAATTACGTTATACTTATAGATTAAAACAATATAAATTTTCAAGTATTACAATAACTGTATGTAAATAAATTAACAAGTTTTCTTATCAGCAAAAACAAGTAAATAATACAATATGTATTTTACAGTAACGCGCGGTGAATTAAAGGTATATTTAGGACCAATACGTCAATTCGGTAGTTATCTTTTATTCCCCCCCCCCTACCGAGATATTTATTTACTTGCGTTTTTTCACACTGTTTTGTATTATTAATTTTCACGTTTCATTAAAATTTAAACGTAATAGGTATTACTTTTTAAAAACAATACGTCTTCCAATGGCCGATGTGTTCGTTTTCGCTGACAACTCACTAAATTATTTTGAGAAATACGAGCAATGCATTTTGTTTGGATCCATACACTTTAGTAAAATTTGATTAGAGTCGTTAAAGCCGATTTAAAGAAACAGTAATTCAGTGTTTTTTCTTATGCACATTTTGAGTAAAGTAAATAAATTAACAGAGATTGGATTGTGAAATTGGATATGCTTTCCATAGCAAATTTGATTAAAATCCGTCTATACGTTTGAATTGTAAAGCACTGTACAGTCGATGTGTCAGAATAAATATCTAAATTATGATAATGTTTAGTCGCAGAGCCGATGTTTTTCATAAATTTCCTTCCTACTTGCCCAAGAAAAAACCTTTAACTTTTAAATGGTTATAAATACCTTATTCTTCATCTACAGTAGTCCTCTCTATATATGATGTGACATGTTCCACCGTTACACAGACGGCATCTTCTGACTCTTATTCATCAATAAATAATAAACACTATACATATACATATACATGTAATAAAATATATAGTTAAAAATCTTAAAACTTGTACGCCATAAAATTGTACTCGTCATTCCTAAATTATGTCATAAAAATCAAAAGTTTGTAGCCAGATATTTATTCGACTGTTTCCACTAGCTTGCAGTTTAGAACTCTTATCTTGGTATACATAAGAACTAGACCTTGTTCAGTATTCTGATTGATTAAATCATATAAACTGTTTGAATTAAATTTTTTATCATTCAAAATTTCGCCTGAATTATTCTTTCAATTAAAACCGTGTAGCCTATATGATTTACCAAGATAGGAAGATAAAACTTTTAAATTACAAGCTAGTTAACTAGTGGAATCGGCCAAATAAACATATGGCCACAAACCTTTAATTTTTATCTACATAATTAAGTAATAACGCTTACAAGTGTGCTAGAATTTTAACATTACAACTATATTTTTTATTATAGGTATAGTGTTTATAGATATTGATAAATATCAGCCTGAAGATGCCATTTGTGTAACGGTGAAACATGCCCCTTAAATTACGTAATGATAAAATCTTTTACCGGAGAAAGCTCAGTGAAGTTTTGGAGAGTCAATGAAATAAGTGTTCGTGATTTCAATTTAAAATGACGTGACGAATAATCAACCAATATTCTTGATTTTGATGACAAACTGTTTATAAAAACATTCTTCAATGTGATGACCTTGATGCTCTGCACACTTGCTCAGAGGCTATCGTCACGCAAAGTGTCAGTAGTCAACTTTAGTAATGACGACGGTTCAATGTGTTTTGTGGTATGTCAGAAGTTATCGATGAAATTTTAACGAAATATATATATATTTAAGGCCAAAATGGAATATAAAATAAATTACAAAATAAAAAGTCAGGAAATACAGTGTTGTTTCTTGAAACTCAATATTTCCATGATTAGTAAATTTTGGACTGCTTTTGTATTATTATTATTTTCTTTCCTACTGGAAAATATAGTGCCATTGATATTTCATTTTCAAACCGTTAAAAGTTATTTAATGAATGTGTCAATTATATAAAGGTGCATAACTCTACTCATTAATTTCTCATTTAGGCCTCGTATATCCTATATTTTTGTGTCGTTATTTATTTTTTTAGTTACGCATTCTACTCGTAATATACCAATAATACAGGGTGTTTTATTTTTGCAAAAAATATTTTGTAAATGTATTACATATAATGATCTTATTCTCATTTTTAAGATCAGTAAATTAAGAAGGTTGGATTATTTGTACTTCGGGAGAGTGAAACCCATAAAAACTACTGCCATATACACTTTATGGCGCTGAGTTACTGCACTGACAGGCTCTGTGGATTTTATGACTCTTTTACTGTTTGGATATTGTTCAGTAGTTTTAGTTACTTAAAATCAACTCCAGCAACAAATATTATAATAAATACATAATTATTAGTGTTATAAGATTCCCTTGTTTTCACGACTTTGTGCGTATTTCTATTTGACGATCTCTTTTTCAGTCATTGTTTTTAAAAGTACGAAAATCAAATATTTTATATGAAATATGAATACCCTTATGTAAGATATGACCATTATTTAAATAAAAAAATACATTTTTAGAAAAATGAGAGTAGAATTTGTCTTCATTTATATAGTAAAGACACGAGTATATCCCATACTTTCCATATTACAATATATTTTGAGGCTGTCAAAACGGAAGGTATGAGAAAAACATTTAATCCTCACCTTCGTTTTCAAGGTCAGCTTTCATTTGAATACCTTCAATGCTGCCAATTTTTAATAGATTTGGCAGTTTAAACTAATGTTGTGGCAATTAACAACCATTTATGTGGAAAGTTGATCGTTTAAAAAAATCAGTTAAGGTAAATAACTTTGAGTTAGTTAAAAAAACTAATCTGGCTTACTGTACACTAGAACTGTAAACCCTGGGTATAAAATTCCAGGGTTTACGCACCAAAATACATATAAGTATTAGCATTTTGTGTTTTGTCACTAATCAAAATATTGGGGGGTAATGTACCCCAATTTGTGAGTTAATGTTAAAGTCATACTAATCGGCTTCCCTTCAAGTTTTATAACGCTAAAAATGTTGTAGGACTTAAACCCGGGTACAAATTAAGCTTGAATTTAATCATAGCCAAATTTCAAGTAATAACAACTAAGCTACAGGTCTGGATGTCTGGGAGCGTGCACTCCACAAGTAGGCATTAAGCATTTATTGTAGAATCGCAGACATCCAGGAGAGAAGGAATGGGAGATTTTTTCAATTCCCATATTCACAGTCACATTGCTTGTGACTAACTGTTTACTCATGTCATGTAAAAGTTCTGTCTATTTCATTGTTTCCAGTATATCTCACGTATTACCTATTATCTTACATCTTAAATCAATTTATATCAAAAACTGTACTAGTACACACATCCTATATTACTTCATGAACCTTACATCTGTACTAGTACACACATCCTATGTTACTTCATGAACCTTACATCTGTACTAGTACACACATCCTATGTTACTTCATGAACCTTACATCTGTACTAGTACACACATCCTATGTTACTTCATGAACCTTACATCTGTACTAGTACACACATCCTATATTACTTCATGAACCTTACATCTGTACTAGTACACACATCCTATATTACTTCATGAACCTTACATCTGTACTAGTACACACATCCTATGTTACTTCATGAACCTTACATCTGTACTAGTACACACATCCTATATTACTTCATGAACCTTACATCTGTACTAGTACACACATCCTATGTTACTTCATGAACCTTACATCTGTACTAGTACACACATCATATATTACTTCATGAACCTTACATCTGTACTAGTACACTCTTCCTATATTACTTCATGAACCTTATATCTGTACTAGTACACTCTTCCTATATTACTTCATGAACCTTACATCTGTACTAGTACACACATCCTATATTACTTCATGAACCTTACATCTGTACTAGTACACACATCCTATATTACTTCATGAACCTTACATCTGTACTAGTACACTCTTCCTATATTACTTCATGAACCATACATCTGTACTAGTACACTCTTCCTATATTACTTCATGAACCATACATCTGTACTAGTACACTCTTCCTATGTTACTTCATGAACCTTACATCTGTACTAGTACACTCTTCCTATATTACTTCATGAATCTTACATCTGTACTAGTACACTCTTCCTATATTACTTCATGAACCTCACATCTGTACTAGTACACTCTTCCTATATTACTTCATGAACCTTACATCTGTACTAGTACACACATCCTATATTACTTCATGAACCTTACATCTGTACTAGTACACTCTTCCTATATTACTTCATGAACCTTATATCTGTACTAGTACACACTTCCAGTATTACTTCATGAACCTTACATCTGTACTAGTACACACATCCTATATTACTTCATGAACCTTACATCTGTACTAGTACACTCTTCCTATATTACTTCATGAACCTTACATCTGTACTAGTACACTCTTCCTATATTACTTCATGAACCTTATATCTGTACTAGTACACTCTTCCTATATTACTTCATGAACCTTACATCTGTACTAGTACACACATCCTATATTACTTCATGAACCTTACATCTGTACTAGTACACACATCCTATATTACTTCATGAACCTTACATCTGTACTAGTACACACATCCTATATTACTTCATGAACCTTACATCTGTACTAGTACACTCTTCCTATATTACTTCATGAACCATACATCTGTACTAGTACACTCTTCCTATATTACTTCATGAACCATACATCTGTACTAGTACACTCTTCCTATGTTACTTCATGAAACTTACATCTGTACTAGTACACTCTTCCTATATTACTTCATGAATCTTACATCTGTACTAGTACACTCTTCCTATATTACTTCATGAACCTTACATCTGTACTAGTACACTCTTCCTATATTACTTCATGAACCTTACATCTGTACTAGTACACACATCCTATATTACTTCATGAACCTTACATCTGTACTAGTACACTCTTCCTATATTACTTCATGAACCTTACATCTGTACTAGTACACTCTTCCTATATTACTTCATGAACCTTATATCTGTACTAGTACACTCTTCCTATATTACTTCATGAACCTTACATCTGTACTAGTACACACATCCTATATTACTTCATGAACCTTACATCTGTACTAGTACACACATCCTATATTACTTCATGAACCTTATATCTGTACTAGTACACTCTTCCTATATTACTTCATGAACCTTACATCTGTACTAGTACACTCTTCCTATATTACTTCATGAACCATACATCTGTACTAGTACACTCTTCCTATATTACTTCATGAACCATACATCTGTACTAGTACACTCTTCCTATGTTACTTCATGAACCTTACATCTGTACTAGTACACTCTTCCAATATTACTTCATGAATCTTACATCTGTACTAGTACACTCTTCCTATATTACTTCATGAACCTTACATCTGTACTAGTACACTCTTCCTATATTACTTCATGAACCTTACATCTGTACTAGTTCACACATCCTATATTACTTCATGAACCTTACATCTGTACTAGTACACTCTTCCTATATTACTTCATGAACCTTATATCTGTACTAGTACACACTTCCAGTATTACTTCATGAACCTTACATCTGTACTAGTACACACATCCTATATTACTTCATGAACCTTACATCTGTACTAGTACACTCTTCCTATATTACTTCATGAACCTTACATCTGTACTAGTACACTCTTCCTATATTACTTCATGAACCATACATCTGTACTAGTACACTCTTCCTATATTACTTCATGAACCATACATCTGTACTAGTACACTCTTCCTATGTTACTTCATGAACCTTACATCTGTACTAGTACACTCTTCCAATATTACTTCATGAATCTTACATCTGTACTAGTACACTCTTCCTATATTACTTCATGAACCTTACATCTGTACTAGTACACTCTTCCTATATTACTTCATGAACCTTACATCTGTACTAGTTCACACATCCTATATTACTTCATGAACCTTACATCTGTACTAGTACACTCTTCCTATATTACTTCATGAACCTTATATCTGTACTAGTACACACTTCCAGTATTACTTCATGAACCTTACATCTGTACTAGTACACACATCCTATATTACTTCATGAACCTTACATCTGTACTAGTACACTCTTCCTATATTACTTCATGAACCTTACATCTGTACTAGTACACTCTTCCTATATTACTTCATGAACCTTACATCTGTACTAGTACACACATCCTATATTACTTCATGAACCTTACATCTGTACTAGTACACACTTCCTATACTACTTCAAGAACCTTACATCTGTACTAGTACACACTTCCTATGTTACTTCATGAACCTTACATCTGTAATAGTGCACACTTCCTATGTTACTTCATGAACCTTACATCTGTACTAGTACACTCTTCCTAAATTACTTCATGAACCTTACATCTGTACTAGTACACACATCCTATATTACTTCATGAACCTTACATCTATACTAGTACACACATCCTATATTACTTCATGAACCTTACATCTGTACTAGTACACACTTCCTACATTACTTCATGAACATTACATCTGTACTAGTACACACTTCCTACATTACTTCATGAACCTTACATCTGTACTAGTACACTCTTCCTATATTACTTCATGAACCTTACATCTGTACTAGTACACACATCCTATATTACTTCATGAACCTTACATCTGTACTAGTACACACATCCTATATTACTTCATGAGCCTTACATCTGTACTAGTACACACCTTCTATATTACTTCATGAACCTTACATCTGTACTAGTACACTCTTCCTATATTACTTCATGAACCTTACATCTGTACTAGTACACACATCCAGTATTACTTCATGAACCTTACATCTGTACTAGTACACACATCCTATATTACTTCATGAACCTTACATCTGTACTAGTACACTCTTCCTATATTACTTCATGAACCTTACATCTGTACTAGTACACTCTTCCTATATTACTTCATGAACCTTACATCTGTACTAGTACACACATCCTATATTACTTCATGAACCTTACATCTGTACTAGTACACACTTCCTATACTACTTCAAGAACCTTACATCTGTACTAGTACACACTTCCTATGTTACTTCATGAACCTTACATCTGTAATAGTGCACACTTCCTATGTTACTTCATGAACCTTACATCTGTACTAGTACACTCTTCCTAAATTACTTCATGAACCTTACATCTGTACTAGTACACACATCCTATATTACTTCATGAACCTTACATCTATACTAGTACACACATCCTATATTACTTCATGAACCTTACATCTGTACTAGTACACACTTCCTACATTACTTCATGAACATTACATCTGTACTAGTACACACTTCCTACATTACTTCATGAACCTTACATCTGTACTAGTACACTCTTCCTATATTACTTCATGAACCTTACATCTGTACTAGTACACACATCCTATATTACTTCATGAACCTTACATCTGTACTAGTACACACATCCTATATTACTTCATGAGCCTTACATCTGTACTAGTACACACCTTCTATATTACTTCATGAACCTTACATCTGTACTAGTACACTCTTCCTATATTACTTCATGAACCTTACATCTGTACTAGTACACACATCCTATATTACTTCATGAACCTTACATCTGTACTAGTACACACTTCCTATATTACTTCATGAACCTTACATCTGTACTAGTATACACATCCTATAATACTTCATGAACCTTACATCTGTACTAGTACACACTTCCTATATTACTTCATGAACCTTACATCTGTACTAGTACATACTTCCTATATTACTTCATGAACCTTACAGCTGTACTAATACACACTTCCTATATTACTTCATGAAGCTACTAGTACACACTTCCTATATTACTTCATGAACCTTACATCTGTACTAGTACATACTTCCTATATTACTTCATGAACCTTACATCTGTACTAGTACATACTTCCTATATTACTTCATGAACCTTACATCTGTACTAGTACATACTTCCTATATTACTTCATGAACCTTACAGCTGTACTAGTACACACTTGCTATATTACTTCATGAAGCTACTAGTACACACTTCCTATATTACTTCATGAACCTTACATCTGTACTAGTACATACTTCCTATATTACTTCATGAACCTTACATCTGTACTAGTACATACTTCCTATATTACTTCATGAACCTTACATATGTACTAATACACACATCCTATATTACTTCATAAACCTTACATTAGTGCTGTTTCATATAATTTATACGTTCAACAATCCAAATTGTAATCACAATTTTGAAACACAGTTTTGTATTTGTATCTACACATTATAGAGAAAAATTCAAATAATAATGAATCAATTTGTGAAATCCAAAATCGGTCAAGAGTCATAGGGGCCAAATTATTAACCTGGTTTCTATGAATTAAAATAGTATTCTTAATATGTAGGTCGTATTTACATTGTAAGAGTTCAAAAATTCTTCAAAGATATAGTCCAATTTTATGAGTATCAGTCTTTAACTTAACTAACAAAATGTCCCTCGCACCGATTGAATACATTTATTAAAACTAGTCACAGATATTCTGATCACGTTCCTCAGTTACCTTCCTCCGCATAACTTCACATATTGCAGTGTGCCACGTTGGGGAACATATGTTGTGCTTCAATTTCATTCGTATGCACTTAGAATAATTTAAATTACAGAATCTTCCCAATTAAGTTTATAAATAACTGGAACACCTTCTTAGAATAGAGTTCATCTGGACTCTAGACTAGGATGAGAAATTACTGGTCCACTTCATTGAGACGTTATTCTATGTTATTCTTCTAATGGTCAGAATTTTTGTGTAGATGTTTCAATTTAACCTCTTAAATATTGAACAAATAAAAACTGATAAACTTCTTTTTTTTTTGGAGTTCAGACTGAGTAAATTTGTACGCATGAAACTGTGTTTTGAATAAACTAATTAATTATTTTTTTAATGTTGTTTTCCTAAACGTTTTACGTCACATGGGTCATAAAGCCATTTTAAAATCACAGTTATTAGCCCTGGTGTAAACTTGGAATTATAATAAATATGAGATATACAGTAGTTTCTATATATATTGAAGCCTGAATATTAATTTTTTGTATAAACTAGAATCCGTTTAAATGAAACCATCAATTTTCTTTTTAAATATTCAAACGTAATTCATTTCATTATACTTTTTAACATATACTTAATACAGACAAAGTTGTGTGATTCGTCTATATATCGTTGTCAAGTTGTGGAAAGATCCAATTTTGGGTCCCCTGAGTCCATAAAGTTTTTTTTTTTTTTTAATTACATCTAACTGTCTAGAATCTGTTGTCTTTCATGTGTTATGCTTTACAGCCCAAATTAGAGGATTGATTTTAATTAAATTCGCAATGTACACATATTTTGGGATATCTCGGGTATTTTTTTCTATTTTTTAATAACTCAATGTTTGGAGGTAGAAAGAAAATTAACACAAAACATGATTTTTCTCAAAATCGGCACTCCCTATTTTGATGAAATTTCGATTTGAGGATGTGTTTATATCAACAGCGAAGCAAGTTTAAATGTAAAAATAATTTGTTTCGAAGTTTGACACTAGTTGGTGACTATTAAATTTTGTTTTGTTTTTATTTGGTTCTGTGAATGGGTTAGTGAAAAGATACTATTCATTTTAAAACTAATATCGATGGTTTTTTACGCAATTAGTTAATGACAACACAGATAATTCTTTTTTAACAGATAAATACTACAATCTTAAATGTATAGATCCTACCTTATCTCCTAAATTTTGAAAAAGTTACAACTTTTGTTTTCTAAATGTATAATTTGAATTGTAGGCTAAATGCATAGCTTATAAAGACAAGAGATAAACAGACTATTTTCTGTGTATTGTAAAGCATTAGTTATTTTATTGGTATTAACAAAGTCATTACTTAATATGTTTTATAAAATATTCATTTTATCAAATTTATATAGGATGGGGACAAGAAATTTAAGACTTACTGGTCTAACCATAGAATCATTCACTAAGGTTAGCCTACAAACTTTGTTATTTTTCTTAGTAACCGGTTTTGTAGGTGAATGAAATTGAATACATGGACCTAATTTATGTAACTAAATTGATCTACGAATCTATATAAAGACCAATTAAACAATTTGCTGTTAATAGGCAGAATGATTTTCAATACAAAAAACCTCGTCAAACGATTTCTTCTCACGGTGCACTTTATGTCTAAACCAGGTCTAAAGGATGGTCTTTTAATCAAATAACTACTAGAACAACTTACGACACCAATTTGAACTAAATCCTTCAATCAGTTTTTTAAAGTGCTCAGGAAGGACATACGAAATCAATAAAATGTTATACTAATGAGATTCTGGTGGGACAATCTCTTCAACTTGTGGTCATGTTATCCCCAAAAAGTCAACTGTTATGGAGAACATCACTTAACTTTTTATAGTCAATCTGTATATTTAAACTAATTAAACAATTTAAATTCCATAAAGCTGTTTTGATTTTCTCATTCCTAATAAAAGTAAACTACACAAAAACATTACAAAACCTGTCTCACTCTTCCATTCCCAAAACCAAATAAAAACCTAAAAATGTTAATCCGGTTGTTGTCAATTAAAGAGTTAAAATGGATCTACAACTTTAGAAATATATTTATATATTGAAATAAGTCCCTAAACTTGCTTAACTTGTGCCATAAACAAGTCCTCAACGTAAATCGTGTTTAACTAAAATTAAGCTTTTAACGACGAAAGTCGAGATTTAGCAAGTTATTCTTGAATCGTAATATTTTTATTAGCCTACTTGCGATTTTGAAGACGGGTATGGGCTTTTCATATTTTTATAAAAATTGAACGAAAACTGTAGAACCTTTTTAAAATAATAACTCGTTATTTTTCTATCTTTTTTTTTTTACCAATAACTCACCAACAGATGTTTTTAGAGAGATAGCTTTCACACAACATCTTGTTTGGATCCTTAGAGGCTCCCCTTAGCAATATTTAATCACATTTTTAGAGCCAATTTTGGAAAAATAGTAAATTCGTGTTTTTTTCTTATGGCAGCTACTCCCAAACTTTAAGTTGTGAAAACCAAAAGTCCCAATATATAGCCAAAATATGTTAACATACCAAATTTTTTTTAAATAAACCCACGCGTTTGAGCTGCAGAGCACTGGACATAGTAGAGATGACGGACAGACAATATTTGTTATAAAATAACTGTTAATGAAATGGCTGTAATACATCACAGAGTGCTCACAAGGCAAGTTAAAAAGGTTACTTAAATGCCATAAAACACGTGTACAAAATGTTTCTTAGCCCGTAACTTTATAACATATAGGGTACATACTAAAACATATCTTTAATTTATTCCCTTTTAAAGTTAAACTAAAATATTAGTGGTATTAGAAATCCACCATGTCCCCAGACGAGAGATGAATATGGAATTACTCGTATACTCATGAGTGGTGATCTACTCATATAACATGGTGGTAATTTTCAATGTGAGAGAACTTGTTTTGTTGAGCAATAGATACAACTGCAAAAGTTTTATGTTTGCTATTTTAAGAGTAGTTTATGTGGGCTGACCATGTCAGTTTCCTATCAATAAAAAGGGGTTGTCTGTATAACACACAAGTACTCATTTTTTAATATTTTTATTACAAATTAATTTTGTATGCTTTACAAACTACAAATGGTAAGCAGATAAAATAAAACGACAAGAAATAATAGAAATGTCTTTCCTTTGTAAACAGTAGTTGTATGTTTACTGTTAGGCACTAGTAGGTAGACCTTGTTGCTACAATTAAAACTTGCTTGTGAACACGCCACCTATCTTTGTTTGACGTAAACCTATAACTAAATTACCCATAACAATGAAACCTCAAACGATTTTTGTTTCCAGTGAGTGTATCAGTTATATACCATTTTTTCACTGACAATACATATGTTGGTTAAAATTGTAGAATGTATGCCTAAATTGTAAAATGTATCAGAAAATTTGGGTGACCTACTTTTCAGCAGCCAAAATTGGTTATTTCAGGAACCCCTGCACCGAAATGGTATCACAAATGGTTTCAGTTCAAATTGGGTTTAAATCACAACCAATTTTTTCACGGGCAATACTTACGTTCTGGATGAAAATTTTAAGAAAATGCGTAAAATGTGTCAAAATTTTTTTTATTTCCTAATTTTCCGTGGCAAATAGAAAGGTCAAGCGTGTGTAAAACCTCTCGAATTAAGGTCCGAAGTAGACACTTAATTAGGGACACTTATAAAGTAGAAGTCTTTTAAGCGTCCCAACGTCAACATATTAATTTATTCGTCTAATAAACATACGTAATAAGAATAACTTCTAGGTTTATTTTATACCCACATATAATATTTCCAAAAGTAATATTTTTCAACTCCATAATTTGGGTCATACTAACGACTTGTGTAGCACCAATGGTTTCTTTTTTTTACCGCTATATAATAAAAAGAGTATAAAATGCAAAGTTTGAAATATACAGGATTTATTGTCTTGTCTGTGTAGACTGGTTGTGACTTACAGACAGATGGAGAAACACGAGAGTGAAAATTATAAGGGTCCTTGGTTTTATCTGCGGACTGTAAAACTGATTATAACTTGGAACCTATTGTACCGTTTTCAAAAGGAAAAATGTTTGTTTCCGATTATCATTTAAATCATATACCAGATTTCTCACTGAACATTTTTATAAAATAGGTAAAACGAAGAAAAATTTTGTGTACGTATTTCTCTTGCAGACAAATATTGTTATATCTAGAGAACTAGTAAACCAATTGTAATAAAACATAAATTTCTACCTAACCAGATAATGTACATACATAGGATGGAAAACTCATTAGAATCGGAACATCTGTTCTTGAGTTATAAGCTAACAAACAGACTGAAGAGATACATGGAGAGATGCTATAAAAGCTCCAAGTAGAAATAACAATATATGATCTTCCACCATTACAAAAGCACTCTTGATATTGGTTCACTTTGTGTAATCTCTTGTAATCTCTACATTTGAACCACACAACATCATACATTATTGCTTACTCAATGCTTACACAGCATGACCACTTGAGAAAGATTCCTATTGTACTTTGCTGAGAGAAGGGAGTACTTGGGGAAGATTTCCAGTAATAATTCCAGACGAAGAAAATTCAGTGAAATGAGATGAGTAGAGTTTATAAATATTATATATTTAAACGTATTATTATTTCAAATGTTTAACCACCTAAAAGAACTTAAAGGCTTATATGTTTTATTTTATTTTTAAAAGTTCGTTGAGATCCTGATTTATGTTCATGAGTGCGTCTGTCTACATAGTTTTTGAATATTTTACCATATTTTCATCTTGATCCCTAAAGCTATTATGATAACACGTTAAACGTGGGTAACTATTCTTCTTCAATTTTAACACCTACCCCTACCCCTATCCCTCACCCCCACTACACCTTATGATATATTAGATAACAATAATTTTACACCCTCTACGGATGCACTATTTGGTTTTCATCACTAGCTATCCCTACATCACACTTCAATATTTTGAATTATTCGGAAAACTGTCCTTGACACAATTCATGATAATTTTGTTCCCTTCCTTACATTTAGCCAATCAAATCGTTTGTGATAAGATTCCAATATTTATTGATATCTTGGGTCACCAATTCCGCATCAAATATAATTTAAGTTAATAGGTGGATCAGATTTTGAGATATTATAGAAAATATCTCACAAACATACAGACAAATGGTTTCCTTTAGATATCGCTGCAGTAATTACAACATGACGTATAAATTCGTACTTTCTGTGTCTATTATACGTATGTGAGAATGACAAGCATCCACAGTTTTCTCGAGTTATAAAAAATTCTGTGCCACTTTCCATGATGTCACTCATGAAAAATTGTTTTTATTTTTCACGGATTGAAAACAATTGGACTGATATTAATTATTTTAGAATTACATGCCGACCGCCATATTTAAGTTATTTAACAGGAATCTTTTGTAAGGAATAATAAAGTACTTCAAAATTAAATTATTATCATATTTAATAATCTAGCTTTATAACACCATTCTTCCTGTTTAGTGATTTATTTGGATAAAAGTAACACAAATTTATTTCTGATTGTTTGAACTTGTGTCTGTAACAAGAGGTAAAAAATCGAAAAAGAAAATAGTAATAATGATGTTTTCACTACTTCATTTCTCTTTTAGTTGTTCCACTTTTTATTCATTTTTTAACCCTTAGGGACTCGCGTGCTTGGCATTCCCAATCAAATCTAACTGTATATACACCTTCATGTTGTGATAGATCCTTCTCTTTCATCTATCCTATCAGGTCTCTCTTGACCAACTCTTATTCTACTCCGACCCGGAGTTATTAGAGTATTCGAAGGCTAGTGGTATTTGTTTTATATCCATTTCTTCCTTTTATAAAGCGATGATGACCGGTAGTTTTTCACCTTTAAACAACAACAACAACAATATATATATATATATATATATATATATATATATATACTTTTTTATTACATAATATACATATAATATATTTATATTATATATATATACTTTTTTATTACATAATATACATATAATATATTTATATTTTATATATATATATATACAGTATACATAATTTTTTTTTTGCAAAATATTAGACCTATCACTTTTTTCCTTTTCCTTAAAATAGACAATCAGAGTTTCAATACATAATCTATTTAAAACAATTATATAGCCTAGATGTAAATATTATTTAATATTTTTGGGGGAAAAAAATAAATAAATCAAAGTACAGAACATGAAGTTTTCAAACTTTCAAACACATGACTATAGTAATGCCATGCATTCTATGTATATTTTATAAAATAAGCTACAGGAGGATTTGATTAAAGACAGTGTAATTGTATATGTATATCACTCAGTGAATTCTACAACTAAGTTATTCTCTTTAAAAGTCCATCTCTTACTACTAAAAAAGAGTAATTATTTACATTATTTATACATGTATATAACTATATCTACATAAATATATATTAAATTAATTACTTTAATATTGCATATAGATTTAGATTTCTAACAAAATTGTAGATCTAAACAACCAAATTCGGTGATTTTTTATTTTTGATTAGAGTCACAGAAAAAAATTATAATTAGTAACAACGAACCATGATTTTTAATACGTTTTTAGTCCAGTGATCTAATAATAAAGCAGTACATATGACTAGTAAACAAAAAGTTATTTTCTAAATTCATCATTAAAAAGGAATTACCTACTTCATTTAGAAGTAGTCACAAATCCACAAAATATTATCAATAAACTGTATACAACCAAAAACCATGAATTCACATTTGAGATCGTTGTCACATGATCTAAGAAAAAGAAGAAAAACTTATTTACACAGTTTTGTACAATGTTTTGTTCATATTCATGATTAAAATGAATTAAACAAGTTCAGTCATACAAAAAATATAATATTTATATAATCGCTTTGGTCTTCAACCAACCATTTGACATCTATTCTGTTGTCACAGACACATGATTTACCATAAAAAGTATTGTAAACAAACATATTTCCAAAAATACTTAGAGCGAAATATATAAATATGCTTAGGTCATACATTAAACATAGGAAAAATATAGTGGTAACAAAAAGAAATGTCCTTGGGAGAGTTAAGGGGGAAAACTATCGGGTTGAAAAAAATTGTTTGTAAATATTATGTTTGGGATATCAAATAAAATTAGCAGTTATTCACTTATTTTTGTGTGTGTGATGAATAAAACTTAATTTATCCCCACAATAAAAAATGCATAACATATAAGTTTTCAAAACAATTTTTGAGAGATATGAGACAAATAATTCGATAGCCATTGAAAAACGGATTTTATTTTTATTAATTTCTCTTTATCAAAGTCCTTCTGTAAAACCAACGACCCTTATAAATCCATGCGGATATCTGTAAGTCGCAACCAATCTACACAGAAAGACGATAAATCCAATATATTTCAAACTTTACATTTATATTGTTTGTTTAGTTACAAACATAGGAAAAATATAGCGGTAACAAATATGACCTTGCTGTAGTTTAGGGGCAAAACTATCAAATTGAAATATTTTATTTTTGGAAATATTATATGTTGGGTATCAAATAAAACTATGTTATTCTGATTACAAATATGTATGAAGAAATTAATGTGTTGGCGCTAGGCTGCTAGGCTGACGACGCTCTTATTTAGACTTCATTTTTCATACTCTTTAAATTAGATATATTTTCAATGATAATTTGTAATTTTGGATCTTTAAAAACAGTTACGACATTTTATTTTTCATTTTATAATTTACTAGGTCCATTTTTTATAGCTTTAAATTGAAAGTCAAAAACTGGCAATTTATAAAAAAAAAAAAAAAAAAAGAGGAAAGTTTACTCTACGACTACTTCTCATTAAATTACAATTATTTTTTTTCGAAAATCTCCAACTGTGGCAGTAAAACTTTCTTTTTTTTCCTCACATTTGATCACCGTACTCTAGTGTAAAGATACATATTTTATAGAAATTAGAATTTTTTTTAGGTTAGAAAGTAGGCTGCTCTTAATATTTATATAGCCTATACCCTACCATTTCGATAGTCCCTTCATTTCAGAGTAATTATTTATTTTTTGTTTTGTTTTTTTACGATCCATAGGTCCAGATATATTTAAAAAATAGTGTATGTAGCAATGCACTCAAAACGCATAAAAATGCACTTTTCTAGTGAAGCTCCAGTCCGTTTTACAAATTTTTTCGGTCTCCGGTCAGTTGCATCTACAAAAAAATAAAAACAAAAACATCTTCCCAGTTACATCACTTCCCATCAATTCTTTGTCTAATTTCCCTCTAGTAATTGTTTAATGTAAAATTGCACGATTCCATACTTTTCCTATTAACCGAATATAGACGCAATCACATTAAGATATTTAATAAAAGTTAGATATAAATCCATCCTCTAGTCTCCGAGTATAATACCACGCACCGACATCAGTTGCAAAGCAAGCTAAACTCATAAGTTTTATCTGTTCAAGCAATACATCTACACTTTCTCATTAATTCGTATCTAGGCTTCACCATTAGCAATGATTTTAAATCACAGATTTCATTCAAATATGACGCCTGTTCACAATATCGTATTTTCCACTTAGCCGAATGGATGTTACATTACTAGTATTGATAAATCGACTAGTTCTAAAAAAAAGTACTTTAAACAGTTTTATTTATTCTAAAACGAAAATTACAATCATTTGTATCAATATACAAATATAGTCCAAAGGAATAAGTTCTTATATATACAAAATAATAGACACTAATAAAAAAAACATTTTGTTCAGGAAATAAACATAAAAATACTACATAAAATTCTAAAATTACGTATCGAAAAGCTCCACTTTGGGACGTATAGATAGCAGCACGAGGTTAGGATATAATAATGTAGTTTACAAAATTATGCTCAGAAAGCAGCACTTTACATGAAACGTTTATCGGTAAATAAATCTTTGTCTAAAAGAGTTGTTTTTTGTGAACTCTCGCAATATAACAGATTAAAAAACTTTTTATATATAATATTTGATTGAAGAACTAGAAATAAGAGCGAAAAATCTACAAATCATTTAAAACACTTAATGAGAACACATTCTCAAGTTTGACAACGTTGTGCAGATTTTTTTGATTTTTTTTATTTCGCAAGATAGGTGGAAAATCTTTAAAAGACAGGGGGGGGTTCAGTTTGATATGAAAAGAATGTGTGAGTAAATTAAAGTATTCTAAAGTTGTGCAGAAGACATAGTTTATGGTGCTGCTACCTAGACAACTTTATCTAAACTCGGTAGGCCTACTCATAACAAAAGCATTACCCGGGAAATGCTGTACCAAGTATGTAAATTTAAAACTATTTCCAGGACTCTTAGCAAATCAAAATGAAGTAATTAATTATTATTATATAGCATTGTTGCTTTTTTAACGAGCACCAAATCGCCGCATTTAGTAGCAGAGCGTGACATTTTTTTCGGCTTTAAAAAAACAAACAAAAAAAAACCACTTAACTTAGACTCTTTTGTCATCGACCGATATGTTCTAGTTGGCCAGCAGCACGCGTGTTTTCTACTTTCAGTTTCTTTGTCCGATAATCTTTTTCTTATAAAAGTTATAAACTTTTTCTTCCGAGCTCATTCAATTTATCTAAATTTTTTCTTCACGAATTTTTTTAAATTTCCTTTTTTCGTAAATTAACCTTTTCCTTAAATCTTCCCTTAATTTATTAAATTCCTCCCCAGTGGATTTGTACTAGCTTTCCTTTTTCTTTTCTTTTGGTGAAAAATCCTAATTAACCCCCTCACCCAATTTTTCTTCAATTTAGAGTGTCCCTTTAGTTAGATTTCCTCTCTTTTTTTCGGTCTACCGTCGGCGATAAACTTGATCCATAATCCGATAATAATCGTAAGTTAGCTCTACGATAATCCGATAATTATCGTAAGTTAGCTCTACGATAATCCGATAATTATTGTAAGTTAGCTCTACGATAATCCGATAATTATTGTAAGTTAGCTCTACGATAATCCGATAATTATTGTAAGTTAGCTCTACGATAATCCGATAATTATTGTAAGTTAGCTCTACGATAATCCGATAATTATTGTAAGTTAGCTCTACGATAATCCGATAATTATTGTAAGTTAGCTCTACGATAATCCGATAATTATTGTAAGTTAGCTCTACGATAATCCGATAATTATTGTAAGTTAGCTCTACGATAATCCGATAATTATTGTAAGTTAGCTCTACGATAATCCGATAATAATCGTAAGTTAGCTCTACGATAATCCGATAATTATTGTAAGTTAGCTCTACGATAATCCGATAATTATTGTAAGTTAGCTCTACGATAATCCGATAATTATTGTAAGTTAGCTCTACGATAATCCGATAATTATTGTAAGTTAGCTCTACGATAATCCGATAATTATTGTAAGTTAGCTCTACGATAATCCGATAATTATTGTAGGTTAGCTCTACGATAATCCGATAATTATTGTAAGTTAGCTCTACGATAATCCGATAATTATTGTAAGTTAGCTCTACGATAATCCGATAATTATTGTAAGTTAGCTCTACGATAATCCGATAATAATCGTAAGTTAGCTCTACGATAATCCGATAATTATTGTAAGTTAGCTCTACGATAATCCGATAATTATTGTAAGTTAGCTCTACGATAATCCGATAATTATTGTAAGTTAGCTCTACGATAATCCGATAATAATCGTAAGTTAGCTCTACGATAATCCGATAATTATTGTAAGTTAGCTCTACGATAATCCGATAATTATTGTAAGTTAGCTCTACGATAATCCGATAATTATTGTAAGTTAGCTCTACGATAATCCGATAATTATTGTAGGTTAGCTCTACGATAATCCGATAATTATTGTAAGTTAGCTCTACGATAATCCGATAATTATTGTAAGTTAGCTCTACGATAATCCGATAATAATCGTAAGTTAGCTCTACGATAATCCGATAATTATTGTAAGTTAGCTCTACGATAATCCGATAATTATTGTAAGTTAGCTCTACGATAATCCGATAATTATTGTAGGTTAGCTCTACGATAATCCGATAATTATTGTAAGTTAGCTCTACGATAATCCGATAATTATTGTAAGTTAGCTCTACGATAATCCGATAATAATCGTAAGTTAGCTCTACGATAATCCGATAATAATCGTAAGTTAGCTCTACGATACTCTGGTAAGTAGGAGAGGGTTCGATTTGGAATCTGTTTCTGTTTGTCTGTGCTCAGCTTGGGTAAGTGTCATAATGTATTGTTTTCATCAGTATTTAATTAGTTTAATATTTATTTGTATATAGTCTTCTTTTAACACGTATTAAGTTCATTACATAATCTTAAACACTAAACACGGCTGACAAGGTGTATTATTATTGTTTTTATTCCTTTTTCCTTATTTATTTGGAATTTTTTTGGGCGTCAAAAAGTCAGATTTATGTACACGAACCTAATCAATTAATTGTAGTTTCAATATTTGTGTTCCTAATACCTAGTTTGAGATTTTAGCATAAGTTTTTCTTTCTTTTGCTATTCTTCTGGATTTAACTGGTTAGGCAAATCAGCTGTGTTCATAACATCATTTAAACCGTAGGCTATTTTTAGACTTTTGCTAATAATGCATTCTGATAAGCAAACCTAGGTAATTATGTTGACTAGCGATAACATCCTGCAGATTGTAAGCCTAACTGATACTCAACATGTGCTACAATGCTATTCCTAAGATATCTTTAATTTAATTTTGAATTAATAGTGTGTAGGTTATTTTTCTACAATACTTGATACCCTGATAGATTAAATCTTTGTTAGGTGTTCCAACTAGGTTAATATGAAACACATTATGAGTGACATATTTCACACTACCAACTTATAGTCATTGATTTTTTGCTAATACACCGACCAGAAGATTTTGATCAAATTTTCCAAATTTTTTTTTATATTTAACCTTTTTCCCCCCTTGAACAAATATTATTATTGAATGCCATATACCAAACTCTAAAATTCATAGGCCAACAACATACCTTAATTGACTTGTCACAAACTAAAACTCTAATTGTACAACCTAATATTTTTTTATCACTTAGCTTGACCCTAGGTTCTATTACACTATATCGAAATCACCTATTATACTCTTCTCCTTTCTTTTCTAAAAATTATATTACTAAAGTTCGTACAATATTTTCCCAAATGATTTGATTCGGTTTTTACAATATAATTTCATTAAATTGCTCCTATTTCCATGAAATGCTACGTTTTCTAATTCTTATAGGAACTTATCCTTCCTTTTCATTCCAGATCATGACTCTTACTTTAATAATCTACACAGCATAAACTTTTTACTTTAGAGTGTGAATTATAATATTTCTGGTACAGTATGTCATTTGTTTCTTTTCAGCACGACTTTACTCTGCTAACGCGAATCTATATTTCAAACGCCATTACTTCGATTCTAATTAATTATTTTTTAACATGGTTTAATATCTGGCATTAATAAATATTTAATTTTTAAAAAAAAACATGTTTTAAAGATTCCCAGAGAATAAATAGTTTTAAAAAATAAATAAAAACAAACTAAAGCCAAAATAGGCAAAAAATCTAAACCCTAATTTACTTTAAATGCCCTAGTGTTGGTATTTCTTCCAACAATCATCTTTTTTTCCAAAATCCACCCTCGCCCACTCTGCCTTCTTTTTTATTTAACGTCACGACTGAGTTTCAAACCTCTCATATAGGAACACTCGAACACTCGTCGTTTTGGGAGACAGTCACGTAGTTCGGCTTGACAAATTTCATAAAGTACAGGACCCCATGAATAAAACCCTTGTACTATATAAGGGCTTTTCCGGTCCAACTATCCTAGGGTTAAAAGCTAAAGTTAAAGCAAATCAACATTCGTGGTTCCCGGCCACCCAGGTGACGATTATTATCGGAAACAACGACATATTAAAAGGCAACGCTACATTTTTGAAACCCAATTTCGCGTCACTTCTACGTCTTATTCGTCAAATTAATCCTTATGGAACCCTTAGCCTTTTTCAACTTCCTTTATTCCTCCTTATCCGATGCCACCCCCAACAAATGTTTTTGTTTAACGCCTTTAACCTAGATTTACCCACCTTTGGAACTAGCGATGTTAGAGTCATCGCCGAAGTTGGGGGTTTTAGTTGCCCGTGCTCCTTTTTTTTTGATGGAGGGATTACATTTTTCATCCTCAGGTACTATAAAATTTTAATACCCCTCATACATAGTTAGCCTTTTCCCCTTAAGGGGGTTTTTGGCGTTCATTATCCTCCCACCCAATTTATTTCATTAGAACTATGCCGGCCTTCTCATCGCAATCGATATGTCGCCCTCGATCTAGGGGATATTAATTATAAGATTCCTTTTTTTATTTTTCCTCTATCTTACACCCATTAATAGCAAACACACCCTCATCGGTACACACAAGCTACAGTGAGGGAACACGTTCTTCGTATTCCCGAGTTCGTTGGCTTTTTATTTATTTATTTTTATTTATTTATTTTTTTTTTAGGGAGATTCAGTTGTATTAGTTTCCTTTTCTATTTTACTGTCTTCTAATATTTTATTAAATATCCAGTTGTGTGGCGCATAACGATAAGCGAATTTGGCAGTCTATGCGAACCAATTGGTAGGCCACCAATTACAACCTCTTCTCTCAACCACTTACCTATTTATTTGTTTTACCTCATCCATACAAATATACACCCACCCCCGGATTTTTCTATATACCACTCCTTCTTTTTCTCTCATTGATCCGCTGTACAAGTATCACTTACTTTCATTAACATGATATCACTAATTCTTTCTCTTCCACCAATCTTGGTCTTTCTACTTAGTTTTTAGTGTTAGTAATTAAGAATATGGAATAAATTACCCCCCCCCCCCCAATTACCAAATTACATGTTAATTTTTTTTTGCTATAGTATATCATATCGCTATCCAACTATATTTTAAGTTATTGCATAACCCATGGCGCGTAGATTCCAGTTCCTCCGGATGTAACGCCAATCCGCACGATGCCGGGGAGAATTAGTCAGAGCGTCATAAATTTTTATGGCATGCAGCTATGTTACGACAATATATTCCTTTTCCTTTGTACCCATTGGTTGGTATTTTTGGTTTTTACCAATTAATGTTTTTTTAGGGTTTGTTAAATCAGCAGGTTGCCGGCGTTCTCTGCTTTGGGTTCTGTCCCAATATGAACAGATCTGTCTCATATATGTCGAACAGATTTTAGGAAAATAACAACCAGTAAGTCATATACGGGTAAGATTAGTATACTCATAAATGTAATTCACGTCAGGCTTCATCAAATTCTTATTTCTCTTACATTTAAAATATTTAACAACTATTTAAATCCGGACATAACAATCAATATGTAATACAGAAGAAGCTCAACAAATAACATAAATATTATATATTTTATCGTAGTTATTTAGATGTAAATAACAGGGTTATTTCATCATTAAATAACCTACATAACACATATATAATATATAGCATATATTTTATATTTATCCACATTGTATGTAATGGTATCACAAATTCATAATACTTATTACATATTAAGAAAGAAAGAAAAAAAAGAAAGAGAAAAAAAAAAAAAAACAGTAGTTTAGTCTGTATTGTGTTAAAATGTTGCAGAGTAAAAATTCAAGAGGAAAGTTTATTAAACACCAAAAAGTAATTGTATTTATAAAAATATTTGAATAATGACTAACGCTCTCTTCTACCACACCCCTTTCTTTTTACTAACCCACCCTTGAATACCCTAATATTATCGTTAGACTTCTAAACGATTTTTCGTTCCACAAAGAATAGTGATAATGGGATGGATCTTTCAAAGAATGTACAAATATAAATATTTTCACTCCTAAATATTAAAACTTGTTTGACAAGAGTTGTTAGATAATTGTATATTAATAGAAAACATCTGTTTTTAAATTTGTTCCATAATTCATTCACTTGAACTGTACTCACAATACATCATTACATTTTCACAATGAAAGGATTTATATTTTTTAAATTATAGAAGTTCCAGCGAACACGTTATATTATAGATTGAGAAGATTAAGGACCATAATTTAAACTTACCTGTGCAATTCATTTTGCATAGGAATCATGATTTTGTATATGTTATGAATTGAACTGTCACGATAAAATTATTAATTATACTAATAACTTTTTATTTCAATAAGAAATATATTGCATGATAAACAAATATAATATATACGTGTGAAAAATTTAATTATTGTTGGTTCTAAAAAATAGTAGCACGCAGATCAATTAACGTAAACGTTATATTTATTTTATTCAATTTATGTGCTTAAGTTTATTGACCCCGGCACGAACACAAAGAAACCCTCCGTAAACAGCCACTGGGTAAAAACACCTACACTACTCAGCCAATAAAAAAATGTCCATATAATAGCTAATTCTGACTCATTATTAATAGTAGGTTGTTAGCTATAATCCCTGACTTTTCATATAACTAAAGACTGATTCAGAACTCTTAGGAAGTGTTTCACTGCTAAAAAAGTTTCATATAAACATAGGTTCTAAAACACTTAATTGCCCGTCCAATAGTCATTTTGCATTTTTATTAAACGACATTATAAATTTGTAAATAAATCAAACATTCAGTTCAGATTTGCGGCAAGCATTGTTTATGTTACGTTGTATAATAAATTTAGTAAAACCAATGAATATATTTTGAATATTGTTAAAATGGCTGCCGTTTAAATGATTTACCTTGAAATGTCTTGAAAACCGTTAACTTTACAAAAAGTTACTAGGGTCCAAATTTTTCTCTTTTAAAGATAAGCTAAATATGGGTTTTTTTTGTTCTGTAGGTCAAAGGACAACCGAGTTACGAAAAAAAATTAAAAATTATATTCCTAGTAAGCGTATTAGAGTGATTTTTGGATTGGTTTAAAATTTTCAAATTTTTGAAACCTTACTCAAATACAATGATTAATTTATTCATAAGGGATAATATAAAAAGATTTGGAGATAAAATTATCAGAATTCGAATTTGTTTTTAGGCTAATCTTGAGTGTTTTAGACAATTACCAAAAAATGGAATATTTGATGTTTTATTGAAAAGTTTGATATTCTTTGACCTACTGAAAAAATACAAATACTATTTTCTGTTGCTGTTAACTCTTATTGATTTTTGTAGAATTAATTAGTTTTGATAATCAATATTTTAAACGGCCGTCATTTTAATGATAGCTAATATACAAATATTAAAGTATCTGAACATTATTTATTACGTTTTAGGTTGTGAGAAAAGAACACAAAAAAGGTGCCTATATAATAATAATTAATTACTTCATTTTGATTTGCTAAAAGTCCTGGAAATTGTTTTAAATTTACATACGTGGTACAGCATTTCCCGGGTAATGCTTTTGTTATGAGTAGGCCTACCGAGTTTAGATAAAGTTGTCTAGGTAGCAGAACCATACACTTGTCTTCTGCACAACTTTAGAATACTTTAATTTACTCACACATTCTTTTCATATCAAACTGAGCCCCCCCCCCTGTCTTTTAAAGATTTTCCACCTATCTTGCGAAATAAAAAAAAATGGAGGCCCATTGGAGAGAGTTAAGGAAAATAGGGAATTAATTGAGGCGAGGACCATTTATTAACTTATACCATTTTTCGATCCGCCCGACTTTACTCATATGTCATCGATTCGTCACATTTGACCAGCCATTTTTGGACGAGTCCCTAAATTTGTAACTATTAACTACGTTAATTTGCTTACGTGACTTTCAAATTTTGTGAATAAAATGGTTTGCATAAGTGTAAATCACTCGGCCTAACCGACCATCGAGTTGGTTTTTCTAACGGGAACTAATTATTCTTAATATAATTTTGGTGTGCGCGTCCGGGGAATTCACTAGGGGTCGTCCTACCCATATCCCAAATTAGACTAAGTGGTCATTTCTGCAATATTAAACCACATGTTGAATTGAGATATAACCCACAGCTAATCGACTATTTCCCTAATTAATCAAAATAGTTTCCCCTTGGTGTTGATAAACACCTGCGGGTTGACGGCTAGGCAATTCATGATACCAGCGTGAATTGTGGGTACCATAAACTTCAATTTATAAACATGGAATTTTGTAAGTTGCTGTTCAATATTAAAATCGGTATATCGATCGATTACAATGCTTTCTCTATATATAAATAAATGAAAAAGTATACATCCATTTTAATTACTACCGCAATTACAAATATTCCTGATATCTTTTATTATTCAAATTTTAATTTTCTGTATAGCTATTGTTTTTTTTTTTTTTTTTTTTTTTTCTTAGTCGTTGTTATAATAAAGGAGAAACAAGTAACTTTATTTTTCTGTTATAAATCGAATTCTTATTATAGTTTATTACACAAAACTAATTACATCAGTTTACAACTTACGCACAAAATTTATTACAATACTATAAAGATTTCCTATCAGACATCTTTTGGATGTAACAATGGCTTATTTTTATCTATTGTTTCGTTTTATACTGTAGTAAAAATTCCGTTCAAAATATTAAACCAACAATTATGTTTTAAAATATTCTAAAATACTATCAGTTTTAATATTACTGCAAATAAAATTTAAATGCATAAACTTCCTTTAAGTGTTTTATGAGTTGTTCGCATAGTGAGTACATGTAGCATACTTTCCAGTGTCTATTAACGACTATAGGTTTGAAAGTGACATGACAACGGTTACTTCTCATTTTACTGGTTGTCTGGTAATTGCAAACTCTAGTGGTTTGTAGTATTGTGCTCATCACAGGGGAGTACGCCTGTTCTTTTATATTTCAGTTGTTCTCACCATCTCACCAGCCGGTTGTAGAAGTTCAACCACGGCAAGACTTGAATAAGAAATCTTCATAAACTCTATTGATGATGAAACGTGTCAAATCTTGATTTGTTGCCTTAATAAAAGACAAATTTGTAAATTGTAGAATTTACTAAAAAATTTTACAAGATTATTTATAAAACTATTACAGCTTTGCCGATTGCAGCGTTTATAGAACACTACTAATATGGTTGTTATGTATTGAAATGTTATATTTATTTTTTTTAAACGTGACAATAAGTTATACTATATTATAATTTAACAAATTAAGTTAAAAACATTATCGTAAATCTATTCATACATTAATTTATTCAAAATACTTATCATAAATTTTAACGGGGAAAATTGTAAAAAATGACCGTTATTGTGTTCTCTCTGTAGACCACTCAATAAAGATTATTACTGGACAAAAATCCTCCAGACAAGAAATTTTGGATTTTAAGGTTACTTCAATGGTGAAAAAAATTGGACACTCCAGCTCACCGCTGGGCCAATCGGGGGGGGGGGGTGTAGGGTAAAACTGTTTGAAGTAAATATCTTGTTTGAGTTTTTTCCGTAAAAATAACTCATACGATCATTTTCAAAAAAGTCTCAACTTTAAGCACTCAATTTCTGTCCCAGTGCGTCTGACGAAAAAAATACTAAGAACAATGTTGATGGTAAATTTAGTCAGCTACAACTTTATGAAGCTTTTTTGATATTTACAACAACAGTTTTACCCCACCTTTTAACCCCCCCCCTCCCAGCGGACCCAGGTGTGAGCTGGAGTGTTCAATTTTGTTTCCGCATTAAATTAACTCCAAAACCTAACTTTCAACAAATTTCCTCTCTGGAGGGTTTTTTATCAGATTTTCAGTGGTTTACTAATTTATCGAATTTCTAAGATTTCGGAAAATATATACCTCATAAGAAATTTAAGTTCGTTAACCAGCGAATTCCCTTCTAAAGTATAAAAATGGCAACCATTCAAAATCTTTAAAAAATCATTTCTCAATTATCATTGACATATGATTCGCCACAAAAATCAGATTTGAAAAAGCAACAAAAACATAGAAAGAAATGTTTAAATAAAATGATACGATTATTAATTTTTGAGGTGATTAAATAAACAATAATCGCAATACAGTTATACAAACCATTTTTATAGAACAAGTGTTTTGTCCATTCATATTTTTACAAAAATATTTCAATAATCTAGAAATTTGTGGGAGGGAGACACGCTTACTCAAAAATAGGTGAAATTATATTTTCTAACAATAGAAAATTCGTCCAAAGCGATGGATGAACAAATGGATATTTTAGTTTTTTCAATAAAATATTAAAGTTTTAAAAGTTATCAGACAAACGTGGAATAAACTTTTTTACTAACGCACGATAAATAATGAATAAATAAACGTATAACTTACTATAGTTAAACAAATATTATTGAAGAATATTACATATGAAAAATATTTATTTTTATTCTGTTATAAAATAAAAAACGTATCTCACTAATAACAAACTGTCTATCTGAAGTAGTTTACATAATAATATCCCCTCCCCCTCTTGAAAATATTTATCTTAGATATAAATATACTAACTACATAAATAATATTTTTACACAAATCAATATTTAACATTTACCACTTAAATATCACGTGGTAATCTACAAACTTCTTCCTTGTTTCTTTTTCTCTTGAAGCAGACTACATTATATTTTAAATTAAATGTTTTATTCAATTTAAATTGTAAAACTAAAACACAATCATCACTTTTATTACAATATAATATCTAATACCCACTGAATTTGAAACAAACTTCTCAAAATTGGAAACTTTTTAAAATTGGGTGATTTTTATAAAAAGTTACACACAAAAGTCGAGTTACCACTAACCTTATATTCAGCCAAGACTCCACTATAACCTACCAACACACTTGGTACACATATAATACACATATATAACAGAGTTTTTATAAATATTTTACTTTTCCAATCTATGCATAGTTCTATTAGTTTACTCACAGATTCTATCCCCTCTAAGTCTTTAGTATCTATGGTTAACGTTTTACAATGTCCAACAATTACAGCCAATCGACGCGTTGCTTTTTGAACGTCATCCTTATTAGCACTATTTCTTGATGAATTCTTCATTTTTTAATCTATCTTAATAATTAAATGTATTTACAATTAATGTATATATTTGTATTTTAAATCAGTTAGTTTGGTGTAATGAAATATAGACAAAATCAAAATCAACTGATAATAGTATACTTATATGAATATAAACGTCATCATCAACGTGAAGCTTTTATCTAAACTGATCGCAATCAGGAGGATACTGTAAGTCTGACACTACTACTGCGCAAGTCTAATTTCTACAACTGCCTCCATTAGGATCGATTCAAAACCATTTATTGTTTACAAAATAAAAAAATTTAAACCTATCAAAAAGTAATTGTGCTCAAACTTTCTCATATAATCTTAAAAATTCTTTTATACATTAACACGGAAAAAAAACCCATCAATGCTGCATTTTGTTTTTAATAATATTACCTTTTCCTCGAAAACAGTTTCAATTTATTTTTGTTTAAGGACGTAACGTATTGGGTAAATACGTAATTTTATAAAAACACAATGTACTTTCATTATAATTTATTCATTTTTTATGTAAAATTCTTTAGATGTCCTTTCTTTGAACTCCGTTGTTTAGCAACCTTTAGTGAAGGCAAGACCTGGAGATCTGACCGTACACTCCTTCATTTAGGCTTCCTCAATAGTAATAATAAATTATAAACTTATTTATTTTTAGCGAGCCAGGCTGTTTATTGTCCGGGTTGTTTATTTTGAAAGTTAGAGAGAGAGAGAGAGAGAGAGAGAGAGAGAGAGAGAGAGAGAGAGAGAGAGAGAGAGAAGAGAGAGAGAGAGAGAGAGAGAGAGAGAGAGAGAGAGAGAGAGAGAGAGAGAGAGAGAGAGAGAGAGAGAGAGAGAGAGAGAGAGAGAGAGAGAGAGAGAGAGAGAGAGAGAGAGAGAGAGAGAGAAGATTAGACACGTAATAATTGTTTTCATATTACGATTTCATCTTCTTCAGCTTACAGAAAAATATAAATCAAATATATTTCGACCACACTTCTAAATAATTTAAAATTGACAAAACATTTGATTAAAAATCAGCTGACTAGAAAATTACCGTTCAACTACACAATTTATTTCGTAACTTTGCTAAACCTGTCGGTTGAATTCTTTTCATCAGACTTCTAAACGTCTTACGTTAGAGATATCTCCTCCTAGAGCCTTTATACCCAAACAGCTGTGATTGGTTAAATCGACAAAAATATTTAATTAAAATCAGCTGACTGGAAAATTAACGTTCAACTGTATAATTTTTCGTTACAAGTTTCTACGGATTAAGAGGTTACACAAACAAAAACACTTGATATGAGTGCATTCGTCTCCCACGTCTAACATTGTCGTAACTTTGCCAAACCTGTTGGTTGAATTATTTTCAAATGTTATTTAAGTACGTTATTGCTTTTGAAAAAGGAGTTCATATGAATCCCGTCAGTAAAAGTACTAAAAGTCGCAGAAGAATATACCCAAATAAATTATATACATCCTTGCAGAAGTGTAGACTATCATAATAATGTTGAACACAAACACAAGTTCATAATACCAAATTGCAGCAGATATGTTATAACAAAACGATATGTTTGTTATCTATATTTAATTTTTAATGATTTAATTTATTTTAATCGAGCCCACACGTTGGTGCGCCAAATATAACAAAACGAAGTTTGTTATATTAATTTAATCTTAATTTACTATTTTATTTTAATCGAGAGCCACAATGTTGTGCGACCAAAATACAACAAAACAGTTTGTTATCTATAATTTTTAATCTACTTTTTATTTTAAACTTTTTGAATAATTATAATTATTATTAGATTTAATAATTCAATATTATTATTTTTTTTTTGATTACCTGTAATTTGTTTAGTCTTCCTAAATCTGCATAATGTGGAAATATAAATAATACACCTGACACAATATATCACTTAAAGACAAACCTTAATTTATTGAAGCAACATATCAAAGAATCATAAAAAAAGTACATTTATTCAATTAGTGTCTAAAAATTACTTCACTCATTCCTCAAGCATTCCTTAATGTTATGCAAGATACAAAGTTATCTTAACTAATTGTCCTTTCTTATGCTAGACTCTATAACTAAAACATCAAATTTCCACAATATGGCGTTATTTTGAATGAAATTAATCTGTTATATGAATTACTGTTATTTTTACCACAATTAATAATGCTTCTAGCACACAAACAATTATTCCTTTACAAAATTAAATTTTATTAAATCTTTATTCAATTTGTTAGTTATTAATTTATTTTCTAGCTCTTTTTAATTATTTAATTAATTCTCTTATCTCTTTATACGGGTCGTTAGGTTCTTTTATGGCTCAATTAAAGTGAATTATTTTAGAAAGTGAATTTATAATTTTAGTGAACATGAATTAAAATTGTACTTATCGTTGGAACAGCCTTCCCCTTTGATCGACGAAAACACTCTCCACAACACAACACAATGATGGCTTTAATTTGAATTAGATATATAAAAAAAAAAAAACACTCCACACACTATCTCCAACAACTTAATCCTGGAATTTGAACTGGTGCTCCTCTCCAGTATCCAATGGCGATGAATCAGATCCTCCAAATCTTCTCTCGACAACTCCTCCAAAATATTTTAACCTGCTCCAAAATCTCAACAAAACTTTGAATAAACTACTAAACTCTCTTTTCAACTTTGATTCACAACTAATTAATCTACTCGACGTATTGACACAGAGAACCCTAGTCTCGTGGTCAATATAACTCCGCTTTGTCTGTCCCACAGAATACTCTCTGTGCCAGGACCTCTCCTCACCACTCCAGATTTTAGACTCCTTTTCTTTTTTTTAAATTTTCGACGCCAAAACCTCTCCCTTCTTCCCAACACTTCCCTTAGCTTTCACTCCTCTGATTCGCTCGCTGAATTCTAGATTTCTCCCCAGATGTTGTTCTTTTTTCTTAGTGGCTGTATTTTTTTTAATTCGTTAGCTTTCACCATGTGGCTGGTTTTTGATTGGCCGACCAATTTCCTTTTGTCGGTTTCTCATGTTTTTTAGAAGTACCGTTATACTTTCTAGCGTGTCCCATCAGGTCTCTCACCCTGTAAATTTCTCTTTTTTGTTTTTTATACATCCAGCTGCGTGACATAAAATCTTCCGTTAGGTACCGTGACAAATTGTTTAATGTTAGCACGTGTACACTACAAGGTTAGCGAAACTGCCTCTTTTCTCTTTGGCACGCTTTCTCTCCTAATTTGTTGTGCACAGATGCCCTTTTGATTTTTTAAAATAATATTTTCTGTTACCAGATGATACTAGTCCTTTATATTTCTATCATTTAATTTAGTTTTCCCTTTATATCATAAGTTACATGTAATTACTCATTATTATAGAGATCGTTGTTATCCTTTTTATTATTTATTTATTTGATAAAACGATATCGTTATAATGTTGATGCGGTTATATGTTACATCTGCCAAATTGAAGCAGATATGTTGATGCGGTTATCGGCTAAGTTACTTCGACTACTTAGGATTAACAATTTTTTCCAAACCTTAACACTTTGTATAACTATTGAACAATATAAATCCCTTTTAGTATCACATATCACGAGGCATGCTTTGATAATTGAAAAAAAAAATTAACTCAAGTCACAAAATATTTATGAAGAAACTAAAATAAGAAATACGTGACCAAGCAATTAATTTAACGAACTTGTACTACCGACCGTAGGTATTTGGTGGAATTCCATTTTTATAAATAAATAAGTAAAACAATTTGTACTACACAGCCTACGACAATGCCGTAGCTGGCGAAACCTAGGTCGGCACTGCTCAATTTAAATTTATTGTGGAGTACAAATTGTTTAAATTATTTTAACTATTACGGAAAAAACACAAACACACACTTGTTTATATATGCTATAATTTTGGAGGTATAAAATATGTTCAGTACTTTGCTCAACTAGTAGCCTATCAATAAAAAATATATTTTTAAAATGGTAAAACAAAATGTAAATATTTCGAAAATTCTTACAAAAAATAAAGTTTTTTTTTTTTTCAAACAACAATAATTAAAGAATTATGAAAATAAATTATTAAATATTTTATGTATAGATTTTTTTATTTTAAATATATTAGTAAAAAATCAACAAATTTTTAAATAATAAAGACCATCAAAACATCTGCTGACCATAATCGAAATATATTTCGTGGTGTAAGCTTAATCTTGCAGCAATATCGTTATTTCTAGTATATAAATTAGCTATAAATATATGTCTGTTTATAGGATGTTGTTGCGTATAAAACATTAGCTATGAAGATAAAGAGATTATTATTTCATTATAAAATGTTCTCTACCTTTAACCTTGTCCCAATATATTGGTAGTAATAAATCACTAAGAAAAACCTAGTAAAATAAAGGAGATAAATCCTCCTGCTTCCACAATTCCTCCGTAATTGAATTTTTTTTCCCCCATGGGGAGGAAGGTGCTTAAATGTGTGGCTAACTGTCAAAGCAATTAGCTTACCCCATTAGGTGAAATTAAATTTATTTTCATTGACATTTGACATTTGCGACGAAATTTATATTTAGTACAAATACTGTTTATATATCTGCATTGGTTGTTTTATACATAATCTGATTATAATCGTACGAATTAAATTTTTTTTTAAATTTATTGACAAAAACTAAAAGAGAATTTAGTTTATTTTCTCAAGGACCTTCAGGATACTACGTTGCATCAAAATTTGTTGAGAAACGTCTCAAATATTTTTTTTTTTTTTTTTAACTTTAAAAACTCCCTTATCTTCATAAATAGATGACCGAAGTAAATTTTATTATCTACACAACTTCCTTATTTATTTAGTTTATATTTATAATATATTTAAAATAAACTGTTCACAATAAGTTGGAGATCCGAACTTTTCTAAAATTTAAGGTGCCCAAATCATTAAAAATAAAAATAAACTACTTTGTCGATCCCTTTTGATTGGCCCGAAACAAACGAAAGTAGGTTTTTAACATTTATTCACATCTTTAATCTTTTTTATAAATGTAAACTACCATTGTATTAGCTGTAGTATTTTGAAAATTGTCCAATCTTTACAAAAATTCTATTTTTATTATACCTTTGAGTTGCAGAAAATTTCCAAAGTTTTACTTGTGTAAGGTTGCAGTTGTTTGGCTTTGTATTTTGCTTCATTTAAGTAGAATATTTTATGTGGTTAAAATAAAATTATGCTATGTAACTTAGTTTCAACTGTTATTTGACCAAACCGTTAAAAAAAAAAACTAACGTATACCAAAGTTATTTAAAATTGATACTTCAACAACCACATTTACGATGATATTTTTTGAACCGTTACAACACTTTATACAGATTTCTAACTCCATAACTTAAGCTTTTACAATTTGTTTTCTCGTACTTCTTTTAGTTCTTAGAAAACAAATTATATGTGGACCCATTTACAATTAATTTAAAATATTAATGTGATGATGTCAACTAATGTAATAAAGGTTATTATAAGTTTTTTAATTAAATCAAAATTATGTATAAATTTTACTGTCGATTTTAAGAGAAAATAATTTAACTTATGTTACTAGTTGAGTCCAAGAATTTTTGCCTACTAATTCTTGAAGTACAATTTTGTTGGTTGTGTCTAAACAAGTTTTATTCTAAAATGATTAACACAAACATAAAGACAGCGTTACAAAAACTCTTTATTGAAAAAAATGTCGAAATTAATTATTTTCAAAAATAACAATATTTTCTATGTGCTACGTGTATTGGATTCTTGATCAAATAAAAAGTCTAATAAATTACCGACTCTATTTATAATTATAAACAAGCAGATATTTATAATTATAAATAATGAGATATTTATAATTATAAACAAGGATATATTAAAAATTATAAACAATGAGATAATTATAATTATAAATAAGGATATATTTTTAATTATAAACAAGGAGATATTTATTATTATAAACAAGGATATATTTTTAATTATAAACAAGGAGATATATATAATTATAAAGAATGAGATATTTATAATTATAAAAAACAAGGATATATTTTAAATTATAACAAGAAGATAATTATAATTATAAATAAGGATATATTTATAATTATAAACAAGGAGATATTAATAATTATAAACAAGGAGATATCTATAATTATAAACAAATGATGGTAATTTCGACTAATTTCCGTACTCATAGTTAACCTCTTGCCATGTACCCAAGGAATACCCAAGTCATTACCATGTAATGTGCACAGACCATGTTACTTGTTACACCTTTTGGTTTGTAGATCAAATTATATATATTTAACATTTTACAAGTAATGATAACGTAATTAAAATATACGTTTGATATCAGTTATGTGATACAATCGTCTTTAGTTATTGCATTCTGATTTTCGTATTATTTTTATTTATTACTATTCTGTTCTGTAGAAAAAATATAAAAATATTAATTATTGTATCATATTTGATTAGGTTTTCTATGTAATTATATATAAATATATTTTGTCTATAATTAGTTGTATATATGCATCTTCTCTAAACGTCACATTGCACGTCCGATTTTTACTATATTTGTTAAAACATTCTATTAAATATTTTAAACAAATTCACCAAGGAATACCAATTCCTTTTATAATTAATTTTTACTAATTTTCGTGTTAGCTGTCTCAATTTTATCCTAACTTAACAAATGTGCTACTAACATTAAAACTCATAATGTCCAGATCTCCTCTTTAGACAAAACTAGTACAAATTATTTTAACAAAGTTTGGAAGATTTTACTATAATTTCTTAATTATAGTACCACCGATTTCTAGATTTTTTAAAATTTGTAAGTATCATAAATATAATTTGCTTTTTTTATTACAAATGATGCAAACTACAGTTGAGCATTTTGAGCCCTTTTTAAACAACTTTTTTAATTCCGAAATATTTCGAAAAATAGTTTGTGGAGATATAAAGAAGACTTAAAATGTAATAAATTATTTAATGTTTCGAATATTTTTCTCTTGTAATTGAATTTGTATAACAATAAAATATATAATCTACTAAAACGGATGATTAGCAATGGTAATTACATCAAATTACTAATATTACAACTGCATTCAATTTAGGTTTGGTTTATTTTTGAAGATTAGTTGATAAAAATGAGTTTTTAAGAAATAGTATACACAGAAACTGCGTGGTTCATATAATCCAAAACAACAAATAATCGTTCTTCAGATCTATAGATTAGAAAGTAAATGTGTTCTGGCGTGGTTTCAAAGTAAACAGCAATTTCCAAAACCAACACTGAATCATATTGACAAGTCCTTCAACTCTCTCTACGTATATAGTCTACTTTGTGTAGCTATGTAGGCAGTATTTCACTCTGCTGTACGAGCTTTGTAATGGCTTTCAAATAAAATCGACCGTGTTAGTTTTGAAATAATTGTTCCAATATACTGGGAAATAATTATACCGTATCGGTATGGACACATATCAGTTGGAATTTGTTATTTTGCCCATTTTCAAACACACACAATATAGTACTTTTTTGGTTTTAAATGAAGTAAAATTATAGCCGAGCGACTGGGAAATATACAAATTTACATTTTTGTAACTCTCGGCAATTTTAAGTTATATATTTTTTAATTAATTTTTATGGAGATCGATTGGATGAGTTTTAAAATATTACAAATAAAATGATAGTTTCTTGTTACAAAAAAATATTTAATATAACCTCACAAGTGCTCACTTTAATGAGTACGGACTTGGCAATCATGAAGAGACCTGGTTGGATCTACAATGTTTTCTTCATGTTGTCTTGGTGGAGAACCTTCTCTTTCCTCTTTCCTAACTGATCTCTCTTGATCAACTCTGGTTCTTTTCCCACCCGACGTGTATTCTATGTTCTTTTTCTTTTCTTTTTTTTTTTTTTTTTTTTTTTTTTAAGGCGATGATGACTGAGAGGTTTTTCTCCTTTAAATAACAAAGAAAATTGTATAAAAAATAAAAAAAATTGAAAACTTAAAAACCTTACTTCCTCATTACTGTAATATTAAAATCGACAAAGTTTTTCTCTTTTTTAAACCTTAAAGAACTTCGATCAATGAACTCAGAAGACTTATTGAGCAAGTCTTTTAAAATAAATTTAGTATTGAATAGCTAAAAAATACAGATGTAGTGTAAATAATAAAACTTACCACGGTCAAATAGCTCTCAGATATCCACTTACAAGACTAGATAATTTGTACGGGGTTTTTTATTTCTGATGTTTCTCAACGGATTTTTATATAACTTGGTATCTCTAAGATCCTTGAGAATATAAACTAGAATTCGGCTTTAGTTTTTGTCTAATATTAACCAGAACTAAGCTACCGAAATATATTTAAAAGTATACTTTATTATTACTACTCTTTGTGTATAAATTATTTTATACTGTTAATAATTAAATATTATTTTTAGTTTAGACAGTTAAGTTTTGTTCTAAGTCCCAGAACCAGAGTGTAAACAATAGATGCGACAAGATGTAAAAATTAGGAAACCATTACTGTTTCATTATAAGTTAGGGAGGATTGAATATCGGTAATGTATTGTAAAAGATAATAGGCGCAACCTTTTTTCTTTTAAAAGCCATATTGGGATTCGGGAACAATATTATATTTTTCTGCAAACCATTCAAATCTGTTTTTTATCATGGTATTTAATAGTTTAGCAAAACATGGTATAAAGGATATTGGCCTATAAGAATTTTCATTGTTTTTTTTTCTTTCTGAGGATTGAGTATGGCTAATATTTTGCTTTTTTTCCAAATTTTCGATAATGACTTGGTTTTTTCTGTCCATATGTTGTTAAAAATATTTAGTAGCAATTCTAGAGAGTGATTTGGTATGTTCTTTATCATGATTATACATGATATAGCTTATGCCAGCTAATACCGGGCCTGTATTATTCTTTATTGACTTTATGGCTTTAAGTAGTTCATTATAATTGAAAGGTGATGAGTTTGACATTGAAATATTGGTATTGTGATTTCAAGTTGGTTTGGGACAAATGCACGACAGAAAACATCCATTATTTTATTACTCAGATATGGGTTATAAAATATATTTGTTTTATTTACATGGAAGGTTTTTCCCTTGAATGTTTTGTTATATTCCATGCTCTAAGAAGTACTGTTACCATATTCTTAACATACATTTTCCCATTCTTCTCTTTTCGACCTGCCTGTTATGTGTTTTGCTTTTTATTTGTGCTTATTTATATTTATTATAATTATAATATGTCATATTTTTATTAAAAATTTAGACGTTCAGTCTTTATAATGCCACAAACTTAGAGCATTCTTCTGACCACCATGGTATAGGTAAAAAGGAGTTTTTGTTTTTATACTTTTTTGGGATTCTGAATTTTGGTATTGCAATAGATTCTTTTTTTATAAATTATGTCATAAAGATGATTGATATCTATTATTTATTATAGGTTAATCATTATTTTTAAATTCGATATATCTGATATTATTAGGATTTGTGAAATTTGTAGTATATATTTCTAATTGTATTGAATAATGGTTGCATTCTATTGAATCATTTAGTTCTTGTCATTTAATCAATGTATTAGGAGTTGGTTAGGTCTAATGATGATTAGTGGTTTATTTGTTGTTGCCACTGTAGTATGAAACATATTATATAGTAAAATAAAGTTGGATTTGTTATATGCTGATATGATAGCTTTGCCTTTTGTGCATGTTCTAATACTACCAATAAGGGATGGTGGACTTTAAAATCACCACATAGCCATAGTATGCCCATAATCTTTGGAAAATTTATGGTTTTCCCATATTTCAATATCCACTTTCTTTGTTGTACTATATATATTTTATATTTAGGTTTTTTTGAAATTATTTAATTTTATACCTAACATCTCTATTGAGTTTATGTTTGATGTGTTTATCTCTGTCAATGACATCCTTTCATGAACTAAAAATGCTAATCCTCCATATACATCTGTTCTATCCTTACATAGGATATTGAATTTTGGTATGGAGATATTTCTGACTTGTGAAGGCCAAGTTTCTTGAATAATAGCAATATGTGTTCTATGTTTGTTTAATATATCCTAGTTCATTTAATTTAGGTAGCTTGTGCGTTCCATTGGATTATGTTTAAAGTATTCATATTGTTAGACATTATTTTTTCCTGATTTGATTTGTTGTGATTTTGGGATTAAATTGACTGGTTTTTGTTACTATTTCTATAAGGCCTTTGAAAAAATTATCTTGAGGGTTAATACACTCTTTTTTATTGACATGGTTTTTATCCAGTTTTGAACTTGTTTTCTAAAATAGATGTTTATAATTAGTTCATCTAATTGCTGGGTGTTTTGGTTGTTAGATTAATTTTTTTAGTCATTGTGATCTGGTTCTTTGCTTATAGAGCTTACTTTTTATGGTCTCATTGGCCTATCATAATTTGGTTTGTATGTTGATCTATGTGGTAAAGTTTTATAATTTATTTATGAACTAGGTTAGGTTGTTGACTTTTTTATTTATTGGGGTTATGATACATTTGTGGTTTTTATTTGTTTAAGAATTTGCTTGGTCTACTAATTGATGATATGGTGCCCGAAGGGCTTTGAGTTTCATCCTCATAATCGTTTAGTATTTGAAATTTGTTTGTATAAGATAGACTTGGTAAAATGTTTGTATTATTTATTTCAGCTGACACATTTGCTTTCTCTGTATATGAGCTTTTTAGAAATCTTTTATTTCGAAACGTTTTGTATGTTATTGAAAAATATATACATATTAGCAGTAAAGTAGTCAACCTACGTACGTTCATAAACTCCTTTAAATTTTTCTTTCTTTATATTCTGAGTATTCCCTACTGAAAATTTTATAATTACAATGTCAAAAGATACATAATGGTGCTTTGTTACATTCACGATAGAACTCTTCACCACACATACCACACAGTCTTTTTGTTTTTGCATGGGGTATTGACCGTATGACCATAAGAAAAACATAAAAGCATTGTTTTACTGGGAGTGAGTAAGAATTTACTGGCATAATTACATAGTCTAATTTTATTTTTTCTGGAAGTTTGTTTAAGATACAATTATTTTTATGAAATGAGTTTTTATTTATTTTTTTATTTTATTTATTTATTTTTTTTTTTTTTTGTAGTTTTGACTTTTTTGGTTATTCTATGTGCATCTAAGATCTTATATTGTAGCATAATTAATTATTTCTTCGGTTTCAATTTCTATTTCTGGATATACCATGGCCAACAGTTTCGATCCTGAAAGCAGGGATGAAAACTTTGTATTCCTTTAAATTAGTTTAAATGTACTGAAGTAAGTAGAGAATTAGCTGCTTGAGCACTGTGGCATTTCACCGCAAATACTTTACCCTCTTCTGGAAATGTTCTCTATGGTTTGGTGATTATTTTGTAATATTCTACATATATTGGATGGTTTATTTTGGTATTATAGAGGTACTATATATAATAACTTGGAATGGACCTACAATATCGGTTTCTTTATATTCTCTGATTCCAAATTTTTTTTATTATATCTGTTAGAGGTTGATTGGTTTTTAGTTGTTAAATTCTCTTGTGACATTTTGCGTTTTTTATCTAAGTTTCTATCTTATCCTAAAACATTATAAGTTATATCTTGATTGTTTTGTCTAGTATTGTTTGAATAGCTTTTTGTAATTCAGATTCCTGAGAATCTTCATAAATTGGATTTTCAATCATTTTGTTCATGGCTAAACCTGAAATTTTTTAGAATAGAGGTTTCTAACAATATTATATTTGTTTATTGATAATAAAAGTATCTATAAATGTATGAGTTAGTGAATTATTTGATACTTACTATTTCTATAACAGGTTAGTTACATAAAGAACACTATTTATGTTACATGTAAAAATAAACAAAAATTAAAATAGATTTGACAAGCTCTTTACAAACTTTTTACTTAATTGAACTATTTTAGTTAAGTCACAAACTGAAACTGACCCCTTCATTTAATGTGTTCAAATGCTCTCTCCCCTTTAACTTTCACTGCAAACATTCTGTATGTCATTCATTGCTTAGCAACAGTTGGCAGAAAATGTCTTACAGACAGCACAATAGCGTAGACTTCACTATATAAGCCACAATACACACACCTACAAAGTTCCTCCTCCACTAAATTTGCTTTGTTATTACTGCAGATCTCAAAGTCACAGGTCAGTGGTCAATGATATGATATTAATACGACTTGCAGTAGTCAGTATGTCATAGAAGTTTTTAGTTAAGTAACTATAGTAATATTAAGATAGGTTGTATAATATTGTGAAAATAATATCTTCAATTAAAGGGGAAAAACTATGGTCAACGTTTAAGATCGGAGTGCCTTTTGTTAGAAGATTTTAAAGGTTAGCTTAAACCGATACCAAGTGGTGCTAATAAAGCCTATTGTTTATATTCCCATATAGAAATTTTTGCTGTGATAAGTGACATCAAAAAACATCACAAAATGCAAAAACATAAAAGACCGTCTGTGCCGTATAATTCCTCAATTCAAAGGACTCTTAATTTTAGACCTGTTGATAAAGAAAAGAAAGTTTAGTTCGAAAAACAGAAGGTACTTTTGTTACAAATATGTTTTGTTTGCTATTCTAAAAGTGACATCTTTTATGAGTTTAAATTGAACTTAGTGGACTGAAATTATTAGAGAAGTGTTAGGAACGCATTTTCTAAAATTAATAGTAAATTATTTAGTTGGTCAGAAGTATAGTGTAATTATAGATGAATCTACAGCCATTAGTGTTACGAAGTTTTAAGTGTTGTTTTACAATGTTTTAGTATTAATTTAAAACAAATAGTATTTATGTTTCTGGGTAATTTCCACTTAGAATCAACAGATGTTTGAGGAATTGTGAATGCTTTAAGGATATTAATTAATTGAAACATCAGAACTAGAAACGAAAAAATATGATGGGTGTAGGTAATGACAATGCTTCTGTTATTACAGAGATTATTAATGGTGGCTATAAACTGTTGAAGGATAAAATTATGACCTTAAACATCTTATTCTAATGCGGTGTGTTGGCATTCTCTGCAACTTGCTATATCTCATGCATCTGAAGATATATTGCCAAGGAATATTTAATTTTTAATAAGAGAGACATACCATTGGTTTTGCTATTCTCCTAATAGTCAGGAAGTATAACTGCAAAATATATGAAACAATTAAAATGTGTGCAACCAGTTCCTTATCTATTGAATCAGGAGTAACTAGGATTTTAAATCAATTGACTGAACTTAAATTACATTTTCAATTTTTAAAACATAATTGTTTTACTGCTGACATGTTGTTTTGTATCTCTATAATGATGAGCATAACAGACTTTACTCAATATATTTTAAATTGATTCTGGTAGAGGTACAGCAAGCGCTAAAATCATTTGAAGGAGAAAAATCCAAATCTACAAAAAAATTAAAAAATTTTGATTACCACATTGTGTAAGATGGTAACAATACCAACTGCTAAATTCAACTTTTGAACTGATGATATACAGAACCACCTGGATCCCTCGCCCTATCTTGGATACACTTTTGAAAGTTGCTTAAAAAATACTAATATTTCTTTAAAGGAACAAAATATTCTCTGAAAAAGATGTATCAACTTTACAGTCCAATTGTCAAAGCAGCTGAAACAACGGCCTCCAAACAATATGAATATTCTTCAAAAATGTCATTTTTGAGCGCTGATGGTACACTAATATCCAATAAAAACACAATACATCAGACATAATTACCCTTTCAGAGTTTTTAGGTTTTAGTAGTGAAATTATAGACAAAATTGTTAATCAATGGAATAGAACTCATTTAATGAAATGGGAAAATACGACAGATGCCGTTTCACTTTGAGCAGAAGTTCAAAATTTGACAGACGCTGTAGGATTAAATCGTTTATAAAACATATGTGATGCCTACCTCTGTAGTATCTCTACCACATTCATGCACCGAAATTGAGAGGGTTTTTAGTTCTATGAATATTGTAAAGTCCAAACTGCGTAATCGACTTGTTTAAAAAAACTTTAAATTCCATGTTTAAAATTGTTTAAAGCTGAATGTTATTCCTATCAGATTCCGGAGGAAATTCAGAAAATAATCGCCATCTCTTCTGCTTATTCATTTAAGAGATCGGGCGGACCATCAACTATCACCTTCAGAATTTAACTTGGATGATGTTGAAGAATTAGTGAATGTTGTGTTATATTTTGATGAAATTTGTTAAGTAATTATTTGTACACTTTTGACACTTTAAAAACATCTTTTTCTCTACGTTTGTACTGTTAACATATTTTTAATATTGATAAATGAAATTCTTTTTCCTTCAAAGAAGCTTTTTTTACTTCAATATTGTATGCAAGTTTTTTTTTTCCTATGAATGATAAATTTACATTTCTAATTTTTAATAATTGTAGTTTTTTATATTTTGTGCAAATTTTATGTAGTTCAACAAACTCTTATTTTCACAAATTATAACTTTCTTTATAAAATTATGAATTAATTTAGGAGACTTTTTTTGAAAATTGTTTGAAACTAATTTCCATTAACTTAGTAATAATTAATATATTTCTCTTTCTTTAAGTAAATAATTTTCTTAAATTTTAAATTTAAATAATTTCAATATTTTGATGGGTATCAGTAATTGCTTCTTTCACATTAAAACAGAATTTTTAATTTTAGGACTCTTTTTTTAATTAAATGTCTTTTATTGTGATAAATTATGAAGCAAAGAATATAGAGAAATGTTAAACATGGATATAGATAGGAAGTTTCTAACAAGCAACTAATTTCCAAGAAATCTCCCTAACCCTCCCTTCTGATGAAATTTTAGAGACTCTTAGTAACTCTGTGAGTTACATTTTATCAAACCCTGTTGGCAAAACTTATCTGGTACCATTCCTTTAGTTATCCAGCAACATGACGGTCTATGCTTTGTGTTTTCTGTAGGGATTTTATTTACCGCTTGATTGACGTGAGATTGTCGATTGAATCAAGTACGTCTATGCCATATTTAAAACCAAAGAATTACGAGGCCGTATCATGGTTAAGTGTATGAAAGAAAAACCAAAACTATATTGTTGGGCTTGTATTCTTTTTTTTTTAAAAAAAAAAACATACGGAATAGTTCAAATATTTCTGATTTAAATAATTTATCCAAATTGCTGACAATGCATGGGAGTTTTTCGACATTTCTGGATTTAGATTTTAAATTTCAACTTATGTTGTTCAGTTCAATATTGCATCAAGCAGATTCTATTTTTGACATTTTACAGAGGGAAAAAACGGTCTGCGTCGGACCAGACGGTGGAAGTTATACTTCTTTGGCCATTCGCATGTTATTTTATGCAACCGTTGCTGTATTATAACCTTATATAGTGTAATATTAATTTACGACAATGTCAATAGGCCATAATTCAGGCGGCCAGTAAAAATCTTTCAACTTTGTCTAGCCTAGGTCTGTTTGGAATAAACTAAACTAGTATCGGTCTATAGCATTTCATGATAACACAAAAATGTATAATTGTGCGGTTATAATAGTCAAGATTTTTCTTTTTATCAATAACAATATACTAAAACTGTAAAACATGGTTAGAAAGTATCATTTAAGCTAAGTTTACACTAGCATGTAGCAGTGGCGCCACTAAATCGCGCCAGTTTTAGTGTCATGACACTAGCAGTTTACACACAAAAGGAAGTGTTCAAGCCATGCCACTGTTAATGGCGCCATTTTCATGGAGACACTCGAGTTTTTTGCACAGAAATGGTTGGTTTTATTTTGTAGCTGTTGTCTGATTACCTTCAAAATGTCAGATTACATTGAGAGTGTTCGGAATGTGTTAGGAACAGTGATTGATGTGGTTAGTGAAGAGTTATTGGAGGAAGCACGTGACATTGTGAGTCGGATTAAACCCAGGAAACCTAGGTCCTGTTGGGAAAGGAAATGGATAAGCAGAAGGATACATTTTGGTGCATCCAAATTGTTAGAGGAACTTGCTGCTGAGGATAGTGAAAGCTTCAAAAATCATCTAAGAATGACAGAAGAAAAGTTTGAGGAGTTACTAAAACATGTTACGCCTGCAATTCAAAAATCAAATACAAAGATGAGGTTGGCTTTACCAGCTAGACTAAAATTGCAAATTACATTGAGGTACCTGGCTACGGGTGACTCGTTTGCGTCATTGCAGTACATGTACCGTGTTCCTAAGTGTACGATTTCAAAATTTATACCACAAGTTTGTGATGCAATTTTCGAGGCTCTGAAGGATTACGTTCAGGTTAGTTTCAAAATACCATTATTTTTAACATGCTATATTTTAATGCTTAATTAACTACAGGAATGGGAATGTTACCGCTTATTGCATCAATGACACACCATTAAGAGAAACATAAGTTTATTTATATTTTAAATCAACACTAGTAACAAAAACTGATTTAGCCTAAATTAAACTTAAACTGAATTAAATTCCATATTCTTTTGGCAATAAAAAGCTGTTACAGTTAGTATTGTCCATGAAACACACCAAAAGAATAAGATAAGTGTATGTTAAAGCAACACTAGTAACAGAAACTTAATTAAAAATCAAAAGCATGGACCACATACTAACCATGAAACAAACCATTATAAGAAATATTCAATCATATCAGTGATAAAGCAACGCTAGTAAAATAATGATTACATTAGATCTGTTTAGCATGTAAAAAAACTGTAGTCTTTATGACAGTTATTATTGATCATTCATCATTGAGATTGCTAAGCTAATTAGGTCTTTACTCCCCTGCTCAATGTTTCTGTCTTCTTGGACACTTTGGGAAGAAATGGAACCTGTGGTATCGGTATTGGTGTTGTAATCGCCATCATCCCATAGTGAATCCTGCAAAATGTTACTTGACCTGTTTGTACAGGCCATTCTTCGTCGAAATAGGCAGGACTGCATTTCCTGCATTGCAGCCAAAGCTTCAACCTCTGGAAGCTTTTGCAATTGGGTTGAAACTAACTTGCCGAACATATCAAATTCATAATTTGTTTGTACACTAGAAGTGCCATGGCTTAAAATCTGGTTACTAATTAATTTCAGTTCACCAACAACAGTTTCTATTTTGTTTAAACGCTGTTCTGCAACTTTCTTTGACAAAGGTCTTACATACGGATGATTTGGCTTTGGTGTAGTTGCTGGCTTCTCTCTTGGTATACGAGTGATGTTGCCCGTGACAGGAGTTGTAGGAGACGGTGGTTCAACAGTATCCTCAATCCCTACCATTTCAGTTTCATCCGGTTCGTCCACGTTTTCATCTGGTTGAGTGTCTGGTAGTTCCTGAAAAGAGGCACCGAATGAAACCTATTGTATTTGTTAAACTGTTTATATAAATATATATATATATATATATATATATATATATATATATATATATATATATATATATATATAATTGCTATATTATTAACAAAAGCATTTTTATAGGTTCCTACTGCAGAAAATGAATGGATCGATATAATGCAAGGATTTTCTACTAGATGGAATTTCCCACGTTGTTGTGGCAGCATCGACGGAAAACTATCCAAATACTATGCCCTAGTAACAGTGGATCTGACTATTACAATTACAAAGGATCATTTAGTACAATCCTTCTGGCAGTTGTGGATGATGCTTATTGCTTTACCTACTTAGACATTGGAGCAAATGGGCGTGCGTCAGACGGGGGAGTGTTGGGAAATAGTGCTTTTCAAAGGGCAATAGACAGCAAACAGCTTAATTTGCCAGAGAATGCGTTGTTTGTTGGTGATGACTCATTCCCTTTAAGGGAATATTTAATGAAACCATATAGTACTAGAAGTGGTCCTTTAAATCTAAGACAGAAGATTTTTAACTATCGTCTTTCTAGAGCACGACGCATAGTTGAAAATGCATTCGGCATCCTTGCAGCCAGGTTTCGTATTTTTGGAAGGCCGATTCCGTTATCCCCTAACAAAGTAGATGGTGTGGTAAAAGCAACTGTAGCTATGTATAATTGGCTACGTCTAACAAGTCCTGGTGTATATTTCTACAGGGGATGTGTTGATGAAGAAGATTTAGACACTGGTACTATTATACCAGGACAATGGCGTAAAGAAGTCATATCCGAAGGATTGGCTAGTGTAAAAGAGATATCACAACAACGCAACCCATCAAAGAGAGCAAAGGATGTTAGGGATACACTCGCCGATTGGTTTATGGGAGAAGGAAGTGTTCCTTGGCAACGAGAGTTTGTAAGCCACGAAGGAGATTAAGTGAAGTACTGTAACGAATTAGGGTACTTCAATAATTGTATCAAGAACTCTGTTATTAATCATTTGTATTAATAAATGTATTAACATGATATGTGCCTTAATTTATTTTTTGTCCAAGTCTTATGTGGTAATTGCTAAATGGTAATTACTAATGTTATACCATTAGCAATGTGGTAATTGCTAAAGGTATAAATTGTAATTTATAAGGGGTAATTATGCGGTTTTTTTAGGTTTAAATATGTTTTTAACTTTTCATTTAATTACAAATTCGTTTGTCTGAGGTATGAGTAGTCTCAAATAACTTTTTAATAAAATAACAATGCCATACATTAAGAAAAAAAGAATTTTGGAATGAGATTATTCACAGACTGTTCATATTACACAGAACAAAATAAAATTAAAACTAATTTGGTAAAAACAATATACAATTATTTATAACCTAGGTATTAGGTACAAGGTATTAGGTAAATTGTATTTGATGTGGGTACTTCTGTTTGAACTGGATAACATAGTTTATTGTATTACTAATTGAGATATGTCATATTTAGTATTTATTTTTTAGGCCTACACGGAAACCGATAACAATGTACAATGGCTAAACACTTCTATAGTCTATTATAATGCAATATAGACATACATACCTCATCAGGAAGTCCGACTGGTTGACTTCCTCGGATCTGGACAACCTGTCCCACGATACGGTCCATTGTACTAAACCATCTAAGGGTTGGTTTGTAAACGTCGTCCAGCCCTTTTCCCGAGGACTTGCTCTCCTGGATTTTCACGAGCTCGTTACTATAGGTGTTCCGGAGAACACGGATTTTATCTTTGCATTTTTTAACTGTTAGATCCTTTTTTTGCATGAGTTTTACTATTTCACCCCATGCGTATTCTTTGGCATTTCGATCTTTATATTGGGGGAGTTTGTAATCCCATAAGCAGGGGTAAAGTTCATAATAATAATTCGAGAAATCGGTCGATCTCGGCCGGCTTCCATCTATCTTCCTTCTTTTTACCTTCAACTTTTTCTGGAATTTCTACCTGAGCTTCATTCTTCTGCTTACTCGGATTCTTAACCTTTCCTTTTGATTTTTTTATTCCTAACACTGTGTATTCTTTCTGACTACTATCGACTTCATCACCAATCAGTTCCTCCATCACTGGTCCAGCTTCTGTTTCTTCCATGACACCGTAACAAACACTTCACTGTATAAAATTAAACAAAGATTATACTAATTAACACCGAAAAACACACGTTTATACAGTGATCAAGCTAGGTAAACAAATGAAAATGGAGCTAGACGTCCGTCACTAGCACTGGCACTGTGGTTTACACGGGCCACCGCAAGTGACGCGTCAGTACAGATGGCGCGTCAGTCGCTACTGGCGCCACTAATATTTGTCAAAACATATATTTGTGGCGTGACTCCAGTTGGCTCGCCACTGCGCCTCTCCACTAAAAATGGCGCGTCATTAGGGGTTTACAAGGTCCATTTTTGGCGCCACTTTGAAGCCAGTAAAAGTGGCGCCACTGCTACATGCTAGTGTAAACTTAGCTTTACTCAGTTTTGCCTCGGCTGATACGAACACCTGTGTCTCTTTGTAGCAGATCTGCAGATAGGATCGCCCGAGCGTTCACGACTGCCGCCGAGACTACCTGAACGCTCGATTTTTCTCAGTTTTAGCTTGACGCGGTTTCTCTACTAACACCCCATCCCAAAACGAGCGCAAAGAAGCTCGTTAACTTCAAAAAAAACTCTGACCTCAGTTACTGCTTGAAGATAATTAAATAGTTCAAACAATATTTAGAGTATTTGAGAAACGATTTGATAATTTCTGTACTAAAGTTGAGAACGAATCGTACAGTGTGATATCCAGTCACAGTCAGCTTGTAAAGTAATGACTAATGAGGATCAACAATGTGTCTGATAAGAACTCCTTTAAAAGATTATTCTGTGAGATTATTGATGTGAAGATTACTCAAGGATTTTCTGACATTAATCAATTAGATTTTATTATTTTACTATACTCTTAATGAGTGCTTTAATGTACTACTAGTGAGTTCAAAGATTCCTTTCATTCTGTATCATTCCTTCCTCACATATTATGATGTTCGAAATGGCCAGATTAAAAGTCATGCAGACTACCGTGGAAAAATGTAATAATATATTTTTTAAATTAAGTTAATAATCGTAATCCTGGCAGCAATATATATAGATATTCACAACTATGAAAATTAATTTTGGAGAAAAAATATTTCTCTATAAAACATAATTCGATTACTCTTGGCGTAAACCATTAGCGCTGTTTTCATGAAGAGTATGAAATCAAGTCTCACTGTTTAGATTTAACCGCCGGAACCGGCTTGTAATTGTAAATAAGTTCTCAATTCTGCCGACTGCAGTGTGTCGTGTGTGAAAGTGAAGTCTTACTGCCTAATCTTTGTTGCAATATCCTTAGCTTGTTTTTAATATAAATCGTACCTTAAGATTTATATTTTATTTTAGTTTGTATAAGATTATTTAAACTTGTACTTAGAAATATAATAATTTAATTAATATAAAATGCCAAAAGATAACAAAAGTAAGAAGAGGAAAGATGATAGCGATTCGTCCGATTCAGGTCCAGACCCAGAAAAATCTGTTGTAAGTACCTGAATAGTTTTCCATATTTTGAATCAAATACCTATGCGAATATGACCTAATAAATTCTTATTTGATTCCTGATTTAACTAGGCTGTAAGGAATTTAGTTGATAAGTTACTTATTTCCTTTCCAATATCTAGGTTTTTGAGTAGATTTCGTTATTGATGTTTTCAAGATTCTCCACGTTTCTCGGGAGCTATTTTAATATTCTAAAGTAGTAATGTAGGCTAAAAAAAAATCTTATATGTGAACCTATTATATTTTTTAAGTAGGCTGAATTATTTATTAAAGTTAGCAAGAAAGAAATTACTAGGATTATCACAGCAGAAAGCTAGTCATACAATACAATTAATTGAGCCTACTTTAGAAATTTTGATAAGATTTTAGTAGCTACACTTGAAAATTGAACTCTTAATTTATTTTCTGCTGCTGTAGCCCAAAAATATAGCATCATATGAGACCTAGAACATTGCCTAAACAATAGAAACATTTTTTGCTAAGGCTTTAGTTAAACTGGTAGGATATTTTCAAACTAGTAGGTATGACATTTTTGTTTAATTTACAATCCCCTTTAATTATGGATTCATCTATAGTAGATAAAAATAGAAGTAAGATATAGATCTAACCTACATAGCCTAACTGGATTCTGTACTTTCATAAATCTTATTTTCTACTAAACTTAATGCATTTTGTAACTTGAAAAGTGCCTTCCGACAAAAAATTTGATCGGATTGTTTGAATACAATACTTACGATTTCATAATTTTTTTATAGAAAAATCCAAGACCGAGGTACAACCAATAATTACCGTTTATGTTAACGCATAGCCTACATGGTAAAGACTAATTGTTTTATTAGGTCCGACGAGGTGACTATATATTTATATAAGAAATATAAAAGAAGGAACTGGATTTAAAAGTAAGAAATCAACCTATGCATATGGTTTGTGTAAGTCACATACCATTATATGGGATGACAATCGCATATTGACGCATATGCATTACATGTTATTTGACAGCTTAATATTATTACGTTGTACGATTGAAGAATCATGAGAAATAGGTTTGGGCAGGTCACTATATAGGCTATGCTATATAGTCACCTAGCCAGACCTAATAAAAGAATTAGTCCTTACCTTGTAAAATATTAACATGTAGGCCTACGTGTAGGACATTAAACATCAAGCAATCAGACATTCACTAACTTGACGAACATAGGCATACATACTAACCCAACCAGACCTGGATTTCATAATTTTATTTCTTATTTTCTACTTACCGTAACTAATATAGTTTTGTACTGTTAAGTACTTGTTAAAAGTGTCTTCCGACATCAAATCTGCTGTAATTGTTTCAAAATAAGGTACAGTATATAGTAAACTATTTTCAGAAATTTCTTAACTAAATTTCAACGACAGGTGCATTACATAATTACCGTATATAGACTACTAATATTCTATATGCTCAGGAAAACATGTTTAGACAATTAAATTTATCATTTTCTAATCTACATTTTTGTTATCCAAAAATTCCACGAATAGGTTAGGATAGGCCAGGTCGAGTTATTTATTTAAATAGTCATACACGTTAAGCGATAAATTAATCTCACTTTCTCGACTTTGAGGATCTTGCTCTTTATTATTTTTTTTTTCTTATTCATTGAATTGTGCTCTTTTAAGAAGTAAAAAAAAAATTGGATGTGACCTTGGTGAAGCTGTCCTTAACAATTGCCATTCTAATTTCTTTCTTTGAAACCCCCATTTAAAGCTATTAAAGAACAAAATTTATCCACAAAAACAATTTATTTCCCATGTAAATGAAAAGTATAAAACAAATCTTGGGGAATAGGTGAACAATTCGGTATATTACAATAGTATCTGGATTATTCGAAATTCTGTAGGCTAAATCACTATTCAAGAATTTTCGTACCAATAACTATGGGTATTAGCGAAACGTATGTTAATTTATAGAATTTTATTAAGATATTTCTTAATCTACAATGTCTGAAGATAATATTCACCCTCCCCCCCCCAGAAGAATTTACCTTGTATTTTAAACATATATCGATTACAAATGTTCTATGTTACTCTTATCAACTTTTTACAATGAAAAAGAAAGAATTAAAAAAAAATACATTTTTGTATTTTATTTGTCTTCTAAAACAGTAGGCTTAGGCCTATATAGTTATGTGAGACACGTCAAAGATAAAGAAAAAAAGTCAGAAAACAATAAAAATTAGGCTAAAAAGAACAAATAGCCTACAATTAAAACCAATTTCAACAAAGCACAAACATCATTAAAACTATTAAAAATCATTATCACAAACACACAGAAATACCTTATGATCACTTTTGGATGATAAACTCTTACACTAAATATGAATAAAAGGATCTGGACAACAAAAGTCGTCTTAGTCTACTTTTAAATGTGGTATTGTTTTGAGTTTTTTTAAGCTGTCTGGCAGTTGTTAAAAATTAAACAATATCCAGCAATATCAGAGGAATGTTTCGACTCTCGTTGCCTTAAAACCTCAGTGATCTCCTTTCCAAACACAGGTGAATCATTCACAGGTATCGACCTTATAACAATTTAATACATGTTAAAAATTTACATGTAATCACATTTCTTTAGATCCTGACTTTGAATTAGTGGGCTCTAAATTAAAAAATAAATGTCAAACTTGTTATTTTAGGATTGTATCTAGCTCCTACAAGTAACTTTAATACATTTATTTAATATGTTATTTGTGGGGATTGGAATGTAAATGTTTAGAAGGGCAATAGTAATGTAAATCGATTAAGGGATGTGCTAACCAACCACATATGGCTTAAAGTGGTTGGTGAACTCACCCACTAGAGTAACTGGATCCTCTGCAACCACAATAGACAAGTTATTTGATTTGATTTTGATTTCTTTATTAATTTGGAGCCACTTGTCAGGTATATAAAGGGTTATAAAAGAATGATGGGGTGTTAAACATGATTTAAATGAAAACCTAATTACTTACAGCTGATTTTGTTTATTTGGTAATTCTGCACAATTACTTGGTCAACCCCAAATTTTTTCATATTTTACTACGATCATAAGGACGTTCTCAGAAAGCAAGAAACATATAATTCAAGGCCCGCAAGGCCATCTGCCGAGCGATAAGAAGGTTCAAAGTCCACGCGATAACAGTGGCTTGCAGCAGTAGCACGGAAAGCCAGTTGTGACAGTATCGTTATGGCTAGTGGTTCCTCCGATAATCCTCTTTTATGTGACGGGTGTGAGAACACGGTACTTAGTTTCACGGTTTTAAGTGAAGATCAGGAAAAATTAACACGTTTTTTGTACGAACACGGCGTTTTGCAACGTACCAAAGTGTGTCCAACATGTGGCGGGTCGATGACGTTAAATGAAGAAAAACACGCGTTTAACTGTTGGAATAGAATCGAGTCAGTGAATAGTAGTAAAAAAAGGTCAAAATTCAGTGTAAAAAATACGTGTCGCAGTATAAAAATACGTGGTTTGAGAGTCATAATTTGTCACAGCAAACTATTTGTCGTTTTGTTGCCATCTGGATGAGGACGTTAAACCCGGCGATTACTGAGGTAATTTCTATTTTTTTTAGTTTCACATACATCTCTACAGGCCTATAATGACAGGTTTGGCCAGGTAGCTATATATATAGCTACCTGGCCAAACCTGTCATTATATATAATTATATAACGGTACTGTCACAACTGGCCTTCCACGCGTCTCCCGCAAGCCACTGTTATCGCGTGGACTTTGAACCTTCTTATCGCTCGGCAGATGGCCTTGCAGGCCTTAAATTATATGTTTCTTGTTTTCTGAGATCATCCTTATGACCGTAGTAAAATATGAAAAAAATTGGGGTTGACCAAGTAATTGTGCAGAATTACCGTTTATTTATCTAAATTGTCTTCTGAAACAGTTTTTTTTACATTACTAATAAATTACGATATGTGCGCCATTAGTCAATCGGCAAATGTCCAATCAAGCCCAAACGTTAGTTAAAATGTCTTTGTTAACGGTTGTTATTGCTTCATTAATCCTGTTCCTTAAGTGATTTAGATCACGACTTTTTTCTCAATAACAGCAAAGAAAAAAGGCCCTATCAGACGATTTTTCATCACACCACACCAAACATTAACTTTAAGCGAGTCGTGTATTTTCTTAAAAATTGTATGTGGGTTTTCAGATCCCCATATGTATGAGTTTTGTTTGTTAACAGACCCATTGATATGAAATGTAGCTTCTTCTGAAAAAATTATATCATCTAAAAATGATTGGTTTTCATCAATCTTGTTCAACATTTCAACAGTGAATTAAAACATTTTGCATCATCTTCGGGTTTCAATTCCTGCAATAACTAGATTTTATATGCGTGTAGTTTCAATCTTTTGTGTAAAACTTTATGGTTTTTATTTTTGGAATACCTAACTCTAGGCTTCGTCGAGGTATAGACTTCTTAGAGCTTCTGATTGCAGATTGTCTAATAAGTTCAACTTTTTCGTCTATAAACTTGGCCTGCCGTGCGATTTCTGCCTTTGAATTGATCCAGTCTCTTTCAATTGTTTGAACCAACATCGTAGGTTATTTTCATGTGGTGGATCTTTTCTGTAAAAACACACTGCTTTTAGTTGCATGGTTCTTGGATTCCAAGTCACTTTGAATAATATTATATAGGATAATATGTTAATAATAATATTAAATATTACCTTTTAATGTTCCGTCTTGTGACTTTTTTGGTCGTTCGAATGTTACGACGCGTTTCGGGACCGCAATCCCATTGTCAAGTACACTTACACAAACACAATGAAACACATAACACGTTTAAAAAACACACAAAAACACCACAGTTACAACACTTTTAAAAAACTTAATTGTGCTGGACAATTTCATCGTGTAGGTCGTAGTGTGGTCCATGGTACACTGTCGTAAACTGTCTAACAAATATATTACTGTAGTTAGAAAACCGGTTTAAAATAGCCTAGGGCTGTGTCATATAAACTATTACTTTTAAAATCCAGCTGATCGTTTAATAATTTAGACGTTTTAATGAACATTTGCCGCATACAAACATGCATAAATTAAAATCTAACTTTGCTCAACATTTAATTAATAGTAATCATTCATACACTAATTTCAACAAAAATCTGGTTCCACTTCATATTTGCAAAAAAGGTAGACTTTTGAACGCCTTAGAAGAATTCGAAATTTATAAGGAGTTTAATAACAATCCGTCTAAATTATTAAACGATCAGCTGGATTTTAAAAGTAATAGTTTATATGACACAGCCCTAGGCTATTTTAAACCGGTTTTCTAACTACAGTAATATATTTGTTAGACAGTTTACGACAGTGTACCATGGACCACACTACGACCTACACGATGAAATTGTCCAGCACAATTAAGTTTTTTAAAAGTGTTGTAACTGTGGTGTTTTTGTGTGTTTTTTAAACGTGTTATGTGTTTCATTGTGTTTGTGTAAGTGTACTTGACAATGGGATTGCGGTCCCGAAACGCGTCGTAACATTCGAACGACCAAAAAAGTCACAAGACGGAACATTAAAAGGTAATATTTAATATTATTATTAACATATTATCCTATATAATATTATTCAAAGTGACTTGGAATCCAAGAACCATGCAACTAAAATTAGAAGCTAGTCAGGCATCTTTGGTTTACAAATTCAGAAACTTAAAAACACGACTGTTTAAGACAAACTTGCACATCAAGTTCAACAAGAAGTGCCTACAAATGGACATTATTCCCTCTTACGCGTGTGTACACATTAATAATAATTCGCTATCCGCTGTCAGAGCTAAACATGTAGCTGAAATAACATGGATTAAAGAGGAAATTAAAAACCTTTACTGTAAGAAAAATAAATTAAACAGAGATTTATTTTATTTACATTTAGAGCTACTAACTGTACTACATCCCGCATGTTTGGACAGTACCTTGAGATTTGTGAATGACCAGGTCAATACCATTTCTAAACAAACCATTCTTATACACAAACGTAAGGCCCAATGCTTATCTAGCAAACAACATCCCGTCCGTAACATAACATGTAAACAAAAGTTTTATCCTCGAGTATCTAATCTTACTAACATAGACTTCGATATGAATGAAACAAACTTTCTCAATAAAGGATTAAAATACAACGTCCCAAAATTGAGTAAAAACTTTTTAACGCGTGAGGTTATTAATGCTGAATCTGCAATAAAAACATTACCTAGTAAGAAACTGCAGGACGAGACTAGGATTCTCATTAATAACAAATTAAAAAATTTCTTAAAATCTGACACAGTTTATGGAAAAAAAGGCGGGAGTTTAAAGGATATATACAGTAATGATTTTAAATGTTTAAAACAAATTAAAACCAAATTAGAAAACAATGATGCCATACTTTCAAAAGCTGATAAAGGCAATACCATAGTCGTTATTCATAAACAAGATTATAACCAAAAAGCGTATGATTTTTTCAATGTTAATAACATCGTGAAAATACCCACTGACCCCACAAAGAAATTCGTTAAAGAATTAAATTCTACCATCAATAGATGCACGTCATTGTTGGATGACTCCACCAGACGATATTTAAAACCGATCAATGCCTTCGCTCCTCAGTTCACAGGTCTGCCCAAAATACATAAAGAAAATATTCCAATCCGTCCATTAATTAACTATACAACCGCACCAGGATACAGGACATCAAAAAAACTTGAACAACTGATAAAACATAACATCGTTTTACATAATAACTACAGTGTTTTAAGTAGCATTGATTTTGTTGAAAAAACAAAACATTTAGACGTATTTCACAGACATAAACTAATTTCGTTTGATATAGTGAATCTTTACACTAACGTACCCGTCCAAGATACCATTGACATCTTGAAAAATAATTTAATCAGCTATAATAAGCTCAGCACATCACAAATTGACGAACTCCTGTTATTACTTAAGGTCGTCTTGAACCAAAATTATTTTACATTTGGCGATAATTTTTTCGTGCAAAACGAGGGTCTCGCTATGGGTTCACCGCTATCCGGACTTTTGGCGGACATATTCTTGAACCATTTAGAAAACGAATTTATTATGTCTGATCACAACCCACATAAAACAAAAATATTATTTTATACAAGATATGTTGATGATACTTTTCTCGTGTTTGATGGCACTTTACGTCAAGCGGAAGTATTAAAACTTTATCTCAACAAAATCAACCATAAAATGCAATTCACTATGGAGACCGAAATAGATAATAAAATAAACTTTCTTGATTTGACTATGACCAAGGAATATGATAAACTAAAATATAAAATTTACCGAAAATCTACCACTACTGATACCACCATTCATGCCACATCACACCATCCAATATCACAAAAAATGTCAGCATACAACTGTTTCATACACCGCCTTCTCACCATACCATTGGATAAACACGATTTCAACGATGAATTGGAAACCATTAAATATATAGCCCAAACGAACGGATACCATGAAGCAATGATTGATAAACTTTTGCATAATCATATAAGAAATAAACAGAACCCTATCACACGGTCTAAGAATAAGAATAAAAAATTCGTATCCATGGAATATTCTAACACCGTTCCGCATATGGTGAAAAATACATTGGCGAAATATGATATTACCGTCACTTTTCGCACCAACAATAATATTCAAAAATTATTACGACCCAAACGTGTAATTCCAATCGAAAAGAAGTCGGGTGTTTACAAAATCAATTGTGATGATTGTGACAGTATTTATGTGGGACAGACAGGTAGGGCATTCAAAGACCGTTTTAATGAACATTTGCCGCATACAAACATGCATAAATTAAAATCTAACTTTGCTCAACATTTAATTAATAGTAATCATTCATACACTAATTTCAACAAAAATCTGGTTCCACTTCATATTTGCAAAAAAGGTAGACTTTTGAACGCCTTAGAAGAATTCGAAATTTATAAGGAATTTAATAACAATCCGTCTAAATTATTAAACGATCAGCTGGATTTTAAAAGTAATAGTTTATATGACACAGCCCTAGGCTATTTTAAACCGGTTTTCTAACTACAGTAATATATTTCGTTAAACAGTTTACGACAGTGTACCATGGACCACACTACGACCTACACGATGAAATTGTCCAGCACAATTAAGTTTTTTAAAAGTGTTGTAACTGTGGTGTTTTTGTGTGTTTTTTAAACGTGTTATGTGTTTCATTGTGTTTGTGTAAGTGTACTTGACAATGGGATTGCGGTCCCGAAACGCGTCGTAACATTCGAACGACCAAAAAAGTCACAAGACGGAACATTAAAAGGTAATATTTAATATTATTATTAACATATTATTCTATATAATATTATTCAAAGTGACTTGGAATCCAAGAACCATGCAACTAAAATTAGAAGCTAGTCAGGCATCGTTGGTTTACAAATTCAGAAACTTAAAAACACGACTGTTTAAGACAAACTTGCACATCAAGTTCAACAAGAAGTGCCTACAAATGGACATTACTCCCTCTTACGCGTGTGTACACATTAATAATAATTCGCTATCCGCTGTCAGAGCTAAACATGTAGCTGAAATAACATGGATTAAAGAGGAAATTAAAAATCTTTACTGTAAGAAAAATAAATTAAACAGAGATTTATTTTATTTACATTTAGAGCTACTAACTGTACTACATCCCGCATGTTTGGACAGTACCTTGAGATTGGTGAATGACCAGGTCAATACCATTTCTAAACAAACCATTCTTATACACAAACGTAAGGCCCAATGCTTATCTAGCAAACAACATCCCGTCCGTAACATAACATGTAAACAAAAGTTTTATCCTCGAGTATCTAATCTTACTAACATAGACTTCGATATGAATGAAACAAACTTTCTCAATAAAGGATTAAAATACAACGTCCCAAAATTGAGTAAAAACTTTTTAACGCGTGAGGTTATTAATGCTGAATCTGCAATAAAAACATTACCTAGTAAGAAACTGCAGGACGAGACTAGGATTCTCATTAATAACAAATTAAAAAATTTCTTAAAATCTGACACAGTTTATGGAAAAAAAGGCGGGAGTTTAAAGGATATATACAGTAATGATTTTAAATGTTTAAAACAAATTAAAACTAAATTAGAAAACAATGATGCCATACTTTCAAAAGCTGATAAAGGCAATACCATAGTCGTTATTCGTAAACAAGATTATAACCAAAAAGCGTATGATTTTTTCAATGTTAATAACATCGTGAAAATACCCACTGACCCCACAAAGAAATTCGTTAAAGAATTAAATTCTACCATCAATAGATGCACGTCATTGTTGGATGACTCCACCAGACGATATTTAAAACCGATCAATGCCTTCGCTCCTCAGTTCACAGGTCTGCCCAAAATACATAAAGAAAATATTCCAATCCGTCCATTAATTAACTATACAACCGCACCAGGATACAGGACATCAAAAAAACTTGAACAACTGATAAAACATAACATCGTTTTACATAATAACTACAGTGTTTTAAGTAGCATTGATTTTGTTGAAAAAACAAAACACTTAGACGTATTTCACAGACATAAACTAATTTCGTTTGATATAGTGAATCTTTACACTAACGTACCCGTCCAAGATACTATTGACATCTTGAAAAATAATTTAATCAGCTATAATAAGCTCAGCACATCACAAATTGACGAACTCCTGTTATTACTTAAGGTCGTCTTGAACCAAAATTATTTTACATTTGACGATAATTTTTTCGTGCAAAACGAGGGTCTCGCTATGGGTTCACCGCTATCCGGACTTTTGGCGGACATATTCTTGAACCATTTAGAAAACGAATTTATTATGTCTGATCACAACCCACATAAAACAAAAATATTATTTTATACAAGATATGTTGATGATACTTTTCTCGTGTTTGATGGCACTTTACGTCAAGCGGAAGTATTAAAACTTTATCTCAACAAAATCAACCATAAAATGCAATTCACTATGGAGACCGAAATAGATAATAAAATAAACTTTCTTGATTTGACTATGACCAAGGAATATGATAAACTAAAATATAAAATTTACCGAAAATCTACCACTACTGATACCACCATTCATGCCACATCACACCATCCAATATCACAAAAAATGTCAGCATACAACTGTTTCATACACCGCCTTCTCACCATACCATTGGATAAACACGATTTCAACGATGAATTGGAAACCATTAAATATATAGCCCAAACGAACGGATACCATGAAGCAATGATTGATAAACTTTTGCATAATCATATAAGAAATAAACAGAACCCTATCACACGGTCTAAGAATAAGAATAAAAAATTCGTATCCATGGAATATTCTAACACCGTTCCGCATATGGTGAAAAATACATTGGCGAAATATGATATTACCGTCACTTTTCGCACCAACAATAATATTCAAAAATTATTACGACCCAAACGTGTAATTCCAATCGAAAAGAAGTCGGGTGTTTACAAAATCAATTGTGATGATTGTGACAGTATTTATGTGGGACAGACAGGTAGGGCATTCAAAGACCGTTTTAATGAACATTTGCCGCATACAAACATGCATAAATTAAAATCTAACTTTGCTCAACATTTAATTAATAGTAATCATTCATACACTAATTTCAACAAAAATCTGGTTCCACTTCATATTTGCAAAAAAGGTAGACTTTTGAACGCCTTAGAAGAATTCGAAATTTATAAGGAGTTTAATAACAATCCGTCTAAATTATTAAACGATCAGCTGGATTTTAAAAGTAATAGTTTATATGACACAGCCCTAGGCTATCTTAAACCGGTTTTCTAACTACAGTAATATATTTGTTAGACAGTTTACGACAGTGTACCATGGACCACACTACGACCTACACGATGAAATTGTCCAGCACAATTAAGTTTTTTAAAAGTGTTGTAACTGTGATGTTTTTGTGTGTTTTTTAAACGTGTTATGTGTTTCATTGTGTTTGTGTAAGTGTACTTGACAATGGGATTGCGGTCCCGAAACGCGTCGTAACATTCGAACACTGCTTTTTCTTTATTAGAAAACATAACACACTCCACACAGAACACTCCAGAAAACACTACCACAACAATGCAAGAACTAATTTTGAGGTTACAACAGCTGTTAAACAAACTTTTGTGTTATAGGCTATCAGCGATACCAATACAACACCACAAAATTCCTCTACTAGGCCTATCTTCATATGAATTAATGAAACTCCACCATTCTTTTATGATAACCATGTACATAAAACACTACAAATATCATTATTTATATACAATACAAATATCACATTAACAATAGCAAGGCAATATTTATACTAAAAAACAATGTCTTGGACATCAGCTAGAAAAAATTCACTTATCGAATAAAAGGATTATTTGAAATCCAGACATACATAATTTTTTCCTCTTAAAGCCTACAAAATAAGCTTCTACAGGGTATACTTAGTCTAGCAAAAGGCGTAGTTATCAAATACTTTAATCGCACCTACTCATGAGTGATTTACACTGCTTGCAAGCGTGTACAGTTGTTTTGGCACAAATAGGTCAGAGAAATACACATATACAGACCAGTAATAATGGAGCATCATCTAATGATGAAGAGCAATTTGTGATGGAAAATGGTATTGTTAAAGTTATGCTTATTGACTCGAAGCCTTAAAGGAAAGATGGGTTAATGTGTATTTCACGGATAGGGAGGAAGACTGTGAATGCCACAGGATCTTTAATAACCTTCTTAGACATTCGGAAAAGTTTTTTGATTATTTTAGGTTGATGTCTGAAACATTTTTCTACATTTTGGGGTAAAATGCGCCTCTTATAATGAAAGAATCCAATATCAGGAATTGTGTTTCTTCAGCGGCTAATGGTTGCCCTAAGGAAAGAATGTATAATCTTATTATATGTGTGACTTGCAGTTCCTTTCTACTACCCATTCATTTACCTTTCATCTCAACTGCCATCCTTCTTCCCTACACCCTCCTCCAAGTATATATATGTATAAAGTACTATTCAGTTTGTCAATACTAAACATTAAATCAAAACAGATTCTGTTCTAAAACTGTATCAAATCTAGTTTTTGTTCAAACTGATCATTTACATTTGATACAGTTTATTTGCCTGTCCCATAACCCATTCACGTTTGGACTCAAATATGTTCAAAATATGTCTTTTAAAATTATAATCAATAAAATAATTTCCATAAACCTACTATCAAAGCATTATATTCATAACTAGCTGTACCCGGCCACGCGTTGCTGTGGCTCATCTGGTTAAATGGAAAATAAATAAAAGACATAAATTAAAATATGTTTATTTTAACAATGCTTGTGGGTACGCAATATTTTTTGTAGTTCCATGTTTCAACACACACAAACCAATAAAAGCTTGCGTTAAGATATTTAAAATTAAGAAAACAATATGTTACAATCTAATTTAAAAAAAAGACATATTAGAATTTAATAGTAGGCCTATTTATATAATATGGTAAATGATATATTTTATAAATTGAAAATTGCCTCTTTTATAACAATACAAAATCTCTGTCCTAATTAGTATTCCCGAGAAAATAACATTGTGTACAATAACCTGTTTTAAAAAAGTTATTATTTATGTAACATTTAGATAAGTTTTTATTTAAATTGTAGGCCTAACTGTTACAATTTTATGTTTTGTATTTATATATGTTTTGTATATGTATAAGATATAGAAGTGTTTATATAAGTGATAGAAGTGGAAATGGTAATACAGGCAGGAAAAATAGAATAGGCGCAATAAGAAACAGATTTGACAGAACTATCCCCATGCCTAACTTGTCACATTTTAAAAAGTTTTATATATTTCTGGCACCAAAATTTTTTAACTGTCTGCCTTTAAACATAAAATCTTCTTGTAACAGAGTTCAATTTGCCAAGAGTTTGTGGGAGTATTTACTCGAGATAGAAAATGTTGATTATTTTTTCAATACTATTAATTAGAAATGTTAGTATTATGTTGTATAGTAAGTAAAGTGAATGAAGTGTAATTCAGAAGAGTTAATCATCTGTTTTAGTGCTTTGTTATTTTGTTTTGTGTGTTTATTATATTATTATTTGGCTGGTTCGCTGCCTTCCAATACTCATTGAAACTATAGTGATCCAAGAATATTAAATCCACCTTCACAAGTAAATAACCTAGGTGGTTATTATTTCTATCTATGCATAGCCTATGTAAAATGTGGTATTGTATTTTGTATTTTATAATGGAAGAAATAATAAAGATTTTTCATTTAAAAAAATATTGTCTTTTAAGTGTTTTTTTTTTAAATTCATATTGATATATTAAAATTATCTTAGAAGTAATTAATTATATAGTTATGTTATTATAAAATTTGGAAGTGTAATACAGTTTAGATTATAAAATAAATGGGTTTTTTTTTATTGTAGGCTTAGTTGTTACAATTTTATGTTTTGTATTTATAAAGATTTTTTAATTTTAAAAGAAAGATAAAAATATGACCTTTTAATTATTTTTAATTTTATATTGATAAATCAAATGGTTTAATAGTTATTAATATTATAATGATGAAAATAGGTTATGACAAAAAATGTTATTTGAGTTATTGTAATTTTTTTATTTAATCTGGTTTAACCAATTGAAAGACGGTGAAAAAATACAACAAATTATTTATACTCACGAAATTAATGCTATGGTAAATGTTATTGTCCTAACGGAATGTCTTACAAAATAATTGATTTAAACATTTGTTAATTAAATCTATCAACATTTTATTTAACAACAATACATTTGGAAACATTGAAAATATTTAGTATAGTGTGTTTTGATTTTACTTCAACAGATGTCGTTGTTCACAAAAACCTATCTTAAAAGATAGAAATCCAAATATACAGTTGTTTGAAGTTTGAAATCAGCTGATAATGGAAATATAGGAAACAGTTGACTACAGCTCAGCTGTTATTATTATAGTCCATAAACATATATATGTAATGGCTCTTGCATTTTTGTTAAATATTGAGCATATTTTTTGTTGTTTTTATGTTCATTAGATGCTACAGTTTTTCAAAAAAGTATATAAAAACACTCGTGGATTCGAATGGAATATTGTGTCCAAATTTCAAAGCAATCGGTGAAGAACTTTCTGAGATTATCGATTTTGAACAAACGCACATTTACATTTTTATTTATATAGATAATGCAGATAATAAAAATATCAAAACATTATCCATCTTCAAGATACACACAACGTGCATGCAACCAGGCGAGTGAAAACAAAATATTTTGTTTAAAGCATTTAAAAAAAGATTTTTTTTTTAACACAAGTAGGCCTATATGATTTAGAATTGCTTAACTAAAATTATGATTATTTTTCATTTTTATGAATTATTTTAAATACGTCTAGGCTACATTTAGTTGGAAAAAGCCTATCACTAAAGGATAAATACACATATCAAGACATCCAACCTGCCTCTTATCGAATAATAACTAAGTTATAAACTTAAAGATAGGAAACACTATAAATTGCTTGATGTCAACTTATGATTAGAAATAAGTGTGCTTGTCCCCCCCCCCCATTTTTTAGTGTAATGGCGAGTTTCTATGAGATAGATCTAGGCTACTTTTTATTTTTAAGTTGTTAGATAAAATTGTGAATGATTTGTATTATTACTATAATTAATTTAAGTTTATTATCTTTCAGAAATCGAAGCCTGCTGCTCCAGCAAAGAAAACAAAAACCGATGATGATGAATTGGGATCTTGGCATTTAGAAGGCATGCGCTATGTTAAAGTCCGCAGTTTCAAAGGAAAGCCAATGGTTGATATCCGTGAATTTTATGAAGCTGATGGAGAACTCAGACCTGGCCGGAAAGGTATAATCAGAAACTTTTTTTGTAAATTAAAGTACTTTAGGGATGTTGATATAAAATTTTCACTTCAAAACATCATTATTTTTGCCAAATTCTAATGATTTTATTTTGTTTAACTTATTATCATATTCTAGTAAAATTTTGATTATAAATATGGTATTACTGGTATGTTACTTTTGTAAAGACTGTGCATTACAAATCTTATGTCTTGGCCAACTTGAAATTTGCAGTATATTCTTTCACTAGTCCCAGATTTCTTAAATTTAGTGACTTGGACAGTTTGGTAGTTTTACATTTATAAAAGCATCTATAAGCTTTTGATTTCCAGAAACTCGAAATTTGCAACTTCGTAGAAGGTGATTTGAAATCTTTTCTTTCCCTCTAAAAGATTTTTCTCATTTCAGTAATCTATCACAGGTCCAGATGTTTGAAAAATTCATTGATGACAATATTTTTCAATTTTTGTGTAATGAAATTTAAAAGTATATATTGTAAAACTTTGATTTTTATGCCGGAAAAAAAGCAAATACCACACAATATTGAAAACTACTTTGGAAAATCAACCCGCACCCTTCTACAGAATGCTGATGGATATACTTACTGTAAACGCAAACTTCCTTTTTTTTTTTATAACTGATTCACTAGCCAAAATTTGCTTCGGTTTTAATATACAGTGGTTACAATGGTAGTAGAACGATTAGAGACATGTTCTTGCAAAAAACATTCATCTAACTAGAAGAAAGTTCCCGGCTTTTATGAAACCTTGCTAGACAAAAGTAACGGCATGTACAATATAACCGCTGGATGGATAATTCTGTCATAACAGTAGCCTCATCATCATATCGTGTCCATCCGACTTCTAACATGAGAAGGTATTCAAAAAAAGATTTAAAAAATATTGTATGTTACAAGACCAAATTTAGTAGGGGTATACAACAAAAATATGGGTGTTACCCTACCTAGGTGATAAAAGTGTGAATCGACATCACTTAGCCATTAGAGGTAAATAGTGCTGGTGGGCAATTTTCACATGGGTAATAGATGCAGCAGTTCAGGATGCCTGGATATTGTATAAAATTGCAAACAAAAAATGTAAACCATTAGAATTCCATTGGAGGTTTGTTCTAACTTATCTAAAACGCTACGGAATACCACAATCTAGACCCAGTCCAATGAAAAAAAAATCAACCCACTTTCGTTATGATCAGCTCGGACATTTTATTCCTACCTAGCAAGGATCAAGACGACGTTGTGCTGAGGAGAATTGCGAGTCAAGAGTTCAGACAGTGTGCATAAAATGTAATAAAGGATTATGTATCACCTGTTTTTTACCAAACCACACTACAAAATAAAACGAAATGTTATGTACATAAACTATGTATTATTCTGTATCAGTAATAAAAAGTATAGCATTTAGAAAATATTGCTTTTTTTTATAGTTTTTGATGAACTTTTGGGACAAACCTTTTGCTCTCGCAAAATACATGGTTGATCCATTTTCTCAGCACACTTCTTGACATAACAAATGATCCCGCAAATGGTTTATTGTCCTACCAGACAGACAGCAGCTCTAATATTGATGAACAGATCTGCCCTCTCATTTCTCTTAATCCTACAATTCCCAGGTGCACCATGTTGGCAGTTGTCAGGACACATAGGGCGTGAAGAGAATCTCATAGCAATTTGTATGAAATGTGTATGGACCAGAGAGATTTGATTGCTACTTGGCTGTCTGAGAGTATTACAATATCTTTGCCTTCTTCTAAGCATCCACATGCTGAGATTGTGCAAATTTCTGCTTGAAATGCAGTCCCCCAGTAGTTGGACAGTATCTAATGGTCCATCTGAGTTCCAAACGTTCAAGCTGTCCTGGACGTACGTAGCTTGTGCTGGTAGCTTGCTGTTTTTCCAATCGTCCTGTGTGTTGGAATGAACTGTAAAAGGTTGAATGAAAATTTATTCAGTTAGCATGCTATCAAATAACATGTCTAACATAAAGTCCTTCAAAACCTTGGAGATTCCAGAGTCCCCCAATTCAATGATGCTCACCCTCCATTTGCCATGGAGACTTTTTTATGAAGCCTGTAGGCAGCTTGTCTCACCTCCGACATTATGATTATATCTAGAGATGGCAGGCTTAGCAAAACCTCAAAGCTAGCTGTTGGTGCGTTTCTAAAAGCTCCTGTGATCAGCATGCATCTCATCTGTTGCAAACTTGCGAGTTTGATGCCTGCAAAAGCTTTTGCCACAATATCAGAGAACCGTACGTCAGTTGAGGTCTGACAATTGTGCATATCCATAGGGTGGTGGTTTTAATCCCCATTCATATTCAATAAAGTGCCTAGGGAGGATTACACTTGCCTATTGCAAAGTATAGAGTATCCACCTGCATACGGTATAATCAACTCCAAGACTTCGTGGTGCTGTAACTATTCCATCATATGAGGTGTTGTCAAAGGCACCTTTAATGTCTGAAAAGACTCACATCGCCTTCTCTTCTTACCTAAGATGTCCTAAATAATGTTAGTTAGATAGTGTAAAGCAGATTCACAGGACTTTCTAAGCTGGTATGCATGTGGTTCTTATAAAGTGGATTTCGAGATAGAACCACTTCCATAATATATAATCGGTCATTCCAGTGTTTTTAAGATAAAAGAGGTAAGACTGATGGGCACAAGGGTGTGGTCTAGATGACCACGCTTTGGAATAAAAACCACTCGGCTGACCTCTCCAGGCCCATGGTATATTATAGTCATGTGATGTGCTAGCTCTGAAGATGTCGCAAAGTTTGACAAAAAGGAAGTCTGGTCCCCACAGCAGCAAGGCAGAGAATGTGCCATCCTCTTCAAGCGATTTAAATTAGCTAAATCATTGCATTGTCCATTTAAAATATGAAACTCACGATGCACTGGCTAACTTCCAGTCTTCTGGAGTCATCCCTGGTCAGGAGCTGCTCTCCAGTGACCGGTGCCCACCATAGGTGTTGTTACGCAGTATAATTGGGAAAGTGTGTTTCAATAAGAGGATTTTTTTTAATTCAGACCAATGAGCTCTCAATGTCTCTAACCTTACAGTACAACATCAATCCAAAGATTCTAGAAGTGATTCTTTGATCCCAAACTACGATGGAAACAACGTAATATACAGTACCTGCAAAGACAATGCTCAAAGAGACTTGATGCCTTAAAAGTCATATCCAGTAAGCTTGGAGAGTAGATACTCCTACCCTTCGGCAATTCTATCTAACTTATATAAGGACAAAAATGACATAGGCCCTACTGTTGTGAAGTCTGGAGTGATGCTGCCGCCACCCATATCAAAAAACTATCTGTAATTCAAAATTGTGTACTGAGAATATGTTTAGAATGCTATAGATCCACAAATATCTCTGCCATGGAGATAGAACTGGGAGTAGAGCCTTGAGAAGACCACAGTAATTAAACAATCCTTCCATCCTATTACAAATGTACTAAATGCTCAGATAAATACAAAGTCACCAGAAAAAATACCAACCATAACATGTACTCTGCCATGGTTATATGGAATTAATAAAAAAGAAGAAGACATTACAATGAACATCCTGGATACAACTACGCAATATATTTTCGAGAAGTATAAGGATTACGCTTTGGTTTTTACTAATGGATCTGTCAAGGAAAACTTGGGAAAAGCGGATGCTGCATATTATAACCAAAATTCAAAAACCCAGTATCAGTTTCCATGCAACCGCACATCTAGTACATATACAGAACTTATGGCTATCAATGCTGGTCTAATGCACTACATGTCGATATCTGCAAATAAAATATCCATCATGACTCTGACTCGTGAGCTGCATTGCAACTGATGAAAGATCACAATAACACAGCTTACCCATCGTACAACAGAAATATAAGATATTTATAATAACCAATATAAATATACCAACAAACTTGTATGCTGATATCTGCAATAGAAATAAAATGGCGGCTGTTGACAGCGATTTATGGTTTAAACGATAGCAAGCAATAAAATAACTTTTTATTCTTTTATAGACTTTAATAACTTTTTAATTTAATTACCACAATATAACAGATAATAAAATTTCTTTTTATGATAAAACATGTTTTTTAGAAAAAAATAATTCAATTGAAACCTGTCTACTGTTACGCACTGGTAACATCGATGAACAAAAGCCTCAAAGGCATTCCTGAAGAATTCCCTAGGGATCTTTTAAGCATTTCTTCTTTGATTATTCTTTTTAAATCCTATGTCGTGGGAGTACACCTTTTCTTTTAGATACCCCACAGAAAAAAGTCACAAACTGTTAAGTCCAGTGATCTAGGCGGCCAATCTATAAAATCGCTTCCTCTTCCAATCCAACGACCAGTTAACTGAGTTTTTAGTAGATTTTTCACTTCTCGAGCAAGTGTGGAGTGGCTTCATCCTGCTGGTAATGCAAGTTTGCATTTCTTCGATGGTTAAATGTGAAATAACATGAGTGCTCAACACTTCATAAATACCTAGTCATTGTCCTCTCAGAAATGTCACAGGAAAGAACTCCATTAGCTGACAGTACTGCCCAAACTGTAATGCCCTTTGACCTAAGTTTCTTTTCTTCTGCAGTATGAAGATTTGTAGTATTGTAGTAGTTATCATTGTGTCTACTTACTAAACCATTACGATAAAATGTATACTCGTCTGAAAACACCAAACGATGCCACTCATTGTCAGTCTTGTAATTCTCAATCACTTTGGAAGAAAAATCCACTCTTCTGTCTGGGAATCCCGTGTACTCTGTGAGGTTTGTAACACTTGACACCATGTTTATTGATTATTTAATGTACTGTAGTCTTAGGCACACAAGTACTTTTCGAATCGATGTGGGTTTACTAAAAGACTTTAGAATAGCAGCACCCATATTTTTAGCAAATTCTAAGTCAGGTGGCTGTCTGTACACTGCCAGTTTCAAGTAAGAGCTTCCTCCACTTTGCGATGGACATGACTGAGGGGGGTTCAATCAAAGGATATGTAGCTTGAAATATTCTGTATGCTTCTTTGTCATTATTAAAAACAATAAACTAAGCACAGCACAAAACCTTCTGCTCTATCGTAAACAAGATGACAAAAAGCTAGAACAACCTAGGTTATGTTTGTTGCCTAAAAACTTTCATGTTATCTTGTTCTCCGGTAGCAGGGGCTGTTGTTTAAACTCCATTTCTATCAACAGCCGCCATTTTATTTCTGTTGCAGAACAGAATCAACGTAAAATTTTGTTGGAACACTTTTGGATATGTTCTCAATATGTATGAAAAAAATCTTACAATTTGGTAGGCGCATTAGTACTTGGTGGTTGTTTAAAAATGTAAATACCTTTGTGGTTTGTGGGACACACTGTATAAATAATATCAGGACCAATTTTTGGGTGAATTTATAAATAGTGAGAGTGATTTTTACCGCCAGCAACAACAGTTACATCGACACCACACTACTGAATATACTTCAAATGATGTACCAATAATATACCCAGATGATGCAGTGTACTAATCACTGCAATTATGGGTTGCAGTGAAAATATCACGGTATTTTTGTTCAAATGAAATGTTTTACTTAATTATTTAATTTTTATTACTTTCTGTTACAGGGATCAGTTTAAGTGCTTCCCAATGGAGGAAATTGGAAGGACTAACTTCAGAAATAGACGAAGCATTGAAGAATTGTTAATTGTTCTGCAGTTTAAGGGTTTTCTATGTATATGTGTTTTATTCCACTATTCTAATTACTTTTTTCTCTAAACAAAAATTTAATAAGACAATTTATTTTTAAGACTGTATCTTAGTTCTTTAGCATAAAAACTTATAAAAGTTGTCTCAACCGTAGGATATAATATATCATGTGTTCAATTTACATGTTTCTAAACTACGAACTTTGTTTCGTTTAGATGTTTTATTTTTGTATTAAGCATTATTAGTCAGTTTAAACCTACTTTTCTGTCAACATATAAAATATATGATAAGATTTCAAAACCATAGCTGTTCATATATTATCTTTTCTTATTTTAACATCCTTTTTATGTAGTGTTCTCTTAAAAATCTATTTGCCAAGAATGATTGAAATCCAATTTTCTAGTGTAGATAAATAATTGAAATAAAAATTTATTTTAATTGTTAAAGAAATAACAGTTTTGAATCTATTTGTTGTATCTGTTTTTGTTGATCTATTCATTTGTTCGCCATTATTTCTTTTAGTATGTTGGTCCTCTTCATTAAATATGAACATATTTAGATATCAACATGTCAACAAGTTAAATCAAATTTATTCAATAAAAATGGTAACAATCCATATACTGTAATAAAATTTTGAATTAACAAGTATTCTCTGCACACATAAATAATGCACAATTTTTTTTTTTATTTTTTTATTGTATAAGAATATTTCACAAAAATATTACTTCACTGTTTTGATAAAATTCACATGAACTTGCTGTAAATATTACCATTCCAATAAAACATTAATTTCTGTAACTTACAAAATTGTATCGAACATAAGTATAACACATTTATTTGCCAATTTTGATGTAGAGTCTGAAGGAAAAAAAGAATCCACCAGTCGACTTGTCCTAACCACTCGGGTGGTTTCAGGTTTTAACCAGTATACTACTCTTTTCATAAACATTAGCGGGTAGGAGATTGACTGACATAACAATATCATGTTGAAATGAAAGTACTCGCAATAAAAAAAACATCTTGTGTGTTGAATGAATTTAACAGCTATTTTTTAAATATTAAACTAAAACAAAACTTTTCTATTAAAGAAAGGTAAACGTACGATTTTTTTGACCAAACAAAAATGTGTTTAAAATTATTGACAGGTTTATTTTGCTAGACTTGACTTTACCTTTTGGTTGTCAAGATTTTTGATTATAAAATAAGATTTACATATTTTTTTTCAAAAATTTAAGAATTTAAAAAGCTAATTTTTTGGTATTATTTGATTTTTTTTTTTTTTTTTAATCTGATTATTTTCAACTTATGATTTTATTTATTTTTGTATTTTGAAAAGAATCTAAACATTATTTGACTTATTTCCCTATATAAATTTTTATCAGCATCGTAGATAGATTTTATAACAAATAATTTTACTTTTTTTATTTTCTAAATCACATGAAGTATATAAGTTTAATTATAATTAAGTGTTTAGCGGTTGAATATAGTTAAATCAACATCTGTCTTATTGTTCCTCAGAAATTTCATCATCGTCACTTTCCTCTTCCCCAATATTTATAATTATTCTCACTAGCTTTATCCATAATATGCTCTGCCATCATGTATTCATTTTCTATCTGAACAACTCTATTGAAAAGTGCTGACCATTCCAGGTTTCCAGTCATATTTACCTTTTCAATCAACAGTTTTTGTACACCGACAAGTTGAAATGATACTTTTTTTGTTTTTTTTTTTGTCACCTGTTGGGTCCACATCTTTTCAATAACATTGGGTTCCAGATGATATGATGGTAACCAGAGCGTAGTACGAACGTACAATGCAAAATTTGGTCAAGTGCAAAAATTTTAATCTAGCTTTATTTAATGTTATTAGCTCATAAAGCATGGGTTTTAACATGCTAGGGTGATATATATATTTCCCTTACTTGATAACCAAGTCCATCATAACTTGTTTTCTGCTGTTTGAGGTTCATCCAGGATTAGTCTCAACATTGTGATAAGATGTATTATCAAGAACAATAATAGATCTGGGGGGCAAATTTAGGAATAGTTTTCAACTAGCCACTTAATAATTTGTCAAAGTTCATATCATGATGGTAGTCTCCACAAGTTTGGGTTGCTTTGTAGACAAGTAGTGCATTCAGAGTAAATTCTTTTTCTCATCTGGCATGAACAACAATAAGTCTTCTCGCTTTTGATATTTGCGATTTTAGATCTTTTGAACCATTTTCCACCCAAGAGATTGTGTATGAAGCTAGTATGTATGAATATTATTGGCCTTCCTTCTTCCCTATAATACAGATTATTAGGTATTTTGTCCTCTAAAACCATATATTGCATCTTTCAATATCTGCCTATTATCTTCAGTTTTTCCTATTGAAAACCAAGTTCTTTAATTTATTCCTCAGAGTTCTAGGAGTCATATTAATGTTGATTTCATTTATTAGTTTCTCTAGAATTTATTGATTGTTGGTTTTGTAAATATTATGAATTGTTCTATGAACTAAACATTTTTCAAAATCATCGAATTGACATTTAGTCAAATTTTTGGGTTTTTTTGCCTGGAATTGAAAAATATTATTTCTCTCCTGATTACAATTTGTTGGTCTCTTTAAGAATATTTAAATCTGTCCTTCTTGGCACACCAATTGCATATGAAATGCGTTGGTATAAATTTACACAATTTCCTAATTTCTTGAGCTTGACTATACGGTACAAGTTCTACCTCTGTCAAGTTTTGATTTTGGAAGTGCCATTTTACAGATTATAACATTCCAACAGTCATATGCAGGCCGTTCGTATTGGATTGTGCAATGCATTCTCTTTTTTCTCAGACTCTATTCGTTAGTTATTGCAATAATGAATTTCAAAATAACCATTATAATTTTATATTGGTATTAATTCTACGAGTGATGTAAGAATATAACATCCCAACTCAAAAATAATATTAATCTGAGTTGTAATTACCGATACTGACAATCAAAGGTAAAACCTTAAATTAAAAATCCATAAATATTTAAGCCCTCATCTCAATTAGAGAGTCAACCATTATTTTATAACTGACACCTAACACTAAACAAATTTTATTTTATTTAGAGCAGAAGTTATAAACATGATAATTGAGTATCGAATTTCTGTTGAATTTGGTATGTACAAATTCACTCGAGTAACCATCTTCACAAGTTGTATATTGCAATTAGATCATACCATTCCATTACTTTTTCAATGACAATTTAACCCATTCAAAACGCTCAGTCCGAGTATTCATTAGAACACTTTTACAGGAAGTAAAAGCATTGGCTCCTGAGATGAAAGTATTTTATTTGATACCTTTTTTTGAGAGACTGGAAGCTAAGAGAAATCTCTTTGGAGCATCTCAACCAGAAGAGGATGCTCTTCATGGTATTGAGCAGAATCTGTCGAGTCTTGTTAAAAGCTCGCCTCTCCTGCTAAGTCAATTGGGGAGCATAATAAGCCTTGGTCCATGTGCATGGCCTTTGATCCAAATCTCTCCCCCTCCCCTATAAATCTTATTTATTCTTGATAACTGCTGTGCAATTCAAAGCCAAGTTTACAGTAACAAATATGTTTTTTTCAGAATTTAATATTATAACAAAAGTGTTAACAATAGAACTTCTTTACTGCCAGTTATGACAAAGGTGTTGTTGAATATACTGTAGTTAAAAGTTTAGGGAACCGATAATTTATAAAACTATTGAAAAAATGTTTATCATTTATGCTTGCTGTTCTTGGGTAAATTTATAAACAGCAGAGAATACAGTTATTTATGAATTTTCCCAGCCGAGGTGATTCTTGGGATTTCTTAGGATTCTCACTGATGAAATCTTTTTTTTTTTACTTAAATGATTTTTAATACAAAATACAGGTTTACAACAATAGCCTCAGTGAAATTGTAACTATGTCACATTCAATAACAAAACAAACAAAAATCGTATGTGTTAAAAATCGTTTTATAAAAACAATATATATTATATAACGTATTAAATTTTATTTTCATTAATGAAGTAAAAAATTTAAATTAAATAGTCACCATAATTATTAACAGTGTGATTTAACCTCAGAAAGTGGGTGTACTTTTGATCATATCCAATATGCCCCTTTTAAGTGGCTGGCTGTAGATAAAAGTATTATTCTTTACAATATTGAAACTTTCAGTACCAATAAAATGGGTCCTTATTTAAGTATTTCAATAAAATTAAAATAATGTTTTTAAATCAAAAGAATTTTTTCTAGTTAAAATGAGTGTGGCACATCTGTTACTAAGAGGCCATATTTTGATAATAATTCAGAACTTTCTGTGTCAGAAGTATGAATTTTGTGTGTTGTGTAACAGGTAATGTTATATCTAAAATTATAATAAAGTAAATTATTGCTTGATCAATTTTTTTATTTGATCTTAACTCGCCGTTAGTCGGGATGTGAGAAAATTTCTCTCATTTTCAGTTTTTTTTATGTCAAATGCACTCTAGTAGCATTTGGTTGAAACTGTTCAAGGAGTTCCTCCACAAGAGTATTAGGAGCGCTTTTGTAGCGGAAACGAGCTGTTACCCCTACCTGCTTGCCTAGTGACAGAGAGTGAAGTAAGCGAGGTCGCATCAGTGAGGAGAAAGTTCTACACGCGACTAGTGCTGTGACCCTCTTGTGAGATTTTTCTCTACGCCCGACTAACATTGTGTCTACTTTTTTAAACATTTTTTAGTGTTGTTCTTTCTGATATATTTTATAATAAGTAATTTATAGTGTACATTATTTTATAGTTTATAAAACATATTTTATAGAAGTTTATTGAAAACGTTAGGTACTGTTCAAATGGAAAAAGAACAAGAATTTCATGTGTTGTGTTGGTTGGATGAGAATTCCGACGATTCTAAAGTCTCTGATAGATCCAGTGAACATGATGACGAAGGCCGGAATTCTGAAATGTCCTGCTCAGTTATGGAAACACCAGGTGGTGATTATATTGGTAGAAGCATGGTCCTAGCTGATAACATTACTTCAATGAACTTTGACAATAATCTTTTATCTGAACAATATCTGCCACCTATTCCCCAAGTTGTTTCTTTGCAGACAACTAACCTACAGTGTGAAATTCCTATGAATTTAGGTACAATACAAGTTGTTATTAGTGACAATAAAAGTTTAGCTAATAGTTCTTAGAATCCTATTCGTGACCCTCTAGTTGCTGGTAAATGTGATCCTACTGTACGTGAACGTGCTCCTGTTCGTGCACATGGTATTCGTAGTCGATCTAGACAGCGTCGTGGTGCTGTAGGTTTACGTGGTCGAGAAACATCTCAAAATGATCCACTTGTCTGTCATTGTCCTCCCTTGTGTTTCATTGGAAGAAAAGAAAATGTTTCATACCTCTACTAACACAAAAACTTGTCCTCAAAACATCATTACAAAATTACCAGGTGTAAGTGGAGCAGCACGAGATTACAAGATAGTAATAGAATGTTGGAAAAACTTCTTTCCCGGTTCGATGTTGAGGGACATAGTAAAATTTACTAATCAAAAAATTAGTCAAATGAGTACACAGTATGAAAGAGGCTACCAAGACTGCCAGCTAACGGATGAAATGGAACTATCTGCATTTTGGGGGTTATTGTACAAATTGGAGTCAAGAAAAACAATCACATTCATTTGGACGAGCTATGGTTTGTAGATGGAACAGCACCTGAAATTTTTATTGCGACCATGTCACAGCGAAGATTTCGTTTGTTATCACAGGCGTTGAGGTTTGATGATAAAACTACCCGTACCAGTAGAAAGAAGCTTGATAATTTAGCTCCAATTCGTGATATGTTTGATGAATTTGTAAAAAGATGTGGAGAAAGTTATAGTGTTGGCGAAAATGTAACTGTAGATGAGATGGTGGAACCCTTTAGGGGGTGCTCTAAATTTCGTGTGTACATGAAGAGCAAACCATGTAGATATGTAATAAAAATCTACGCTACCGTAGACTCGAAAACATTCTACACAGCATTTATGGAGATTTATCCGGGGAAACAATATAGGGACAGCCCTTTTTATTTACCAAATGATGCTTCAAGTGTGGTAAAGCGTTGCATATATCTAATTGATGGAACTGGTCGTAATGTTACAATGGACAACTTTTTCACTTCAATCCCCCTTGCTAATGATCTTTATGCCAATCACAGACTAACAGTAGTGGGGACAGTCCATAAAGACAAAAGAGAAATCCCTGAAGAGCTCGTCTGTGTTTCAGAAAGAGTGAGGTGTTCATCAATGTTTGCCTTTTCGAGGCCTCCAAATTATTGTTCGATTGTTTCTTACATTCCGGATAAAAAGGAGAAGAAACTTGTTTTGGTACTATCAACCCTACATGATGATGATACAATTGATGAAAGCAGTGGGGATGCTAAAAACTCCGAAATAATTACCTATTACAACACAACAAAAGGAGGAGTAGACGTTGTCGACCGCCTGAAAACAGAGTATTGCGTGTCGAGGATTAGTCGTAGATGGCCTATGACTGTTTTCAATGGTATGTTAAATGTTGGAGCAATAAATGCCTATATCATTTTTAAAGCAAACACTAAATCGATATGACAAGAAGAAAGTTTTTAATGGATTTAGGAAGAGACTTAATAAAAAATCGACTGTTGATAAGAGTTCAAGTTAAAACTTTTACCTTGGCCACAAAACAAAAAATTAAAAACTGCCTAGCAAGTTTTGGAGACGTAAGTGTAGAACACCAGCCAGAAGCCCAAGGTGATGAATGAAATGCCGGAAAACCTCCAAAATGCCAGTACTGCCCCTAAAGGAAGAACAGGTACACCAGTAACAAGTGCAAGGAATGCAAATCGCCCATTTGCAAGGAGCACATAGCTTCAACCACATTCGTCTGCTCTGAGTGTGTCAACAAGGATGAGTGAGCTATTTTGTTGTGACTTTTTTATTTTTAATATTGACAAGAAAACTTGTTTACAACTATTATGTATTACCCACATAACAAACTCAAGTATGTATGTAATAATTTTTTATTATTTTTAGAAATTGGCTTTTTACTAACTAACACCTTGTAACTTATTTAAAAAAATCTTAACATAATATAACTAAAATGACATAGCATAATACTAAAGAAAAGTTTATAATACATTGTCTTTTTCTCCTAATAAACTTAAGACAAATATGAAAGCTATTAACAAAATTCCTCAACTTTCCAAAATGCAATTACAAAACGTAGTTACATATTTTTTTCTAAAAAAAAATACCGTATGTTGTATAAATCAATGTTTATTGCTTGAAAAAGTGGCTTTGTTATGTCTAATTTCATTTAAAAAAATTATTTTAATGATTTTAAACTTATGTTAAAAAAAAATGAATAAACAAAATTTCAAGGTGTGAGAAAAAATCTCTACTCCCGACTAATGTTGTAACAGTTTAAGGCCCGACTAACGGCGGGTTAACTAATAACTGCAACAATCAATCCTCTATCATGTCCCAACATATCTTAAATAACAACTGATTACATACGGTACATAATAAGTCTCCACCACTTAATGTTAGTACAGTATTATAAATTAGTCTGGTTACTGGTTTGGAAATTCTCATTAATTACAAGTTGAGCTTCATGAACATGATAATTAAGACAGTATCGTTCATTTCATTTTTCTTTATAGGATTGACTATAGGATCTTGAATTGATGAGTCATTACATAATAATACTGTATCGTAAAACTAACAGTCTTGGTGAAATTTTGTGTAATCTTCAGATTTAGGAATGGGTTGATTTTCTTCCTGCGACAGTTTGAAGTGTTATTTATCGTGTTTTTTTTTTCTTTTTTTTTTTTTTTTTTCAAAGGAGGACATTGTATTACCGACGTATCAGTTTTCTATTACACATGATATTGATAAAAGTGACGTTTAATAATATATCCATGCCCCAGTCTCTAAACTATAGTTTCGAATTTCCAAAGTCGAGAGTAATATTTTGCAAAGGTTAGTTTGCTTGTTGGTCTCATTCGATGTTTATTTATACACCATGCCATGGAGAAATACAATGCGCTGGCATGACCTACACTCCAAATTATTTGTTCCATTATAAGTTCCAAATTTCTCATCTACTAAAACATGAATAATTTCACTAAATACAAATCAAATCAGTTATTTTGCACAAAAATCTATTTTACGAGTCCCACATTACCCCAAATCAAAAGAAAATTACCATTATTAAAATTGTGAACTAACTGGAGAATTTGTGAAGTTTGTAGATTGAACAGTCATACCTGATTTGTTTTTATGTTCTCTGATCGTTGGTGGATCATTCACTGTTCCCTATTTCCAATGACTTTTAAACATTCAATTACAGAATGGGAAGCAACAGTTTTTAAAAACTGATAAGTATCAACACTGATATTAAACTATTATACAGTATGTGAATGCATCAGACGCGCATGCGCAATTTAAGTTTTAATTCAACCAATTGACGGATCGTTCTAATTTCTACGTTTCGAGTTTCGACCCTATTACAAGTTGCGAGTTTGAATGTTGAGCTGTTGAACTTGGAAATAACAAAACGGTGGAGATCTGACTCATGACATTCTGTTAGTTATATTTGAATAGTTTGGTAAACGCGTTATAAAATATTGTGCTTTAGATACATTATAAATTTATTACCATATTCACAAACTCTTTAATACGGTGAGTATCCTTTTGAAAATTTTTTGATTGATCATCTGTTAACTTTTTGCTTTCTTAGTTGGTCCTGATTGGAAGATTACTTTCCAGCTATTCCATGGTAAATTTTCCTATTGTTTTAGTTAAATAAAACTAGAAATTAAGGAGATAGGCCTAGAAATCATGAGATAGGCCTAGTAGTAAGTTTTGTTGAAATCAAATAACTTACATTTTCATTTAGACTTCACTGAGACCTCTTCTTGACAACTGTAAATTTGTGTACATATTTATAGAAACCTCAACATAATTTTATTAATATACTGAAAAAAATGATTATTAGTGCTTTTTATAGCGCCAAGTTAATGTTCTTTCCGTGACTAACAATTGATAAGACTTAGGCCTACCTAATCTTAGGTCAGTTAATATACAAACCTAAGTCAAAACATTAGTTACTTAAGAAGTAATAGGCTAGTATGCCGATAAATATCGGTTGTATATCGTCCTTCAATTTTTCTATAAAAAATTGTGAGAACAAAGCATTTACCTTGTATTCAAAGGATCAGATCATATTATATGTCACAATAAACATTTCAAGTCCCAAAATGCATTTCTTCACTGTTAAAAAATATCACATGGAAAACAAGGGAATACAACTGTTAGGTTAAAGTCTAATAACGAAAGCCGATGTTAATATGTATAACTACATTAGTGAAGTTAGTGTATGTGTTATGACTACCTTATTTTAAAACAATCAGATCATTTTTAATTTGTAAGATACCTACTTTTAAAGTCAGAAAATCTATTAGTTTATTAGAAAATAGGAATATTAAAGTATTGAAATTGACTTCACAATTAGTAGTGTCTAAGTTGTGTAAGTTACAAAATGGGATGTAAATTAAAATATAGGTACCTGACGACCTAATAAAAACATAAATTACATAGGTGAGAGGTCAAGTCAGGTAGCTATAAATATAGAATATAGAGTACAAGCGATCATAGGTACAGTGACTTGATGAACATAGTTATTAGTATTAATGTTGGGATTCCTAACCTATGTAGCTGAATTTTGAACTTTTATGAATCTTATTTTCTATTAAACTAATGCATTTTGGGACTTGAAATGTTTATTGCGACATATAATATGATCTGATCCTTTGATTATAAGATAAATACTTTGTTTCCATAATTTTTTATAGAAAAATCGAAGGACGATGTACAACTAATATTTACCAGGAACACACCATATTATGTAAATATTTAGTGTTCCTGTCGTGATTTTCTCACAAAATGTAGGCAATTCATCTTTCAAATACATCTTTTTGGAACATTTCGATACTCCTTTACTACGCATTTCACTTGCGTAGTAAAGTGAATGACCGAAATCATTCACTTGCATTTTTCGGTGAATGACCAAAATCCATTATTGCCGTCGAAAACAAGTGATTTAAAATGACGATTTTATGTTATTTTGAGGTTATTTAGCCTCTTTGAGTTATTTTGTATATAACTATATTTATAATTATATAGTTACCTAACCAAACCTAGATACAGAACTACAGGTCTGGGAAAGTCATTATGTATAAAATATATTTATTTACCTTACAAGACCTATAGTTCTTTTAGGTACTAGTTCTGATAAGGTAAATAATGTATATATATATGCCCCTATATTCCTTCGGTGACCAAGTTCTCATGAATCTTAAATCATAGAATCGTAGTTATATGAACCTGTGAAAGTTATTTTAGTCCGTATGCACCCCACAATTTATTTTAATATGCGTAATCTATAAAATCTAGACACATTAGTGTGATTGCGTAGCCTAGTTTATAATGTAAAAAAAAAAATCTCAGTTTTGATGATATTGAAGTGAAATAAGGTAGGCCCTATTGTGGAACATAAACAGTGTACGGCGTAATAAAAGGTGATGAAATTGTTACAACAGAAGGTATTTACAACTTAAATTGCAGAATTTTTTTGAGAAAATAGCAACGATAGGAACATTACATATTTACCCTATATTTATTTCACGGCTAACAATTGATAAGACTTATTAAGATTTAAACCTATGTCCTTAAAATTATCATGTAATAGGCTAGTAATTTAAGGGTAAATATCAATTGTACAATATTATTGGATTTTATTATGAAATTGTTAACTAATTACCTTGTATTCAACAATCGGATCATATTTTTTATCGGAAAACATGTTTCATGTCCCAAATTTCATTTCTTCACTGTCAAATAACACATTGAAAACATGGATATCCAGATGTTATTAAGTTAAATACAGCTCTAATAACGAAAGCATACGTTAATATTTATGACTACATTCGTCAATTGTCATCCCTCAATGTTTATTCTTAAAACATATAATAGAAATAGAAATATTATTTGTAATGGCTAATTCCTGGCCGTGTGAGGTTCCAATAATAGCATGTCATTGGAGGCATGCACATTATATTATGTCTTTTGACAGGTTAAATATCACTACGTTGTATGAGTTCATAATGATGCGAACTAAGTCTTGGTAGGTCGCTAGGTATATATATATAGTTTTTTCTGAAGAGGGGGGGAAATGCGCATCCGCACCATCAGTGGCCCAGCGAGACCGACCGGTGTTTGGGGCTGTACCACCTGTACGACCCACTAAAACTCTTCCTCTTTTATCTAAATCACGTTGAGATTTTCATTCTGGACTAGCGTTAGCATTACACAAGATGGCTGTTCTTCGCCAGATTCATGTATGCTCTGTTCTGCTAATGATTCAAGTGGTTTGGTCGTCGACCAGACCGTTCTGTTTCTTCGTCCGTAAAATCGTTTCCACATACTTAGCCACGGTTTCAGCGTTACGTCTTCTCTTGTAAATTGTCTTTCATTACCAGTGCTAGCAGATCAACTGGGATAGTTCTGTTACCTTAATAATCTTACCAGACCTGTAGTTCCTTTACTAGCTCTGTTTAGATAACTATATATATATATATATATATATATATATATATATACTACAACGATCAAGGTTTTTATTTTGGGAACACAAATTCACCTTGATAGCTGAAGAATAAGTTGATACCACCTACTGGAAGTATTAGGCTATCTCTCTGTAGGCCTAGGTGATACAACTTAATGTTGAATATTTAATTTTCTTAATATTCTAAAAAAAATTTTTTTTTCGATAACCTTTCCAATATTTTAAATTTAAATTAGCTCAGTCTGAACACAAGAAATTAGTTTTACAAATCATCGATCTCTGGGTAGCAAGTACACTGAATATAACCGTGTAAACTTCTTATTTGTGCTTTTGATAATTATAGGCTATAATTTATCACTGTTGTAATATTTAATCTATAACATATGAAATAACGGGATATTCTAATAATAGGTAACTTAATCACAATAAAAGATTTTTATACTGAAAAATAAAAATTTTATTGAATCCTTTCAAAAACATAAAACAAAATATTCTCTTGTTGAAAACTTTTCAACATATACAAAATGATCAAATAAATTTATTTCTTAACATTAGAAGACAGAACAATTCATTTATTTAATTTGAATTTACTAATGAATCTTTTATTACTTTTTTCTCTCACAAATTTACTTTTAATTCTTTTAATTTGAATTTTAATTTATGATTCTACTTTATTTTTATTATAATTAGTTTTTTATTAGATATCCTAAATAACCCATTATTCTTAATAAATTTAATTCAGGCAAATTTTTAACAGGGACTAACGTATTTACGCTCTCTACCGACCTTTCAACTCTTTCTTTCGCCTGTCTCGTTGCTAGTTGTGATATCAACGGTTGTTTCCAGGTGGCAGGTTACAGGTGATCTGGGTGCTGTTCCTGGAGTCTTGTTAGTGAAGATGGTGTCATGTTGATAAGCCTGTCATTTTCGGGGTGACTGTTGCTAGATGTCTTCTTAAAGATGTTTGGTGAATGTTACAGACGTCTGAAGTCCCGTGTTTGGTTTTTCCCTCGAAGTCTCAAAGTTATGTCCTGAAGGTCGCTATGTAGTAATGGAGATCCAGTAATGAACTTTGAATGACTATTTAATTTAGTAACTACTGTATTGACTAGTAGTGCTATTCCTGTCAATTCTTCCAGAAGTGTGCTTGAAAAATATTTTAAAGGTTTATGACAAAAATACTAAGTTTATGGACGTTAGTATCATAAAAAAACCAAGCGTCTCAGTGACATGGCTCTTGTCACAAAAAAAAAAAAATCAAATTTCCCCGTTCCTCTGGTGCAGCTTATTTATACTCTGGTTAGACACTATTTCCCTTGCCAACTTCGCTTTAGGCTACTAACACTGCTTAGGTTAAAAAATCCTTTTGTTCAAGGATTTTTTAGTATGCATCTGTTCCTTTAATTTCAGTATATTTTCCTGTTAGCTCCCAATTCTTTTTCACCTTTTTTTCCTTCTAATTATCCTCGCTTTGTTCTACGAATTCAATTTGTTTCGTCGTTGGTAGACGTGCTTCCAGGCATCTCATTGGCCACTGTGTTACGCCCCTTTCTTATCTGTCGCCAGCTTATTTCTATTTTATTTTCCTTAAAACTGCTATAACTTTTCACGGGTTGCTTTGTTTTCCTTGCGAGTTAACTTTCTGACTTCTACTCGCCCTCTTCTTTCCTTATGAACTTGATTCACACTTCTACGATGTGTGGTTCTCTGACACTTTTCACTTGTGTTTTCTTCGCCACGTCTCCCGGAAAAGTCTCATGGTTTTCATTTTTTCCGCTTTTCCTTTTCCCAGTCTTTGGGTCATGTCTATTGTTTACACTAGCTACAGTTTCACTTGGTTTGGTTTTGTTGCTGTTCTTCTTGAGCGTTTGGGAGCTTAACGGTTTTTCTTTTTGATTTGGACTTATTTATTTCCCGAAGTTTATTGTACATACTGAGTTTTTTATACAATTCTACCTAAATAAACCTTGTCTAATTTTACATTACGTGTTAAAAACTTTCATTTTTACATTGCTTAAACTTTTACAATTTTGCTAACTTTTATAATTTTCAAATTAGGCTATTTTGACATTTCACCTCTTTTTTAGGCCTACTCTTATGTTTTAGGCCTACACCTTGATAAACCTTTTTATTTTCAAATTTGAGGAAATTTGAACTTTTAACTTTTTAATTACGGTACATAAAATTTTAATTTTTTATATTTGCTGCCAACACATACGCCTTTAGCGTAATGCATTCCCTTAAACAAAATCAATTAAAAAATTATTATATAAAATAATACAGTAATATCCTAACCTATTTGTGGGGATTCTTGCTACACCAAATCTGGTCTACATTTTTCTTTACTAAAAACTCGAATAAGTTAGGTTAAGCCAGGTTATATTATATTCAAAAATATACATATGAAATTATTCAGTTTAAAACCAACATAAGTTAATAAATTAACAAAATAACAATATAATCCACTATTAAATACAAATAATGAGTCTCGTAAGAGTGTTGCAGTTGCACTGATCTTTTAGTGGTACAGTCTAGATAGGATGAATGACTGAACTTTGAAGGATTGTAGTGAAGCGAACGAAAATCACAGTTATATTATTTTTGTTTGTTATGGCAGTAGTCAGAGTAACAGAACCTAAAAATGTTCGCAAAGGATGTTTTAAGTTTTGAACTTACAAAAAAGGGAGGGCGAGATTCGTTAGTACACAAGTACTAGGAGAAGAAGTCCTTTAACATGCTTTAATGTGAGGCTTAGGATTTGTGAGCTGAACAGATATAGTTTTATGAGATTAGTTCAGAATATGCTACTGTGAAAGGAATTGAAGACAGGTTTCCATTTGGCTGTTCCATTAGATGCATTATCCATGAACCAACTAGGTCCGTCATCTGTAATTCATTAGTAAAGCAACTTTATCTTTCAAAGTAATCATTCATAGAGCTATAACATAAGATAAATTAAAATAAATCTTTGAATAATGAATTACCAAATTGAATAAACTATTGTAATACAATCAAACATTATTTAACAACAAATTTTAAATCTTCATTTTTTAAGATTAGATCAATTCTTTGACCCTATGATGAGTACTCTACTGTTAAGTACAATTTTCTTTACACCAAGAAGTGTAGTTTAAACAAGACCTGCAGTACCCGCCATAATTTACAACCATCCTCACTCTAGGTTATGTTTTATGACATCAGTGAACAGAACATATATATGGGCTTTAAATTTAGTCTCCTGTTCTCCTTCATTTAAATCAAGAGTTTTAAAATATAACAACACGAGATTATTTTAGTTTAATTTCTGAGATTTTCAAGTTCAAAACATTTTGTTGCCATCTATAATCTGAAACTACATTATTCATAATGAATACTATTTTAGTGTGAACTATCCCTATAAATAACTTGCATCATTTCATAATAAGTAGACTATTAAAAGTCGAGGACAATGACTATTGTCAAGATATTATTAATAAATATTATTCAAGAGGTTAAAATGACTATAAAGTCTATAACATTTTTTGTAGGATGCCTTTAATCGAAAGTAATTTTATATATAGGCCTACTGTACATTTTTCCTCCAGACAATTTTGGTTTAGTTGATTTTTGTCTTGAGATAGGTTAGATGTCATATTTGTATAAAAGTTTTTTATGAACTTAAAATGATTATAAAGTCTATAACATTTTTTGTAGGATGCCTTTAATCGAAAGAAATTTTATATATACTGTACATTTTTCCTCCAGACAATTTTAGTTTAGTTTATTTTTGTCTTGAGATAGCCTTGAACTGTTTTTTATTATCAGAATGAAGTTGTAGGTAATCTACAATATGTTTATGAAGTCATGATGGGATTTTAAATAAATAAATTTACAAAAGTATACAATTTAATAGATGAAACATGAATGACAAAAATATTTTTACGTTATATCAGTTCTACGTGGGTTTTAGTATTTCTGCAAAAATCCAAACAATATTTCCACACTTAATCTTGAATATCTGGAATTATTGATACCGTTACCACTGCTTCTTGAATTTGTTGTCTCAAATGTTTGATGTTGTGAATCTTTTCACTGTAAAGATTTTGTTTAACATACTCTGATAAATATAAGTCCGTGAGTGCAAGATCGGGTGAATGGGTAGAAAATCCTTCCATCCATCTCTTCCAATTCAACGTTGAGAAAAGCAACATTAGCTTAATGAGGCGCTGCTCTGTATTGGTAAAAATCAAATAATGATTTGGAGAAGAGCATATTCCTCCAATATATCAATTCTACTTACAGTGCTTTTAGAAAAAGAAAAAACAGGACTAATAATACAATCCCAAATAAGAGTGCACCGAATATTGAATTTTGGGCTGTCTAGCTCATGTCCAATGAAAGCATGAGGAACTTGATTTGCCAAAATTCAAACATTGTTGCTGTGTACCTGTCCTGAAATAAAGAAAGTGGCCACAACACTAACTATAATTCAGTTCAGGAAATTCTCATCAGCTTCAATTTCATGAAGAATGTGTATTACCAAGTTATTACTTTTAAGATGTGTATCTCCTGGTCACAAAGCATATAAATAACTGAAGTTATAGCATATAAACATAACCCTGTTATTTTAAACCTTATTAACTGTTGTTTTTGGAACACCTATTTCTTAACCACACTTTCAAACAATTTTTTTTGAACTTTGTAAAAAGCTTTTCCCTATGTTTTCAACAGTTTTATTTATTACTGATTTAGGCTACCTGAACGCTTTTTCTTTTATAAGTTACCTATTTTTTCCATCTGTCTGCAAATGTTACTTTCCTTTAGAGGTCCTTCATCTCAACATTTCACTAGAGTTATAGCAAGTCACTAAACTTTCTTTTGCATGGATGTTTATTACTAAACCAGTGTACCTTATAAGGTAAGTTTGGTAATTATTTAAAATTATGACCTCTGACTTTTGATTCAAAATTCATGTTTCATGGCACCAGGAAACTGAAAAGTAATTTTCGCCATGCTGTCCGACCGTCGTCATTATCGTTGTCTGTACATAACCATTATAGGGCTCACAAAAATTAAGATAGGAATATGCAATTTTGCGTATGAGGACCATAGTGTTCTCATCCTCATAGACCTTATTGAAATTCAGTAAAATCAGCTTGAAAATGATGGCCATTTTAAACAGTTTTTTGTTAATACATCATGTGTAATTCAACTTATAACATTCTAAATTAGATAAAAATTTCCAAATTTCAATTTTCCATCTATTAGTACCAACCCCCAACTGACTAAAATGACATAATAGCGAAGTTATTAATAAAATATCAAATTCTGACCTAAAAAAATGTTAGATTTATATAGTTGCGAAATCTGATAGGGCCGAGTTTCAGACACTAGACTCCATCCTACATGCACATACAACTTCGAGACATAGCAGGCCCAAGATACCGACACAAGTGAAGTGATTGGAAACCTTTTACACAATTACAAGATTCAGAAAACCTGTGTAACATTTGTTTTAAATAAACTTACTCTATTGGGTAAAATTACTTGGTTTACCAAACAATTACAAATTTCCCACTTGTGTATTCCATATTTAGAGGATATAAATGACATTTGCTTGTATGAAATTTTATGATCAGATAGAGCAAGTACCATTTCGACATCTATTAACTTGCCTTTTTAGACCATACAATTAAATGGGACAACAATGTTTAATCAATTATGAGTATAACTAAATAACAGCTTTTTCATGCACCGCAATGTTTTTTGCTTATGGAGTCATAACAATTTGAAACTCTACCATGACTTTATGGACACCTTGCAATGTTATAGATGTTGGTTGGAATAGAGATAAAAGCTGAACAATATATCATTTAACCACCAAATGAGCATATTTTGTTATTATACATTTTTTGGACATTTGCCATCATTTGTGTGTTAAAAATCAAAACACGACGTTTCACGAATAAGAATCAATTCCTGTTATCAAGTGACTAAAAACTGAAGAAACATGAAACTAGAAACTAAGCCTATGTAAGAAGTAAAATTAAATAAGAATACCACCAACCTTAATATCTAAGCATGCATCTCAGAGCTAAAACTGAGAAGTCAAAAAACACAAACACAGTAACACACAACTAACGTCAAATACGTATTGTTGTATCAAAGATACAGCAACAAGTGACGTGGTCCAGAAGGCGTGACAAACTATTTGGGAGTAGCCTATTGTTAGTTGTATTAAGCTTCCTAGCCCGAGAGCGGGTTACAGCCCCTTGTGGCGATTTAGTAGGTAAAATTTCAGCTTGTTTTTTAGTTGTAGGGGTATTATAATCAAATTTTAGTTCTTTTTTAAAGAATTGGAGCCATAATGGCCTATACTTGATTGGCCGATAGGATAGTCCGTTAGTTTTATATATGAGGCTTCAATTATTTTACGTTTGTATAAGTTACTTTTCCGGTGTATGATTTTTGCCTCTTCCAAATTAAATTTGTGATTTTCGGACCATATATGTTCTGCAATTTTCGATTTATCACTAGGCCTAACCGCACATTGTTTTTATGTTCTTTTATTCTAATGTTTAATGGTCTTTTTGTCTCGCCAATATATTGTCTATCACACTCACATTTGATACTGTAAATACAGTTTTTAGTATCCTGCGTGCCATTTTTAGGTTTAGTTTGGATGAGATGTTGCCTAATGGTGTTTAGTGTTTAGTGTGTTTAGTGAAAAATGTATAATAACAAAATTGAACTTCCATCATTAACAAATAACTTCAAACAGAGAACAAATGAGCATAGCCTAATATAATAATTCCTTAGCTTAAGATAATGAGTTAGTTTGTGACTCTCGTACTATCTGAACACGGTTATAGAAAGTTGTTGCTTTTCTAAAATACACTATCCAAACCTAACAAATTGAGATAAAAATGGTAATAAAATATTTGTATTTCATATCAAATTTTATTTTATTATTTATAATAATTTATTTATTTATTATTATTATTATTATTATTTTTTTTTAGAGTTAACAATGTCAGAACCAGTATCAGACACTGTAAATGAAAATCAGCCTGAAAATACAGGAGATGACCACATTTTTGCAGTACCCAACAAACAGGTGAGTTATTGTCGAGCATGAACAATTATTGTCGAACACTTATTTGAGAGTGTGCTAGATGTTGATAGAATCCTGTTATTTTAATATATTACATTTGAAAAAAGTCACACTTAAGGCTATTTGGAAAAGGGGAAAAAAACATAAAATTTATTCGTGCCTAAAAACTGTGAAAATTGAAATTTTGAAATATTTAATAAATCCATATGCCTAACCAAACACTGTGACTGCAGACATTCATAGTACATTGTTAGTTGACAAGTTGTTACTATTAGAGGTACTGGTAATTATATAGCAGAGTAGCCTCACATCAAAATCAGTTTTTATGGGTTTTATTCGTCAAATAAATGTTGGAAAAATATTTTATTATCGAAAAAAAGTGTCGGAAAGATGATTACATAATTAATATTTGACAAATTAGCTAGCTTAGTTTTATTAACAAGTTAAAATTTATGTTTAAGATGTCAAATTAAATAGTGATAACTCATTAAACATTTGAATATTTTTGAAGATGTTTATTGAGCATGATTTGTCTACATCTTGTCAACAACAGAGTTTATACTAATTGGGTGTGGGTAAATGAACTTAACATAGCAAAAGAACCCATTTTTTCAATATATTTACTTTCCAAAAAATTCAAACTCCTAAATATATCTCATACTTTTCAAACAAACTCTCATAAATATAACCTATTAAATGTAGGCTACATTAAAACTAGACACATTTAAACTAAACCTAAACTATAAAACTAGACTTTTCCTAACTTATCCTAGACACAACATTTTAGTTGATTGTTATGTTTAGAATTGTCTATTTTGTGTAACTAATATTTTTTTGGTGATGGTCCTGTATCTTAATGCATTAACCTATTGATTGCCAAACCTGAGTATATTATATATAGTTACAATGTAAGCATAACAGGCCAAACCCTTATATTTACATAGATATACAGGAATGATTTCTTTTTGAAATTCCTGCCATCAGTATTGACAACTAACTGTCTTCTTTAGACATGATATACTACCTGAAATAGTTGTATAGAAATGAAATCTAGGAAACTGTAAACATATGTTGAAGGACCTGTTCGAAATCTAAGGAACTGTGAATATATGTTGAAAGACCTGTTCTAAACATCACCATTGATATAGTTGGGAGTTTATTGTCTGTGTTACAATGGATTGTGCTGTCCAAGTTGAAGTAAACATGTTACTGTAAGTGAAATAATATCCTACTTAAGTGAGTTATGATTAGGAAATAGGCGAAGATGATATTGAATTAGATAGTGGTGATTTTAGTGTACTTTAATTGAAAGTAGTAACAGTTTTAAGAGGAAAAAAAAGATGTTTGTCAAATAAATATGTAAGTAATTTTTTTAATGTGAATACAGTGTACTCCCGATTATCCACGAGCGGTTGATCCGCGAGTCTTGAGGAAAAAATTGTACTGTTCTCTTTACCTGTTTAGTATGAGTAACAGCCTGTAAAACTATGATAATGAAGTTGTGCAGTAAAGATAACCTTACTGTCTAGAGTGGTTGGACTGTGACGCTAATGAGCTGGGATTCAAGCGACTAACGTACCAAGAAATAGGAGACAAAGCAAGAGGGCTGAACGAAGAGCAAAGTGTAAGTGAAGAGGAAGAAACACGAACGCGCATGCGCAATTGCAATATAAATTGCAATACATCAATGGACTACTAACTGGTCCAGTATTTAGAAGAAAAAGACGATGACATGCAGTTAGCTGAAAAACTGATGGTAAGAAAAGTTCAGTCAAGAATCAAGAGTCAGTGTTTTCTCAGTAAGAAACAAAAAACAATGTTTGATTTTTTTAAACTGTCAGGTAATTAAAATTGCAGTACTGTACTAGTGTAGTGTAATGTGCTTCCTGTGTTGTTCTTTTGTTTTACTACAAAAACTTATTGTTTATTACACTTTTTTATTTCATGTAAAATGAACATTAAAATGTTTTTTTTTTTAATTTATAGGTTTGTACTGTGTACTATGTGTTTTATGTACAGTATATTAAAGTCTATTTATGTCAAAACTATTTTTTTATTACAGTAGTTTCCCTTTATTTTTAGCGTTCTTGTAGATTATCCGCGATGTCTGTGCCACCCAATTTCACAGATAATCGGGAGTACAACGTATATGATTATATCAGTTAAGATAAATTTACGTAGTCATGAAGTTATCTTACTCCTGTTATTTATAACTTTGATATCTCGATAAGTTAATAACAGATGATACTTTCAGGGATGATTCAAAGGAAGTTGACTCTTTTAGAGAAACAAATACATATTATTTTAAAATTGTACCTGAAATTGCAATGATTCAAGACTCAAGAACTGTAAAAATGTAACTAGTAAGGAAATTACCGCTTTTTTGCACTACCAATGCACCAGGATAAAAATTAAAAAATTATAAAATGAATATTGGTCAACAAATTATCTACTATTTTCACAAACAATGTCTCGTATAGGTATGTAAATATATTTAGTATCCTTCATTTTTCAGGTGAAGAAAATAATGACAAAAAGCACAAAGTTTCTTGACCATATCCCTAGTATACGGGGTGGGACAATGAGAACAGAACAATCAAAGTCACAAAATAATGTCACAAAAAAAATTAATATACATACACTTAGTATTACATTCCTTAAGTGACTCCCTTGAACACACTGTTATTCTGGAAGTTGCTTGAAAAAGCTGTCAATTATTCATGGCAGCCTAGCTTGGGGAATCGCCAGAATTTCTTTAATGATCCACAGCTACCCATTTAAATCTTGAGAGAATGTTTGAAACAATTTAAGTTTCAAGTAGCCCCACAGAAAACTAATTGCACACTGACAAATCTGGAGATCAGGATGGTTAGGAATGTTGCCAAATCTTGAGCTCAAGCAATTTCCAAACAATTCTCACAATGACCATTGTGTTTTATGTGGGGTAGGCACCATCCTGCTGGAAATAGAAGGAGTCTGTATCAACCTCTGACTCTTTTAATTTAACAGCAGGATAAAAAAGTTGTTCAACATATTGATGAGTATGTACCGATGAGATTTCATGGAAACTGTATTTCCATTTTTATTTTCACAAAAATAGGGGTCATAAACATCATTGGTTGATATTCCACACCATACAGTGACAAGCAGGCTATAGAGGAGCTTATAATGAAGGTCTTAAGGATTATTGACACTCCAATAACACTTCTTATATTTATTGACATGCCCAGAAAAATGAAAATGCACTCTATATGACATAATCAACAGTTCAGAGAGGTTTGGCTCTTGATTCTTGTTTTACAATATTTTATTGCAAAAGCTACTCTCCTGGTGTAATCAGGTTCCAAAATTTTTGAACAGCTTGAATCTTATAGGGGTGAAAGTGTAGATCTTAATGAAGCATCCTCCACAAGGACCTATGGGAAATTTGAAAATTAAATCTAAGAGCGTCTTTATTAACTTGTTTTCCTTCGTTTGATTTTCTGTCTTGAACTACAGAATGTAGCTATTGCAGTCTCATCATTATATTGACTTTGACAAGTTCGATGAATAAAAGATGATGTCAAAGTCACAATTTTTTTGTATTTACTGTCAATTCTTTTCTTGCTAGACCCCACTAAACGATTCAAAGCTGATTTTTTTATTTCATACACTTGTTTATCATCAGCCTTATTGCAGATTATGCAAATAGATTCATCCATACTGATAATCTGAAAAGACTAAATCAAATTGTACTAAAATATCATTCGATTTTAATTTTTTAGGTTATGTTACGTTTGATAATCCATTTGCTTTCTGGCAGGTATTTTTGGTCTGTGAATAACAGCAACTCTTATATGGTTCCCACGAATCCTGGAATCAGGGAAAACTCCTGGAATTAAAAAAAAAAGAACATGTACCCCTTTATCCAACCCTTGAAATTTAACTGATCCGATCTTGATTAATACATGTGCTAGTGATATTATAATAGACAAGTCTATTACTTATGATTTACGCTTTTTAATTAATTGGAATTGTTATTTTACAATATCGGTAAAAACTGTGATTGGTGTCGATCAATCTTGGAAATTTTAAACAATGATTTGATTCTTTCACTGATACACATTACATGTTTATTTTTATTTAGTGTAGTACAACTACCAATAACGTAACAGTGATTTTACAACATTGTGAACGTGAAATTAAAACCACAGATCAGTGAATATTGTGTATGAATTATCTACCAAGTAACATGTTAACAGTTCAGTTTAGTTAACATACATTCTATATTGTTCATATATGTGAGCCTAGTTTATAATTATTATGTAATTAAAAGTATCATACACATTAATAAACCAATACAATTTTTATTTAATGTTTGAAACATACTTCTTATTAAGTTTAGTGGTGCAAACAGAATCTTAATTTATTGTGACACTTTGTAAGTATTATTATATTGCAAGCTTAACATACACTCAATTAAATAAGCCTACTTTTAATTTAACTGACTAAAGTTTAGGCCTATATATTATAACGTATAGCATGTGCATATGCAAAAATATGGATAACTTGAGAACTCTAATTTTATAAAAAAATTTTAGTAATTGAATTATCGGAAGCAAAGTGTTGTGCATAGACTACATGTTATATGAGAACTTTTTGATGAAACTAGAACGTATTGATGTCTCGACTATGGGTAAATATGTTCTTACAAACATGAAACTACAATTAAGGAATAGATCTAATTGTTCCTCTACATCTATGCTAGTTTTCTGTACTAAAACTAGTAATGATAAAACTCTTTTCTGAAAAAAAGTTAAATTGATACTTTTGCAGAAAAAAGTACAGAATGGAATCCTGCAATATGAGTATTTTTAGAACAACTTATACTTCTAATCCTATGTCTAGTCTAGTCAATTTTGTCAATCAGTCTAAAAATATGATTGACAGAAATTTGGTGGGCTTTAAAATTGTGTTTAGCAATTTTGTATTCTCGTCTAACTCAGACATTTCATTCATTTTACTCGAGTGGATCAACAAAAAAGAAGTGAATATGCTGTAACGTTTAAAACTGACCATGTATCAAAGTTGAAAATAGATTTTTTTTTTTAGGGATTTTAAAGCAAAAAACCCATTTTGGTTATTATCCACCTTAAATGAAAATAAAAGATATTCATTACAGCCAATAATAAAAATAAATTTTTATAATTTTCAAGTTATTGCCATACATTATTTTTACAGTTTATTGGACTGTTTCACTTCACAATAGTATGTAACTTTTGTAAAATAATGACCTGAAGGGTAAACTACTTTATTCATTAACAAGCTCCAAGAGTTGGGCAATAATTGTAATAATATAAAAACTAAGGGTTTTTTATTAAAGTTATTTAAAGCATTTATGGGCGCCAGATGAATTAACATCAATTTTGAAAAAAGGTGACTCTAAATATTTATGATCTCGGGTGTGAGTTCTTTCAAAAAGTGTACTTTCAGTGATTTGTTGGTCTTTTGAAATGAGAACACTTGCTTCTGAAATTTTAACATGAGTTTATTAAAAAAAAACAAGATTATTTCATGAAGTATATCATCAATAATACATCAAATAAATTTATTATAACTAACATCCTATCAATTATTAGTATATTTATTTAACCTTTGAAGAAGGTGTATATTTAGTTAAAGAACTTGAATTTAAATTATGTTGCAACAAAAATTATTTATTTAAAAAGAAGAACAAATCGAAATATCTGTTACTTAACTATTAATTTACTTTTATTTGAATATAAAATTTAAATCAATCAACATTTAGTGATTTGATTATATATAAAAATTCTTTATCTTAAATATCAAATTATATAAAAAATGAAATTATCTTTAAAAAACATGAGACAAATTATATTTCATATTATACAGGAATTAAATTATTTGTGTTGTATAACACATTTTTACCAGTCTGTAGATACAATACAACTTGACGAACACGTGCTTCTAACTGCGTAGAGTCGCTTTGTCGTTCTTTGAAAACTATGCACATCAGATCAATTTCCATCGCTCAAACTAAAGTTCACATTTAAAATTGTCTAACAACATTATTAGTTCCTTTTTTACACTTAATACTGTCCATCATTCAACCGATCGACACGAGATACCGCTATTGTCTTTTTGCATAGCACGTTACTCGTCATAAAAGTCTTTATCCGTTTTTTAATACTTTTTATCTTAAAAAACACTCCACTATACTGTTCAAAACTACTGTCATTGAATTAGTTTGGTGCAGATTACATCTGACAACATTAAACCCTTGTCTAACACTTTTGTTACCGTAACTCTTGAATCACATTTTTGAAAAGTTTCTTTACCTTGAAAATACGTCTTATGCCTTCAAGCATTGAACTCAGACTGGGCAAATCACATGGTACTAACTCAACTTCCCAACTAAGACTGACTAAAAAACATTTTACATTTTTGTTAAAACACCACTTGTACAAATTATTATAGGTCTGACCTTGTCAGACTCCGTTCTACGACTTTTAAAAACACAACCATTACCTCCAAACTCTGCTCTAAGACTGATGCAATCCCATGTGCTTTTCCAATATTCGGTCTCCTGGACATCTCCCAAATATCACTGTGTAAGCGATATATTTCTCGCCCAGTTCCAAAACTCTGATCTAGTCCTTTATTCTACCACCACGCAATTCATAAATTGTCCGAATCTCTCAATTTAACTACACACACAATTTATTAAATTTCTTATAACTAAATTACTTTAAAATCTTTACATCATTATTTATTTATGTTTGGAAATCTATTATGATTGAAGTTACTTCGTTTTAATTTTAAAATCATTAGTCACGTTTTTGACTCATGTTATACCCAATACGATTACCCGCTATTTTAAATATTTAATTCAAATTAACCTTTTTCCGGTATTACAAGTATTTCTGTAATTCATACTATTCAGTACATTAAAACCAAATTTTGTAATAGTTAAAAAGGGATTGTTCTGTAGAAAAAAAAAAATTACTTATAAAAATTGTTGCTGTACTGTTATTATAGATGTCGAGCAAAGAAGTGGAAAAATTGGAGGAAGCAAAGTTAAAGGCGAAATACCCTGTGGCCACAGGTTTTCCTTTAAGCGGACATTCTGCATTTTTACAAAAGAAATTGGCAAAAGGCGTAAGTTCTGAAATAGAAATGCTATTTTTAATATATTATACGTTCTATAACTTATAAACTAATTACAGGTGAGTTCTGGGATTAGAAATGTTCATAACAGATTATTATTTTTGTTTATTTCTTAGCTATCTCTTGTAGTTACTGTAATATAGCTCCTTATGGACTTGTACACATAGAGAATATTTGATATGTAAAATAATAATTTATTTATACAAACTAGGATCATTCAAATATAAGCAGGTATTTATCAGCTAAACTTTATTAATTGAATAGAATTAAATTTTTATAATGACACTTTAAAAAGATTTACACACTGTTTTTCTATGTAGTCCTCTGCTGCTGTAATACCGTGTTCCATTATGCAGGATGTTTTTTTAATTCCAGAAGAATTTTATTATTATTTTATTATTAAGCATGGAAGAAGGTTTTATGCTCTAAACACTTCAGTCTACAAGACTTTTTGTGTACTTCTTGTTCCTGACTAGCTTATGCCCTTGGTTAAGGATAGGATTTTTCTAGCACGGTTGCTTGTTGCTTTAAAGGTCACATCTGGGCCGAAGATCAGTTGTCTTCTACAAGGGCTAACCCAAAAGTAACAGGAATCGGGCTAGTGTGTTTTAATTAACACTTCCAGTGTGTCTTTACCTAAAGAAGTTAGTCCACCTCTAAGATCATCAATGGATCCAGTTGGATATATCGGTTCCTTTAAAATTATTTTGTGTATCCTAGAGACTGCGTTAGTTGAGGCAATCTCTTGGGAACAGTTTTTTCCAAGAAGTTCTTTTATATCTTGTTAATAGAGTATTGTATTCAGTTAAGGATATATTATAATTGTCTCAATGACCTGTTTTTTGTTTGTTTTTTTTTTGTTTGTTTACCTTTATTAAATAATCACATTGTAATTTTCTTATTCCTAGCTAACTATATTTCACCATTTAGCTCCGTTCTTGTGGATACGAACTGGATAGGACAGTTATCATTACATGAGTCAATAATAGCCTCTTTTATATTATCCGCCATTGAATCTATATCATTTATGTCTCTGACTCTCTTACTGAGGGAATATATTCTATAGGTTAATTCTTCATGATAAGAGTTCCAGTTTGTTCTTTTGGGATTTCTAAACTTTCGGATTTCAGAATCAAAATTTAAGTTCCACAGAATATGACAGTGGTCAGATGCTGAAGTATCATCCAAGACATGACAGTCAGTTACAAAAGAACTAATATAATCTGTGCAAATTATAATGTCAGTGACTTATTGTTTTGTTTCTAAAGGTAGGTTCATCACCAACATTACTAGCTGTAAACTATTACTTCACAGGTTATTACATGAGTCATTGTATATGACATCACCTCTTGCATCTCCCAGCCCTCTTATCTTTCTTCCATTAATACAGGGTTCTCGGATGGATCTATGTCCTCAGCGAGAAACAGCTGAGAGAAGACTGTAGAAGCAGCCTTACTGTGGTGGAGGTTGCATTGGATTATCCTTAGGGGCATTTTCTAATGGTTTGTCTTTCTACTGGAGTATAGTGAAGTACACTTTACCAAATCCCAGCTGCCAAAAAGGAAGTGTCTATTAAGACCATTATGGTTTGCTGGTTTTTGGTCTTATTTGAACCAATTGCCTTCCTATCCTCAGTTTTGAGGGACTTATTCTGCTTGTTAAACACTTCAAGAATCTGGGATCTACCTATGAGTAAACTTTAGGAGCTTTGATGATCACTTCGGTAACTCGCAGGTTGTCCTTTCGGTCACCTATCCGTAACTTACCATCATTCCAAAGTCTTAAGTTTGGGATTTTTCTCTACAACCACATCTTGGTTTCAGATGAGATTTCAGTATTTGTATAGCTCATAGGCCTTCCCTCCACTTTGTCATTTGACCCATAAGCAATTGAATTTGTTTCTACTTCATTATTAGTAGTAATGTCTGAGCACGTTACAGTATTTATTAGTTTTTTCTTTGTGTGTAATGAATCCATAGTTGTTTCCATGAGTATTAACATTTTAAGGGGCTAATTACTATGGTCCTCATAGGCTCCGTTTAATGCACAATTACTCTTGTACAATTCATCCATCTGCTCGGATTAACCTTTCGATTACTTTAAGGACACTTTACAGCTTACATTAGGGAAAGTTTATTGACCTTCCGGTCTAGATCCACTGAGTTTTGTTGAAGTAGGATGCGGCTTTTCCTCGGATGTAGATGTGATAATCATCCTCTGCTACCTCCCTGGGATTATTTGTCCTTAAATCCTTAACCCCATTCCAGAAGAATAGAAGTCTTATTGCATAGCTTCAATAAGTTTAAGTGGGCCGAAAGAGATAGGACATCCCACTTGAGTTTTCCCAATGTGATCATCAACAGAGCGGCAGTGATGATGCAGTAGGATATCCCACTTGAGTTTCTGCACTATTTTCATCATCAAACCGGCAGTGATGGGTTGAACATTGTCCTGAAAACTACTGAATACTGAGGAACGAATCACCGGCTTCACTTTCTCTTTTGAAATCGTATAGTACTCAGTAGTGATAGTTCTGTCTTCTATCCTAACAAAGGATATGACAAATTATGGAGGTGCAAATTATGGAAATTATGCAAATTATAGCATATTTGCAAATATGGCATTTTATGCAAATTAATGGAGGTGAAATGCAAATTATGGAGGTGAGCTGAGATGTCACCATTTTATGCTTGCTCATTTTGATTCTGGAGTGAAGTACAGTCTATAACATCCTTTTTGTAATTCTGCAGAAGTTTTATAACTACAACAAATTTCTTTTCATGCAATTTTACTAATGGTGATTCTCTGATTGTTTCAAATTAATACATCAATATCAGTCAACTTGTTTTCACTGGTTGAGGCTTTTGGCCGATGGCTGTGCAGTTAGTTTTCGAATCTTTACGACCTTCTTTAAATGACTTGCACCAATCATACATTGTGGGCTGAAAGAAGCACTCTTCCAAATTTATTTTAAAATTTTTAGTAAAATTGAGATAGAATGATACCTTCATTTGTCAAAAGTCTATTGATAATAATTTGCTGTGCATCAACTGACAAACTGGACCTACAACTGACAGGAAAGAGAACTAGCACAACGAATGACAAATTCAAACATCCATGTGTTTGTCCAATGGGTCATGTTTACTTTCAAATCTACAAGAACAGAGCATGAAAATTCTTGTTTTATTTAAACATCTCCTCCTATATTTGAATGTAAATTCCTGTTTTTGTATTCAATGAAAATCAAATAAATATATGTATACACATATGAAAGCAATCAAGAAAAGAATATTTTATTAATTTTGTCACACTAGTTATTAAGAAGGAAAATAGGTGTATTATCAGCATAATTCATATTCATCTGACAGTACATTATTATTATATTTAGTAATTTTATAGTATATCTAAATGTTACATTACATTTCATAAAGTTTTTGTCTAGTTGTGGTGTTTGGTATTTTTTTAGTTTCAAAGATAAATATGTATAAAAAAAATGTTCAAACAGCCGAACATTTGTTACTATTTTGAGGCTGTCTAAAATCCTAACAAATAAACTGATTGTGATGTACTGTTTGTATAATTTCTTATGTGGTTTAATTGTGTCTGTTTTTTTAAATTGGACTCATTTACACCAATAAAAAACAACAGAAAAAAAACAATAGCGGGTAACTGATTTTTCTCTGTTTAACTAACTCATGTTGATCATTTTGTCGCCTATAATAATGATTAATGGGAATAATGACGAGATCTTGCACTAAACTTTTGAAAGAGGAGGGAACTATTACTCAAATCAAATAAATAGCAGATAGTCTATGGTAATTTTTTATAGCATTATTGTGTCAATGAATAATTCCTGTGCCAGCCCTATTGCAACTCAATACACTTGATTGGGATGAAGTTCCCAAGGGAGATGATAATGTACACCTGACACATACTTTGCCAGAGTATATAAAATGTTAGATTAAGTTAAAGGTGAACAACAAAGTGTTTTGAGTTTATATTCTTTTAAAATCTCTCTTAGTAATAATTTTTGAGAGGCAGAGCAAATTTCTATTTTTAGTGTAGTAAAATTATTTTTATCTAATCTAAGTACAATTATTATCTTTAATTCGAGGTTTAAAATAATAAATTCATGAATATGTTTATATTTAATGTAACTGAGATTATTAGACTGGAATCTATAATATAAATGAGTTTTGTTATCTTACTCCATTCTTAAAATGCTATTTGAGCCATAGAACATTAAAAGCCTATATAACTTTGTTCAAGCATGGTTTAATTTTTTAAATTATTTTTATACCTTCTTAAAAGTTAAAATAATTATTATAGGTGAAAACATGCTAAAACTACAAATAAGCAACAATAGTTGCTGTATACAAAATGTAATTTTGATTACTTATTAAAATTATAATAAGGAAAACAAATTATATAAATCACGTAATTGGTCAAATTATTCATAAAATGGTAAATAATTTTTTGAAATAAAGTGGTAGCCTAACTGACCTCACTTTTGAAAGGCCCGAATTAACGATTTACTAGTGTATCGAGTGGAGGGTTTTCTATCAATACACAGCTTCAAAGCCTGTCGGGTTAGAAGAATAGAAGATATTCGAGGATTATTAATATTTAGGCAAAAATTATGAGCCCTCCTCTAGGACCAAGTTGCCATTAGGAATGTAACACAATTATAAAACTCTGTAATCATGTGTTTCTCAAGTTTCCATTTCAGGTCTGGGGAAATATTATGATTGTGTTTATCAACTTTATTTTTATTTCGTTATAGCTTATTCAATTATTAACATTCAAGTAAACAGTTAATTCTACAACGACTTACGCATTGCGCTAAGTGGACAATTTTCAGCAGCAGTGACAAGTAAAAACGTCTTACGTTCCATTCAAAGTTTTATCCACTAAAAGCCATCTAATCGAAGTAAATTTGGCATCAATGGAAAGCTGAAGATCTGAACTTCCATTTTAATGTAACTAAAAGTCTAAAATACGTAATATATTATATTACAGTTTGATTTAATTGGATGAAGTTAGTGTTATACGTTGGTGAACTTGATCAGCATTGGCGAGTTGTCATTATTGTCTCAAAGATATGTCACTTGTGTTTATTTTTCTTAAGTTCATATTTTTATTTAGTCTACTAAATCTTGGTCCTGTCTTATAATTAAATTTTTCCTCTTTCGATCTGGGTTAAAAAAAAATCTTGTAGCATCTATGCCTTGGAAGATATAGACAGTTTTCTTACAAAAGGCAATTTGTAACCCGAAGATTTTGTTAAGGTTTTACGACAATCCACGAATCGATAATATTTTGATTATTCGATATGTGTATATTTGGAAGATTTTCGTACAGTAGTATAGTATAGATTCTGCTCTTTCCATCTATATATTATAAGTCTAGGTTTTTTGAGCAAATAGCCAGTAAATCACCTCATTAAAATCCAGTTCCGAGATCCGATTTCACAGTTTGCCATTGTCTTACTTGTTCTTATTTTGTAAGTATAATTATGTGAATATATTTAGTGAATTCAAGTCAATACAAATATTTTTGTGTAAATATTTAGTAAATAATTTATAATAAATATTGTTTCAAGTGAATGTTATTTCTCAGTGAAGTTAGTTTTTGTGCTTTTGTTTTTATGTTAGGCCTATAGATGTTCAATGAGCACTGTGGTGAATGTGAACACTATAAATCACTGAACCCCTACCAAAAGTTTGGTATAATAACACAAACACAAATAAAATAAAATGAAATATTTATTTACTATACTAGGTTAGTATTAGTTCAGATCCCTCCGATGATGGTAACTTGTTTACCGAAATGTACATCAGGGAATTATAATAACATAAGGCAAATAAATATTTTATTTTATTTGTGTTTGTGTTATTGTACCAAACTTGTGGTAGGGGATTCAGTGACTTATAGGTTAGGTCTACTTCATTTTGATTCCTATTCTAACAGCGACTTTTTAGATTCTTGACATACTAACTTCACAAATTAAAAAAAAAAAAAGTTTGATTTAAATAATATTTATATTTTTGGGGAATTTTGTAAAATAAATCAAATTTTTCGTTTTTTCATAAAACTGATTTTTACCAACAACAATTTGATAAATTGAAATTTTTTTTACAGAATCTTATTGACAAGTAAATGGTAAAACTTTTTTATATCTTGAGAAAAATTACAAAAATGTATTTGTACAATAATAATAGGCCTATAGCCTAATGTGGCCTTTACGTAGAAATTTTACCTCGGCTAACAGTGACTTTTTTGATTCCTGACATACTTGCTCCACAAATTTTACAAAAAAACATTTTTTTCATATAACATATTTGAATTCTATACATCTTTCTGAAAAATAGTATTTTATAATTTTGATTTGAATAATATTTATATTTTTGGGGAATTGTTTTAAAATAGGAAGAATTTTTTAGCTATTATGTAGTTTTTTCATAAAACTGATTTTTACCAATAACAATTTGGTAAATTAAAATCTTTTTTCAGAATCTTATTGACAACTATAAGGTAAATCTTTTTAATATCTTTAAAAAAATTACAAAAATGTATTTGTACGATAGGCATATAGCCTAATATGGCATTTATGTAGAATTTTACCTCGGCTAACAGCGACTTTTTAGATTCCAGACATACTAACTCCGAATATTTTACAACTAATTTTTTTGTATTACATATATAAATTTTACAGACCATTCTCTTAAATATGGTATCTTATAAGCTTGATTTGAATAATATTTATATTTTTTTCGAATTTCTCAAAATAGGCCTACTTTAGTAGCTATTTTGTGGGTTTTTTCATAAAAACTGTTATTGTGTAATAACAAATCAATAAATTAAATTTTTGTTTTACAGAATGTTATATACAACTAAATGTTAACACTTTGTTACATTTATATGAAACATTTAAAAAATATATTTCTATGATGTATACGGTATATTTATGTTTATGTAGAAATTTTAGCTCGCCTATGCAACTCTTTGATTTCTGACATAGTGACTACAACAATTTTACAACAAACTTATTTTTATAACATATATGCATTCTATACATTTTTCTGAAAAAAAATGGTATTTTACAAGTTGAGTTTCGGATAAGATTACTATTTTTTGTGAATTTTTAAAGAAAGTGTTAAAAATGCACAAATAATTGTGTGTCAGTAGTTTTGGCCATTTAAGGGTTTCAATACTTTTTTTTATTTTTTTTTTATGCGGAATACTTTCATTTTATACTTGTAAGACTAGTGAAGTAAATAACGAACAAAAAACGCATGCGGTCGAACTGCGGTGGGATAAACACATCCCAATTGAGCTTGGCACTCCCCAGTTTCAAATGTCGTTTTTGTTTTTGTTATTTATTTTATTGTATTGACCAAAATGTTCTTTGAGTGGTTAATTACTGTCTACTTTAAAAGCTAAAGTAAACATTTTAAAATTACACCACTTTTCAGTAATATTTATAAACATTAGTAGTTTTTAAATGGCACCCCTACACTGTATTTTGTTTTTAAATTTACTTAATCAGTACTATAATTGATTCTACGAGTCTGAATATTAAATCACACTAGTTTTGTTTTTCTCCTTTCAACAGAAATACTTTGATTCTGGAGATTATCAAATGGCAAAACAAAGTTCAGTCTTGAATAAATCACGACAGTTACCGCAAGCTGTTTTAGGATTTGGAACTGGAGAAGCAATTCCAACACCAGAATCTGTTCCTGCTCGTAAAACATCTATAATCCAATCAAAATTCAGTCCAAGCTCTGCAACATAGCTCCACATCCTGTAGAACCAACAATCCATATGTGCCAAGAATGTATCAAATATGGGAATGTATGTTGGGGATTGGATCACATGAATTGAATCATAAATTAATTTTAGATTTATTTTTCCTAAAGATATTGGTTTCATTTTTGTTTTGTTTTATAATTCAATTGATTTTATTTAAAAACCAATTCTGTTTGAGGTTTTATAATTTGAATCCAAGTTCATTTAGTTGAATTCAATTTCAACAAATGAAATTATAGTTTTATAATCTTAATTTAAGTTTACTTTCTAATGCTAAATTATTCATTAATCTTCAAATGTTATCCTTTATAATTAGTTGTAGACCTCTTCGTTGATAATTTATCTCATTTTAAAATTATTTCTCCTATTACCAACTAAGTAAAAAATATATTACTAAATGTGAAGAAGTATAAACAGTTTGATGTTATTGAACACATCTGTTATTGTTATTATATATTACATGTATGTTAATGGCTTCTTTCTTAATATTCTGAAATTTCTTAGAGTAGCATATTATAATTGGTTATTTCATACAATACTTTTTGTTAAAATACACCATGGTTTTAGATTTATATTATATCAGTACAGTTTTTCTGTACATGAATTTCTGTGTGTACATCTCCTTTAACATTATATAATAAAAACATATTTTTCCAATGCATTTCTTTTAACTTTCCCTTAACCCTATTCTTTTCGTATTATAAATTTCTGTAATAAATATTTGTAAAGTTAGTAGGGTAATGACACCGTGTTTTGTATTTAAAATAATCCAATAGTAACTTTCATCTTTAATGTATGGTATAACTAGTTCTTTTGAACAAACTATATTACCAGTAACATTTCTATATATATAAAAAAAATAATTAATGAGTTTTGTAGTAATTGTCATCAATCTTAAAATTAAATTTTTGGTTATACTGCATCTTTTTTAAAAATTAATTGCTGATGTGTCAACCACATGATCCTTCTTGATGAATCCAATAATTCTAATATCTTCACTGTCTTATTTCATTCTTTGCAGTGAATCTATCGGACTCTTTAACTCTCTCCCGCCCTTAACATATTAAAACATAGGAGGGTCAGTGGAACTTTCTAATCCCTTAAAGCGTACTACTAGATTCTTTAGTAGGTGCTTTAACCTGGTGATAATTTTTAACATAATACAAATATTTTGTAAAAATATAAAATTTTCTTCCGTTTTTTTATGGTGAATCTGTGTCACTTCTATTGTTATAGTAATAATAAGTAGTTTAAATTTGTTATAAACCTCAAGTAGTTTTTTAATGAGATAAGTATAAAGGACAATTTTTTATATTTAAGTGAAAATGAGAGTTCAGAAATGAGTGATGTAGGATGAATATGGTAATAGTTTGATAGATAGTGACTGTACGCCTAACCTTGAATTCTGTCGTTTCGAGTGAATATATAAACTGCTGAGCCTAATTTATTTGAATTATATTACAGTGTAAAGCATGATTTACCAGTTGGTTCTCAAGAAATAGAATATGTTTATTTATATTAAAAGGAGAAGAATTTTTGGATTTACTAACTAATAACTATGATATTGACATAAACGGTAACAACAGCCTGCTATCAGAAATTTAGAACTAATCTAGTATGGCTAAATATATATAGGATGATTTTTATTGTGGAATGGTCTACGATTTATGTGTTTCCATTTTTATTGCCTTGAAAATCTCAAATTCCTCGAATACACTCATGAGTCTACTCTTTTCGCAAAACTTTAACACCTTCATGTTGGTCTTTAGATCTGTGTATTTCTGATCGAAATCAATAAGGTGTGCAGCAAAATTGAATTTTATAGAGTTATGTTTTGATTTTGGCAAATGTTCCTTAAACCTTTTACCAAACGAACGTCCTGTCTGTCCTATGTAGTACCTAGGGTAGTCATTACAAATCAACTTGTAGACTCCAGTACGCTCAAGAAAGCCTTTGTTTTAAATTTTGTAAACATTTTGTTGTAATTTTGCTGTTATTGTTTATACTCTAAAGTTCTAACTGTTGGAATTAATATATAAACTACAAAGAAAACATTTTTTTGTTAATAGGTTATATATATTTTGGTACATGTGTGCTATAAGATTTCCCTTTTTTTATAAGTTTAAAACTCAAAGTATCCTTTGCGAATACTTTTTATGTTCTGTCATCTCTCTACTGCCATAAACAAAACTATATAACTGCAACTTTTGTTCCTCCCACTGCAATCCTTTCAAGGTCGGCCAGTCATCCTGTCTAGACCCACCACTATGAGGTCAGTGCTCCTACAACACTCTTATGAGAAACATTGCTTTTATTTTTAATAGCACAAATTGTGGTATGTGTTGTTGTTTTACTGATTTAGTAACTAATGTTGGTTTTAAACCGAATAATTTCATAAATATATTTCAATATATAACCAGGCCTAACCTAAACTATTCAAGTTTTTGGTAAATTAAAATGCAATTAGATTTGTGGTATCAAGTATCATCACAAATAGGTTAGGTTATAATATATATCGTAATTTATATTGCAGTATTATTGTAATTAGTTGGTGTTCATTGTACAAAAAAAGGGTGTCCGTATAATACACAAATACTGTTTTTTAATCAAAATAAAATAAAATTATAGATCAGTTATAAATTATAGCTCACAACATCCTCTTTAAATTCTTATGTAATATATAGAATAGTTCAAAACAGAAGTTAATGAAATATGTAAATATAGTTAGTATAAGTACAGCACAAGTAGAGATGTAATGATAAATAAGGTATGATTGGATTGCAAGCATGGTTTTTAATTCAGCGGGAAAAGGTTAAAGAGAGTTTTGAGAAATAAATATTGAAATTTACAATAAGAATTTTACATTGAAATATCAGCAATTAATATTGAAAACAATATGTACATGGTACGACCAAGAAATTTCAATTTTAATATTGATTATGATTTCTTCAAGTGTTCTGCTCCATATATTTAAGTGAAAAAAAGATAGAACATAAGAAAGAACAAATTGAAAATCTAAATTCATAAATAAATTATCAAAAAACTGGAATAGTACGGTACATCCCTATATGACTTAGAACTAGGTTCAGAACTCTTCGTATGTACCTTCCATTGAAACCACCTTAATATTACCGTCTTCCTTGTAAACGAAAAGATCTTTTCCAAAGTATATGTTCAAACCTATTCTATGCTTATTGGAATATATCTACCAAAATATTAATTAATCCTGGTATGAGTTGCGTTGAACACGCCGGTTTACCTTGTTTTAGCGACAACTTTGAATACCACTTTCTTACAAATGCATGCAACTTATTTTCTTACTAGTTCCGTCATCAATCCTTGTGTGTTTTACAAAATTTAATTTAGAATACTGGTTTCAGCATATTTACATTGTCATCTGCAGATCTAAAACATTCAAACTATAGTTTCAGTGTTAATAATAAAATTTTAAGGAAACAGAGCACACTTCACATAAACTTCAAATGTACAAGGAAAACAATTCTTTGTTTCCAAAACATAGATAAGTTTTCTTATTTTACAAAACAAAACAACCCTCCGACTAGTTTGTATTCCAAAACTGATTTTGATGTAGTTTTTACACTGATTTGGTTTTTGTACTACCAGGTCAACTATCCAAACAGATCAAAACATATCCTAATGGCCTCAGAAGGATATGAGTATAATAAGAATGAAATACAAAGATTTCTTCTTCTGGAAAACTAAATTATAGCTTCAAATCAAGATTAATTATCTTCTAACTGTTTTTCAAACTCCTTAGTATCCCCTTTAGTATATTTAGTCGTTAACTTCCTCATTCTCAACCCTTTGGCATTGTTTTATAACTATTTCTATGTTTTTTTCAAGACATATTACAAACTAGAGAAAGAATTTTGATAATATAAAAAGTTTGATATTTTCAGCTTCATCAAATACCTTTTGGTCATTTTCTTATTGATGTCTGTCTTGTCTTTCTGACTGTGTTTTATGTGACCCTTAATCTAGGCTAGTTGGACTGCCTTAGAACTTTTTTAATTTAATGCCTATTATTTACTTTTTTCCAAACAAATGAGCGTTGTGAAAAAAAATATGGTTTCACTCCTGGAGAAAGAGTTTAATTTAGACCCTTAGAGTAAGTAATATAATAATTAGTGCAAATGCGTCAATATTAAAAAATGAATTGGTGGTTTACCTAAGTGGTTTATTAATGTTTTTGTTATGTACAATATTTTTTATTTTTTAAAGTTTTATGTTTACTGAATGTTTCACATTTTTTTAGAACAAAACAATATCTCTATCCGAGACTTAAGACAGTTATAACCATTTTTAAACTATCAAACAGATTCCCAAGAATTTTGGATAATTGATTGTGATTTATCAACCAATGCATAGATTTGGTTTTTAAATAAATTATCCCATATTTATTGAGAAAATCAGTTTAAATTATTGTTTTTTGCCCCCAATTGAAATATATGAGATCAATTGGATTAAATCTTGCTGATTAACCCTTGGAAACAAATTGAAGTTAGGTTTTCAATCTAGTTTGTACCAATATTTGTTTACATGCAATCTATTTTAGATGTTAGCAAAAGCTAATAGCAGTGAAATTGCACTGTTTGTTATAAACAGGCTAAAACCAGTTTTATTGCTAAATGATGGATGATTGTAAAAAAAAAATGTTTTTTCCTATAAAAAAACTAGAGAATTTAAAGGTTTACACGGATAATATGCAAGAATGCTAAAAATAAAGGGAAAATATGTAATTTTAAAATAGTTTTGACATAAAAAGATTTTAATATGCTGTAGTATAACACATACACAGTACAAACCTATAAATAAAAACATTTTAATGTACATTTTATATGAAATTAAAAGTGTAATAAACGAGACCTTTTTGTAGTAAAACAAAAGAAGAATACAGGAAATACATTATGCTACACTAGTACACTACTGCAATTTAAATTACCTGATGGTTTTTCAAAAAAATCAAACATTGTTTTTTGTTCTTACTGAGAAAACGCTGTCTCTTGATTCTTGACTGAACTTTACTTAGTATCAGTTTTTCAGCTAACTGCGTATTATCGTCTTGTCCCTCTAAATATTGGACCAGTGAGCAGTTCATTGATGTGTTTGTTCCCATCAAGAAAATGTAAAGCTGTTTCCTGACCTTCAGGAACTACATCACTTAACAATTCACAATTTTTACTTATCCATTTCCTCAACTGAAATCCCCCTAGGGCAAGTAAATCAATAAGTTGGCCTTGTGTATTCCGCACAATTTCTAAGTCATCGGAACCAGATATGATATCATCAGCGAAGATTTGGTTTTGTAACACTTTTGCTACTAAAGCATATTTATCACCTTCAACCTTGACTAATGTAAAGTGCATGGAGCTAAAAATGGAGCAGGTTTAAATCCAAATATCACAGTATTTAATTTATAGATTTTCAGTTGGTGTGTCAAATCTTCATGCCAAACAATTAACTGAATGTGTTGGTCTAAATGATGGACAATGATTTGACGGTACATAGCTTTTATGTACACAAGAACACAAACTGATGCATTCGAAATAGAATATGTTTGCTCACATATGTTGCTCTATAGCTTTGGGCTGCACATTAAAATATCATTAACAGAAAGGTTGTTTGAGGAAAGGCACGAAGCATCAGCATCGGCAACTATTCACAATTAGTTGATCATACTTTCTTTTAGTACACGATAGTGAGGAACAAAATAATTATTAGGATCAAGTATATTAATGTATTCACATTTTTCCACGTGACCAGAGACAATGAAACAGTTGTCATAAAATTCTTTAAAATCAGGGTTCTTAGAAAATTTTGTTTCTAGTGATTTAAATCGATTCACTGCATTTGTAAAAGATTCACTTACCTGAGGCGCATTTGGTTTAAATGTAAGAATACTATATATCATCCTGATTTTGTACAAGATGCATTTTGAGAATAATGGCTTTCACAGTACATATCATCATGAGGACCTTTTCTCATATATCGGAAGCTCATCAAACTCCCAAAATTTTTGTAAAATGTTATGTAGATTATCTGCTACAAATAGTAATATACCTAGTGAATTATTATTGTTTGAGGTAGCGTTTTTACCAACACCTACTCTTGGATATTTACCCATGACAACATAGCCTAGTTTTGTTCCAAATTCAGAAGTCATATGGATTCCAAGCGAAATCACATCACCAGTTAATAATATTGGGAAGATATCTGCCCCAATTAGCATATCTATTGGACCAGGAATATCAGAGGTTGCATAGGCAAGAGTTTTAGTTCTTAGTTTAGTTTTAACGTCTTGTAAAATTTGCATACACGGTAAATCTGTTGAAATTTTATCAAGAATGAGCACCGGGTGATTTTCAAAAATCATAATTTCACAATTAATGCTGCTCAGAGTTAAGCGTGTCAACCCCTTAACTTTAACTGCTATACTCCATAAACCATTAAGTATGTAGCCACTCGAGACCAGTATGCATTTAACAGAGAAGCTATCCTTTCTCTAACTATTGTTGTTTCGCTCCCGAGTTAACAATGGCTCAAACAATTTAATAATTACCATTTGCAGTTTTAATTTTAATAAACAAGTCCCCAATAAAATTGTATTATTAGAAGAGCAACAAATATTAAGATTGTTATTGACATGCACTTCTAGCGATATTTCTCTTTCATTAGATGAGGTAGACCTTTCTTCCACAAAACTAGTTTTTAAAATTGGTGGGGTGGAGCAATGCTTTAGCTCGCTATATTTGTGCAGTTTGTTGACAATTGTTTTACTTCTGTTGACTTATGTAATAGTCTATGGTACGATTTATTACAATAGAAACAATAATTTTTCCTGTTTCAATCAGAAATATGGTGTGTAGACAATCGGTTAAAACAAAGTTGTTTTGATTTCACAAAATCAATGTGTTTATAGAATGTGTGGATATGTTTAAAACTGTTTTACTGTTACTGTAATGTGAATAAAATCCCTTTTCTTAGTGTTGAAAACGTGAACTTAAGAAGTAGTATTAGGTTTTGTACCTTGATTCATGAAAACAGTGGACTCTTCTAAGTAAGTACATTCTGTTTTAAGGAAACCAAATAAATCAGAAAATGGTGGAGAGCTATGGTTCGTAGGTCTAGTATCTTCAAATGTTTTGCGAATATCAGAGTCTAATTTCTTTAATAAAATAATTAATACAATTTCATTTGATAATTTATAACCGAGAGATTTGACGGTGTCACAATTTTCCGAAAATGTGTTAACAAAATATCTTAAATTATCTAATAATCCATGTATAATATTAGGCAAATCTAATATTTTGTTGATATGATAACTAATAAGTATGGATGGATTATGGTATCTATTAACTAGTAAGTCCCAAGCTATTTTATAATTAACAGGAGTTATTGGAAGGTTTTTAATTAGAGATAACACTTCACCTTGTATTGTTGACAATAAATACTGAAATCGAGTTCCAGGATTCAAAGTTTAGTTATTGTTGATAATTGAATCAAATATGTTATAGAAAGTAATCCAATCTTCTGTTTTTCTAGAAAATGTTTTAATTTCTAGATTAGGTAGTTTTACTGGGAAAATTGGATTAACTTGTGTTGATGAATTTTCCATTGACTTATTTTTTTTTCATTATTATCAGGTAGAAAACATTGAATACAACTTTTAATGGTATTATAACATTCAGAAATATTATTTTCAATTTTTAAAAGTTCGTTTTCATTGTAATCATTAGGCAAATCTTCAGAAAGCTAAATATTTAATAAAGTACTAAAGCTGTCATATTTTTACTTTGATTGTCTGAATAAAAATTCAATTTATTTATTTGATACATAAACTAGATAATATTTCTGATTGTCTCTTAAAATAAACAAGCTTCATTGTTAATTCATTATTATGTTATTAGTGGACTGTATTAGGCGCTTGATTCAATTTAACAGTTTGTAATTTATGATTTGCTATTGTTGGCCCTTTTTTTAGAAATTAAAATTCTAGTATAAATATGGTAATTAGATCACACTGTACCTAGAAAGAATAATTGTTGACACAATTCCTCGCAGTCTGGTCCTAGATCATCCTTTTGTTTGCGACACGACATGGTATCTGTGTGTTTTAGTCTTCTCCCATGAGTGGGCTACTAGAACTAACTAGTCTAAAGAAAGAGTAGATAGACCGCGGAGCTTTAAATGTGTGTGTATACAAGTAAACAAACTTAATCTAATGTGTGAATTTAAACAAATAAATGACTTGTTTAAAAAATAATTGAACAGATGCAACTCGAGACTTGATTTTTTTTTAGATTAACATGTGGCTTACAAAATTGTTACTATTGTGATCATACTTGTTAAAAAATGACAATGCTGCAGCTATAAGGCCTTGTTTGTGTTTGTTTATTTCTTCAAATAATTCCTCCAAGGGCACATGAAAAATTACCCTTCATTGATTCTATTTCTGTTCAGTTATCATTGTTTTAAAACTGTATTACTTAATAAAAAAAAGTAACAAACGTTTTTTTAAAATAAATATATTTATTACCATTCATAAATTTCCATCAACATTTACACAAAACTAGAGTCTAGTTGTATCTACACTGTCCTTTCTGTACAAATCATTTCCACATTCACACTACCATACATTAAGTACTCAAAGATTATTATGTTTTAACATAATCTTTTGTAGAACAAAATTAGCCATCAAATGTTACAAAGTAAAAAGTCTAATATTTTCAGATTTAGGATATGTTTTATGTATAGAAAGAAACGTTCATATTTTTTATAACATGTAACAGAATCTTTTTTGAATAGTATACATACCCATTATAACCTTTTTTTTAAAATCAAAATTCTTTACTTTTTCTTCTGAGTGACACAAATGTACTATTTTTTTTATTATTTAGGATGGTAATTTTATATTACATTGGATATAACTCAATACACTTCTTTAGAAACTACTTTACGTATTATTATTTTTATTAAGATAAAATTTTAACTTAATTTTAATAAGGAGCAGGTTTTATTACTAATTTTGATTTCTTTCCCCTTGTTTCAAAGTAATTTATAACATAAATATTATTTTGTTTAGAATAATTTAAGCTGTAAACAAAACTTATTGTAAACAAATTATAATATAATGTTACATCAGCAACAAAATTGTAAATGAATTTGTTAATTTAACTTAATTAATACCAGTTAAAGAAGATCATCACTCTGTCCTAAATAAATAAATTTCATTTAGGACCATTGGCTCTTGCATTCAGTAAATTAAAATAAGGTAAATGCTATATTTATTATTTGTATGTTGTGAATTTTCTTAACACCAAATAATTAATTTCTACAGTTCAAAAGAGATGACCTGACTTTAAATCTTTAATTGTCTTTTAATGTTATTTTTTTACTAAACTAAAATTTTTCATATTGCTTTTTCCTTTTTAAACTAATGTTCATTTACCTAAGTTTGATCTTTAAATTAATATTATTATTATCTGATTAAATTATTTTGAAACCTATTGAGTAGTGTTGAGTTTTACATTATTTTAAATTTTTTGAAATCCATGGCATAAAATGAGTAACTCTTGTATACACTCCTGGATATTGTCCTTTGCCACAACCTATTCCCCAGCTCACGACTCCCACTTGTGTCCATCTACCGTCGTTAATCATCAAAGGTCCTCCACTGTCTCCCTGTACAGAAAATTATTTTTATATTTATTAATATTTCTGCCAAAAACATATTTGCAAATCCACTGCAAGAAATAAATGTTCTATTATGAAAATAATCATTATTGTTTTATAATGGTATATAAAAAGGATTTACTAATAAGTAAACCACTACTTATGTGTGTAAATTGAGCTGCATACATAAATTTACAATTAAATAATCAGGGGATTAAAAATAACATAAAATATGAAAAATATAAATTAATTTAAAAATATGTTTTAGTAGAAGGTTGTGAGTAAAATTTAGAGAGGGCGCTCAAATAAAATAAACCAGAGGTTATGTTATATCCGCTGCAAGCCTCTAATGATTTCGGTCAAATTTGTACCTAAACAAAATTGTTTACTATCTCCTCAAAAATACTAGCTCAGGAGAGTTATCGGTAAAATACAAATAAATAATTCAATCAACGATTTGTTTTAAAAAGACAACCAACTTTGTTAAAATTTAGTTTAATGTGAAGTTTAATAGCTAAAACTAGTGTATCAAATTGTAAGTAAAAGCCAATTACACTTAAGAAATAATTTGCAAAAAAAACAAAATAAAGCTTTTACCGCTTTCATGGTAAACTTGATTTCAATCAAATAAGATTTAGGCTATGGGTGCTGTATGGCACATAGTGGTCTTTATGACACACTGTAAACTAAGCAAGGTTATACTCTTTAAATATATATTTGATTTCAAAATATTTAATAATTTGTTAGCAAAAGTTTGATAAGGCTATTCATTTTTTATATTAACAAATATATGTTATTAATAAATGTATTACAAACACATGTTTGGTTAGATGATAAGAAATATTTTGCTTTTATTAGTAGTTTGCTGAATTGACCAACATCATAGTAGATGGTTTGTTACCTGAGGTGAGAAATTACCTGGTATTCGCTGATCGTCTCCGTAGTTTTGGAAACTTGGACCCCCTGTGTAGACAGGTAAACAACACATTATATACCGACAGTCAATGACCCACTCCTGGTCACAACTCTAAGTCACACAATCAGGGCTTTCGACCACACACTGTTATAGTTGCTGTTAACAATGACACAAAAGCAGAGTGCCACAATCGACCTGCTAATGAACTTTGCCCTCTTAGGTTCTCAAAAAATAAGTTTCTTCCAGAGAGGAAATTAGCCAAGGTTTCCAGATCTATTCCCTATACTTATGCTGACGTATATGACTATAAGAAATCCATACGGCTAAGTCGGTCAATTTTACGAGACCAATACAAAATAGTTCTCAATATAAGGCTAGTAAAAGGTGTAATGTCAAACACTATTCCTTCAAACCCTACAATAGGTTACAACACATCTACAACAAGCCTCATCCCTTTAAGATTGGTTATCTTCTGTGGTGCAAGACTCATAATCTAAGTTATGCAGTAAATAAAAGGACAACCAATTTCATGCCCAGGTGGTCTGGTCTTTTCCACATCATCAATTTCTTAACTCCTGTGACCATAACTTTGTCAACTTACCTGATTTTTTTAAAAAAAGGCACATATGGAGCAACTCAAACCTCATTATCTTGCAAAAAAAAAAAATTCTTTTTTCAATTTTAGGAACTGACAAAACTCTTCCATCTTTCACCCGACTTTATATTATTCTGCTTCCTCAACTGGTCTTGTTAAGTTTTCTTAGTTGGCGATACTTGCTTTTGTACTACAGTATATGACTTGGGCATCTAATAGAGACAGGCTATCTCTTTGGTGATAACTTATTCATATTTGTCGATGACTTAGATACTCCTTACATTGTCATACCTTCTAATCATGCATTGGTGGTGTCCCTTTCTCTTGATAAATCATCCTCTCGTATTCAATTCTAAGAGTTTGTGACATCTTTCCCTTGTCAATACATTTATCCCCTGTAGATCCTGCCATTTCTTCATAAGAAAAACTCAGAAGTTCTTTCTCTGGACATATCTCCTACTTCTGGTCACTTCATCTCAAGAAGTCCCACCATTAGTAAGCCCTAGCCGCACTGGGCATTAGGGTGGTTCGAAAAATACGTTTTTACGATTTTGAAATCCCATTACCACGCAAAAGTTGCAGTTTTTTACCCTGAATTCGGGAAAAATAATTAAAAAATTCTAAATTATCATCTTTAGTTCGCGCATGTAGCTCAAAGTTTGAAAAAAAAATTGAATTTTTGATAAATTGTTCAATTCTTTAAAATTTATTTTTTAAACATTTTTCGTTATCCAACAGTAATAAAATAACAGTATGTAACATATTTTCGATAAAAAATTAGTTCTTATTGCTTTTTTATAACATCTTTAGTTCGCACACAAGCCCTAATTTGGTTTTAAAAAAAGCTAATTTGGACATTTTTCACTCATTTTAAATCACCTCTTCGTTCCGTAATTGGTTGTTTAAAATGTTCTAACTATACCTAAATATAAGACTAGAGGTGTGTTTGAAGTCATTTTCAATGCTTGTATCTTTCTATACAAGTCAAAAAGAAATCAAAACATTCGCCGAGGCAGAGATGCACGCGTTAAGCCAGTGCCAACAAAAGAAAGTTGTGACAGTTTACCATCAACTTCTCAAATGCGAATTAAACTTCCTGCAAATGCATTGATGAGTGATAGATAAGGGATATCTGATAGAGCCACTGCCGCTATCGCTTCAAGTGTTTTGCAAGACCTTGGCTTGTAATAGACAAGAGCAAGATCAGACGTGAAAAACATATGTTTGAAAGTGTAGATGGTGAGACTTCAGGGCCAAAAAGTTTCTCAGGAAAAATGGACAAACTTTTATTGTACTGTGAAAAATGCCCGGTTGCTAATTTCGAAATGATCACTGGTGAAGATATTAACATAACCAAAACTGACTTAAGTAAGGTCCAACAATACTTGCTTGACATAAATCAAGCAGTGAAGACAGGAGAGTGTTTTTCAGATCTCGCTGTGAAAGATCCTGGTCCTCTTAGTCATTCTAGGTGGTTGACATGTGCAAATAGGACACTATGGCTATAAATATCTGAAGTGACACCTTCCGAGGAACTTAAGATGCTTGTCAACTACATTATGACAGTATACGCTCCAGTTTGGTTTGAAATCAAAAGGCATCCATCAGTGAAGTTTGGACCCATTCACATCTTCAAAGTTGTTCAGTAGTCACTACAGCTACACGATAGTGTAAAGCAAATCATTGATCTTGTGATTCAGAAGAATGCTTTTTTTTGTCATCCGGAAAATATGTTAATATCAATGGCAGTAGATGAAAGAATCCATGTTCGGCAGTTAGCTTTTCGAAGATTGCTAAAGGATAGAAAGCAAGAGCCAAAAGGAAAATCAGTGCATATATTTCAAACTCCGACCATAAATTTTGCTGCTTCAGATTACATTGAACTGATTAAATGTTTTCAGTGAAAACTTTCACCTCCTCCAGCAATGAACCATGTGTCAAATCAGAGCTTAGACCAATTAATTGGTACTGATGTTTTGCCGAAGTTTGACCTGATGAAATTTCCTTGCCATACGCAAAGTGTGGAAAGAATAGTAAAACTTGTAACAGAGTCTTGTACAAAAGTTTGCGGGGAAGAAAATAGAGATGGTTTCATAAGAACAACAATGCTCTCAAGATTGGTTATGCCATCATTTAACTTGAACGTGAATTCAAAACAATGCCTTAAGATCATAAGTAAACTTAAATTCACGCTCACGTTGATTAGCTATTTTAGTTCTGATTAAGGTACTACTTCAAACTATATGTAAATATTGTACAAAAACACCCCTACAATTGGATGGATGGATGGGTAGGGAGTGGGTGGAACTCGAAGTGCAGCCACCTCCCCATGGTGAGTTCTGGGTAGTTTCATTGTCTTTGAAAGAAGCTAAAGAGCTGCACGCAAGTTTATGATGTTTTAATTAGAAGAAAAACTTGTTCAGCAATCTGTTCACGATAAAAGAAGAAAGAAGAGCATGACTTTGATCGAATCCAGGCATTTCAGTTATAATTTAAATGAATGATATCTTAAAAAAACATGGTTGAAATGTCCACTTCATGGCTAATTTTACACTATTTCGGGCCTAAGTCTTGAACTAAAGATGATATAAAAGATGTATAAAGCTTATTTTTTTTATCAAAAATACGTTACTTACAGTCGTTTTATTACTGTTGGATAAAGAAAAATGTTAAAAAAATTTTTAAGAATTTAAAAATTGATCAAATATTAATTTTTTTTCAAACTTTAAGCTACATGCGTGAACTAAATGTGGCCCAGCCAAGGAGCCCACCAAACCAAAACCATAATAATTATAAATTAGGATGCAAAGGAATTCTAAATAATAAAATATGAATTGGCACTTGCGATTTTGATGAGCAGTGCAATATCACGTAGAAGGGGAGGGGAGAGACGAGGAGTGGAGGGCTTGAACCAGCGAGCCGACCGAGAGTCTGTTCCGAGAGCCGCGAGAAGTAAGACCGCTACGGGACGAGGTCAGGTCAGTCCATTTTCGGCCTAGCTAAATTAAACGGTATGTTTTTCGGCCACTATTAAGGCTTTATCTTGCCGTTATGTCTTTTTTATAAATTATAATAATTCTGTAATCTAACTCGGCAGTAAATAAAATATAACATTTAATTTCACTTGCGTTGCGTGCGTTCATTAGCGTCCTAACCCGACTCCTTGGCCCATCCTGACAAGATTCGGCTAAAGTGTACGCGGTCTCCAGCCAGCCGGAGCTTCCAGCTGGTCAAAAGAAGTGGAGACGGTCACATAAAGATGATAATTTAGAATTTTTTTATTATTTTCCCTTAATTCAGGGTAATAAACTGCAACTTTTGCGTGGTAATGAGATTTCGAAATCGTAAAAACTTTTTTTTCAAACCACCCTACTGGGTATCTTAGATAAGGACTAGTGAGTTCATTACTTAGTTGATAATTTGTCTTGATCCTTGATGCTTATTGTGCAGTGTGTGTTATCCCACAGCAATTAGTCTATTTTTTATAACATTGTCATCTAATTTGTGGCCTTCATGACATTCAAATTTGATAGCATCAAAAATTTCAAGAGTAATCACACTTTCGAGTTCAACAAGGTCCAAGAATAAATTTATAGGGGATTCCATATTTATTTTCCGTAGGCAAACTCTAATGTACAAAATCAGAATCGATTTTTTGCTTACAGTGGTTGATGATTGGAACTTGTGGTCCCCTGTTATTATTTGGTGTAGAATATGTTTTTTCATTTCTCCATTGATGTGGTTAATAATATTCACACAGGCATATTTTGAACAAACACAGTAGTAGATCTCACAGTTGAGTGGACACCTGACACACCGAGCAGAGTTGAATGAAATGATGAAATTTTAGCAGTATCAGTGGCAGGCACGGAGCAGTAGGATGGGGCAGGCTGGAGAGAGGAAAATGAGTTAGCTGGCCACCGTCCGCTACTGCGTACTTAGTCAAAGTACAGTCTAGTCTCGAACCAAGTAGGTGTACACCATTATCGTTATCACACCACATTTCTAATTTCTAAAAATTGTGTTCCAGTCGGTTCTTTTTCTCTCTCAGAGGTACCAGGTACCGTCACAGCCCTAGGTGTATGCAATACTATGTATTGAGTTGATTAAAAGATCATAATTATTAAGTTATTGCAATGATTTCCCCCCAAAAAGTGTCTAGAATTTGATGTAATCACATAAATTCAACCAAATAACTTTTGGCATCCTAGTTACAATGCCTCATTAGGCCAAACCGCTCAAATTCTATAAACCAGATAATACACCATTAATTTTGTATTAGTTATACTCAGAACTGAGTTTCAAAATGAATTTAAAAGTTTATAGTTATTAATAATTAATTCCTTTTAATCATCTTGTGAAATAATTTTGAACTAAACCTTGTGCTCGTGAGAACTTTGTATAAATCTGAATAATTGTGCATAATCAAAGCTTGTCTGATGTAAAATATTTTTTCTCTTTAAACAGTATTTCTTTTGTTGAACGCATAGTACCAGAAAAAGGTTTCTTTTCTAAAAAAAGTAAATTATTCAAAATAATTTCTTAACTTTCACAAAACAAACAAAAATACTAATTTTCTGAATCATCCATTTAGAGTCTGTCTAGTGATGGCTCCATTTGTCTACTTTTTACTGGTTTGGAAATATGGATAAATAAAGTAAAAGTTTTTTTTTAATTAAAAAATCTACCTTGGGATCACCTGAACATTATTAGAGCAAATAACGTTATACATTATATATAATAGTACAACTTCATTTAAATATGTTAATAATCTAGATATGTTACGTTAATATTGTTTAACTTTTGAATATACATAATTATTAATGGGTGATGCAGCTAACTAAATTTTCAGCTTTCAGTCCCTAAGGGAGGGTTTCAAAAAATTTTAGATAAAAAAAATGTTTTTTTTTAAATTCTTGTGGGTGTTTAAAACTAAAAATGTCTTTCTGTTTTTTGAAATGGTACCTTAAAAAAAATTAATAAAATAATTCTAATACGATAACCCATATTTTGTTTTCATTTTTTGAGAAACTGAAAAAAAAAAATAAATAATAAAATAAAATAAAAAAAGAAGAAGAAAATCGTAAAATAACATTTACTTAAAAGGTTCTGACGAATTTCTTGTGTTTTGTTGATCACAGTTGTACCTAGTTCTTTAAATTTGAGTTTATTAGTATTTTGGTTTCAAAAGGTGGATGTTAACTTTCCTTCAGACAGGTGAGTGTTGTAAAAAAAATTCTTGTTATAAAATTTGTTTCATCAAAAGAAAATCACATTGACATGTGCATTCCTATATAGGGCCCTTTTATCACAATGGGTGCAAAAAATCTGTAAATGAACTTCACCGTTAATTGTAAAAATTGACTTAATATAGACAAAGTGAATTCCCTTTTATATTTAATGCTCTGAATTATGATAGAAAGTTTATTAACATTCACTCTAAAAAGGAAGAAATGTACTTACAATTGGAAATATTGTATTTAAATGCATAATATTTCAAAATAAACTTACACTGCAAGAGTCTCTTGTAGCTTGACCAGCACATAAGAAATGTTCAACTATTCCACCTGGAGCTGCAGCACCATACTTATTTTTGCATTCCATATTTGTCCATATTGGGATACTTACTTCTTGTAGAACTGAGGGCTGAGGACCACCTAATCAATTTAAATATTCATAATTTTAAATCAATAATTTTACAATCAAAATAAACATAATATGATAAAATTGTATTAATATTGCTATAAAGATGTTGTCTACATTTAAGCATTAATATTTGTTTAAAATTCATATTCAAGTTATTTATTTAATTTTTTGAAATTACTTTCAATCTGTAATTTTTCATAATTTTTATTTATGGTAAAAATTTTAGGGTTTTCCTACTACTGTATACAGTGTGGGAAAATGTATAGAAACTATTTTATAACTGCTAAACTATGAAACTTAAATTAATAGAACTTCCCACCTTGCAGTACATGGTTCTTAGAGTTTCACGCCCTTTTTTATGGATCTTAAATGCTCGGGTGACGTCCAGGAGTCTGTCAACAATCTTTAATGTAAGTATATGTCAAGTTTGGTACCAAAATAAAGATTTATTATTTCAAAAGACATAAATGCAGCAAATGTGATTTCAAAAGGTTGACTATTTTGAGTAGTAGACGTTTGAATTTATGAAATAACCAAACTGGGCTATAAACGTTAAACACATACAATTATAACTTATGGCTCAATCATCACTTTTTGTTATAAATTTATGTAAAATACAAATAAGTTAAAGGCCATTAGTGTCAAAATGAAGTTTCTTAAATGGAGAATGACAAAGTTCAAAAAGTTAGTATACCTCAAATAGATGTTACTAAAGATGCTTGAAATCCTCTCCAAGTACATTTTGACAATATGTCACCCTACGGAAAAAACCTCCGGAAGTGACGTTTCGCAGCAGCTCAGGTGTAATTTTCCTTGACTCTTCTATTATGCAGTTTATCAGATCTTCAGTGTTAACTGGTTTGGTTTTATAAACATTTGATTCAACCTTTTGAAGTTACATTTGCGGCATTTATCTCTTTTTTAAATAGACCATTATTTTGATACCAAACTCGACATATGCTTACATTAAATATTGTTGACCAACTCCTGGATGTGACATCACCTGTTCTTTTAAAATCTGTGAAAAGGGCATGAAACTCATAGAACCATATACTAAAAGCAAGGTGGGAAGGTCTATTAATCTAAGTTTCATAGTTTAGCAGCTGTAAAAAAAGTTTCCATACTTTTTTTCCACGCCGTATAACTGGATACAAACAAAAGTTACATTTTTCTCTACTGGAAATGTGAGATTGGAATACTGTATTATCATAATTCTAATTGAACTGAAACATTGGTTTTACACAAATTATTTAATACCTGTGAAAATAATAAAGTTGTATAAGAGCTTAAAAATAGTTCTATATTTAGTTTTCTCAATTCAATGCTCTAAATATGTGAATATATATTATTGTAAGAACTATTATCTAGGATTTTATGAAATTCAATGTTTTCACCAAACTCAATGAAATTAAGAGAAAAATTGTGACAACCAGAGACAATACTCAAACTTCATACTTTCTGCCTAATTAACTTGTCCAAAATATTTTTTAAGCCAATATGTGTACTGAAAATGTATGTATTTATACTTATATGCTTAAGAGCAAGTTTGGCATGATTCGTTTACCAGTGTGAATGTATTTCTTAAAGTATTAGTATTGTTAACAACAACTTTCAGATTTCTTTTCTTTATAATGATTATAATTTTGTTGCCTTACTTTCACGAAGACTTCCCCAGCCTATTACAGTGGCCGTCTTCCCAGCGTATAGCGTGCGTCCTTGAGGTAGACAGATAGACCGTACTTGTTTCGAAAATTTCACAGGAGAGTCTAACGTAAGCAGTGCAATGTCGTTATACTGAAATAAAAATATTATTACTTCTTTATTAATTTTTAAAATACTATGACACAAAAAGATATTGTTAAAGTTGATAGTATTGAGAAAAAAAAAAATATAACCTATTATAAAAGCTAACAATTTCGAAGTGATTTGAAGCTGTTATAATGAAAAAATGGTTTCACCATTGAGATAAACAGGCTACTTATGCTGTATCATATGTCACAAGTAGTTTAAATAATGCCAGATGTCTCACTGTTAGTATAAGTGACATTATAAGACAATTCAGAACTGATCGGGAGCTGAGCACCTAAAAACAATAGTGTACCTTTTGCAGTGTTTAAAATATCAAATTTCAAATGATTTTTCATAAATTATCTTAAGATAGAAGGCAGATAGACCCAATTGTGCTATTAAACTCAGGGGTTAAGAAAATGTTTAATTATGTACCACACAATTATGTCACTATTAAAAAAATTAACCCAATTCTAAAATGGTGGCCAAATATTTCAAACATCTTAAACCATAACACAAGGGATCAGGTATAAACTTCATTTGAAGCCAAGTCGATATAATGAAAATTATTAGATAAAGTATGGGGCGGGAAAAGGTTCAGTAGATTACCTTATTTTTCTATATTCATAAAAAAGTTATTGTGATTATAATTTTGGTGAAAAAATGTATGTCCTTTGTAACAATTTATTTATTCTTTCTATAATAAATCATAAGTCATTAATTTAACAAGTTTATATTTGTTATACAGCACTGTAAAATAAAACAAAAACGTTTACATATCTTCACTGAATCTTGTAGTTGCTTGTAAAGATACTCTAGGGATGGCTATTAGTTCCTGCTGGATTTCAGGAGAATTTTAAATAGTTTCCACTCGTTTCTTGTAGGCATTGAATGTGTATATGTTCTACTCAAATTCTGTATTTGGATAATGACCACAAAATGTTTACCTGCGACGTGATATGGAAAGATCTAAATACCCACGACACAACTTGGGAATTTCTATTCGGTCATTCTCTGAAATTAAATACTCACAATAGGTAAACAGATTCGCTCAATAGCCGTTGTAGATTCGTACTTTGGTATTTGCCCACAATGATTTTATCTACAATACATTGTAGACGAAAGCACTACGTGTTCTGAGTATTGTCCATCCTAACCTAACCCAATGTTTACAACCTGTTGTGGGTATTCTGTAGTGATCACAAAGTTAAACATTATTTTTTTAAATTATTGGATAAACTTAAAAACTCGCATCACGTTTTGGGCGTTTTCCAATGCTGAATGACCAAAATATATACCCAGAACACATTATGGACATTTAAGTTTACACACAACACATTGTAGTTAAAAAGTTTAGTCAATGGGTAAAAATCCTGCAACTGCACATAGGATATAAATGTTAAAAGTTTTCACATACTAAGACTGACAGATGAACACTATATCAAAAGTATGGTAACTATTTTCACTTAACCTAGTTCTTGGATCACAAAAATCAGTCCAAAACTGAAGGTCGATTTTACTGTGACTCTCATTTGTGCCCTAAACTGCATAATATACAGTAATATGTAAATAAAAACAATATAATATGTTCTCTTTGTGGTAATGTGAAAAATCATAATTATAATAGGTTTAAAATCCGCGGTTTAGCGCCGAAAACAGGCTGTTCAAATCATAAATTTATTTAGTAACTTCATTAATAAAAGAAAAATAGATTTTCAAGAAAAACAAATATGTAATCATGTCAATTTTAGTATAATTTGTTTTTTATAAATAGAATATGTAAATTGTTTGCGTTTTGTGGGGAGTATGTGAACTTTGGTAACGGTTAACCGGAACAGCTCGCTCTTGAAAGAGAAAAATCTCGTGGTTATATCAGTCTGGAAATGGGGCTTGATGTAGTAGGACCTATATTATGTGGTTCTCCGAGTTTTCTGTTCAAAGGTAGAAAACGTGTTTGGAAGTATTATTTTGTAAAAGACATGGTGTACTAACATTCTTAGAAGTGCTAATGACAATATTTTATGTTTTTAAAATCGTGTAAGTCATCGTTTGGGGCTAGTTGCTCTAAGACCTACGAATGGTAGTTCTCCGAGTGTCTGTTCGAACAATAAAAAATGTGTTCAGAAGTTTTAAATTCGTAAAAGACATGGTGTACTAACAATTTTGGAAGTGCTAAGACAATATTGTTTTCAATAAATAAACTTTTAAATGAAAAAGCGTGATAATTTGCAATTTTTGTTATGTTGTGCAATTACTGCCACGTGATTTTCGAATTCTCGACAAAGAACTTGTCTATAAAATATATGGAACAATTAAAGTTATAATAAGACATTAATAATTGATTCTAATACAGGTACAACAAAATAAAAATAAATCTCGTGAGCTATGAACAAAAGACAATTCGTTGATAGTGGACAAAGCACCTCTACAATTAGCACGCAGTCACATGGAAAGACACGAATCATCCTTCGAGGAAAAGTGTTTTTTAAATAAAGAATATAACGTGATTTGGTATAACACGTTTAGACTTTCATTATTTAACCATATATATGTACTTTGAACAATTTAGACTTTTTTATATATTTTCAAGATATATATTTGATATCATAAAATTATGTATTTCATCAATAAGATTCAATGTTTTTTTTTTGTTGTGGAGTCAAAGTATTTTTAAAGAAGTTACTTTTTATAATTAATTAATTAATTCTCAATTTCATTAAAAAATTATATTTTTTCTAATTAATATATTTACTATGAGAAGTAAAGTAGAATCCTTTTCATTTTTTAGAGTTGCAACTAAATAACTTAAAGTTATTAAAATAATTTGATTAGATTCTTTTTCTTTGAAGATCAAAGCAATGATAATAATATTGATAGGATGTAAGATATCTTATATAAATTTTTCTTTTTGATTTCTGTTACATGAATTTAATGTGTTTTATGTTTAATAAATTTTTATGTAATATTTCAGAGACAAGTGTTTTCATTTTTGAAACCCAGAATCACTGTAAGTACACCGTAAAAAGAGCTTGCGACCCCAGAGATTTTATAAATAATTAAATTCATTTTTTTTTCTTTTTCAAAATTGGTAAGCTAAGGCTACCTGGCGCCCTTAAGTCGAGCAAATTAATAAACAATCACTTAGTGGAACTCTTCAAGTTCAAAAGAATATAACTTTTATATTTTCAGATAGCTTCACTATCAATAATAAAAAAATTAACAACAGTCGTTGTAATAAATTATCACATCTTTACTCTAATTTCTAACCTAACCTATAAACAACCTTTTACAATTAATTAACAATCTAAATAATTTTAGAAATGTCACCATTAAAGACAGTATGCACATTTAAGAAATTTATCAAACATAACATTTGTTAGTTTGAACATTTTAAATTTCATAAATAGGCCTAATTAATTTGCTATCAACTCACCAATGTTCTCGCATCAAATCCTCTGTGTCGAACAACCCTTTTCACTTTCTTTTCAATATGCTTGATCTCTGAATTTGTCTTTATGTTGTGATCTCCTAGTCGGACACTCAGTCTAGCCACATCCCATGAACTCATGCTTTATACAAATTAAAATACTCAATTAGGAATGTGGAGTTTTTTTTATTAAATAGTTTAAACTTCAAAATAATAATAAGATTAAATTTAATGTTTATCAATTAATTTTGCTATTGTGTAGTGTTTCAGAGTTTATTTTAATTTTGTTTTTTAATTTAAAAAAAGATTTATTTTTAAAGTTATAGAATGTCAATATTTAATGTATAAATGGGATAGGCAACTTAAAAAAAGTTCAATTGAAGTTTAGAGCTTTGTTCAATCATATGGCAGTTGCATTTAGTTAATAAATTCTTAATTGTGCACAACAATATATGGTTAACTTAGTATTAATATTTATTAAAAGTTATCTACATTACAATAAAATATTTAGTGGTCCTTTATGTAACAAATAACTGAAAAATATATGAAGACTAACTAGTATAGTTTCCACCCAAAGAAGTGTAGGTTAACGAATACTATTCTTTGTAGTTAACTTCGAAGTTCTTTTATTAGGTAGTCCAGTCCTTGCTGAGTAATATTCCACATCAAAAGTAAACTAGCTAGCCCATCAACTACTCATTCTTATGTTCTCCTTTTTTCAAAAGTTGAACAAAACTACTTATGAATATATAATTACTGCGGAGTAATATCCATGTCTTGAATATTAGATTTGAAATATTAAGTAATAATATATCTTACTGTGCAACACAATGTGCAGCTGTCAAAATATGGGTAGAGTCTACAAGAGAACCACCACAAAACTGTCTGCCACCATTAAAAAGTGCTGCCTGCAACAATAAGTAAAATATATATAGTAGTATAATATAATTTTTGCATACATTTTTTTGTACACATTTTCTCACATACACATTTATAAAATAAAATTGTTTGACCTTTATTTCAATGAAACATTTTTTTCTCCATCAAGTTTGTAATACTATTGTAAATCAACAAATATGTTCATATTTTTCTTTATTTATATCATTCTATATTTTATATCAAATTAAATTTTCTGTTTGCATATTGTTTAGTATATTGAATGGATCATTAACCTTAACATTTCAGAAGAAAATTATTTCTTGACTCCTATGCTTATTATTTAAACATTATTTATTTTTAATGCCTAAAATGTTAGCTGATAATAAATCTGAATAAGTACAATATTTCTTTTCTCAACTAATCAAAATCATAAAATTACTGATTTTATTATTGACATCCCATCAAACCTTCCAAGTCTTCCATTCATCCTTCAGCAACTCTTTCTCTTAAATAGAAAATATTTGTTTTCATTCACAGATATAAAGGCATATCATTAAAGGTAATCAATTAAGTGTAGAAAATTAGAAAACAATAAAATGTACATGTAACTAGTAGTAGAGTACTGAATAAAAAATTTGCAAGTGTAGATGTGTCAATTATCTAATTTTCTTCAGATATCCATTCACTCCGTCTCCTACTTTGTACAGATACGATTACTAATAAGGAGTCGATAAATGACTAGGTGTTGTATTATGTGTGTTTTAAAACTACTACATTACAGTAATAATAATCAATTATAAACTAAATGTAAGCTCCTTATTTCATGGCTGTTTACTTTCTATATTTTGGTTGATATACTCTGTGTACACCTTGATACTCAAGATGTGTTAAAATACTTTTAATTAACAATAAATAGCTCAGGATTTTCAGCTTTGAATGGACATTCACATTGAAAAAAAATCTATTCTGTTCCATAATAATTTGTTGTTTATACACATCAGCTCTTTATAATCTTCAAAATTGGTCCCAAGTTAAAGAACTAATAAACTTAGTAAGTGTGTTAATCTAATTTCAATGTTATTTGTGCTATTTAATTTTTGTACAAACTCTGTTCTTTCTTTATAAATAATAGTCTGTAAATAATATTCTATTATGAATAATCGTTTAAAGGGTTAGGTGACATGTTGAAAAATCGATTTTAAATTTACAATAAACCAAATATGTTACATATTTTAGAGCTTCGAATATTTATATTTTATATAAACTCAATGAAAATGAAGTTCTGTGTTTACAGAGCAAATAATACTTTCATTGGTGCTTGGGGAGGGGGGGGGTGAGTTAGGGGACAAGAGGGCATGTATAAGGAGGATAATGGTACCTTTTATCTGATGGCTTAGATAATAACAGGCCAATTGTCATCAATTTTGTCCACTGTTTTATTTATTTATTTATCACTGTTTTAACCCTACATTGAAATTAAAGTATTAAAGAAATTCATATCAACTGATGTTTTCCATTTTGAATATCGTACTATAATCGAAGTATGTACATTGTGAAAAGATGTTATTATTGACATATCCGTGTTCAAAGTCACATATCTCATAATGGTAAATATTTCTGCTATTCAATAATTTACTTTTTCAGGGACTTGGAACATTTATTTAATTTCATATTAAATAAATAAACATCAACTAACTATTGTGACCACAAAGTTTGAAGTTACATTATAAGACTCATGAAATAAATACTACTTAATGAAATCTGATTAATTTTTTATAACAACTATTATAATATTAACCATGAACTATATGATTTTGAATATTTTGTTTCAACATTAGCCTAAGTTACTTGTCTTGGTTGTCTCAATAAGAAACGGTGAAACTTTCAACACTTTTTCTACTTGTGAAAATAAAGAAAAAAGTTCACATGAATATATGCCCTAAACTAATTAGTTGTCTATCTAGCCACCATTTTGTGTTTTGAATAAAAATAATCATATCTTTTGAACGGAAAATTATACAAGAGTTGTTAAAGACCCAATTTGAAAAAAAAAATTATCAACCGATTTCTTTTACTCATTTCAAAATGGTGGCCATTTAAAATGTTCAATGTTGAATATCTCAAAATCCGGTAATTTTACAAAAAATGTACAACAGGCAAAAAAGTTTTTTTTATTTTTTTTATTAATGACAAATAAAATGTTTTTTTAAATATTTTTTTCTGTACATCAAAGGAAATTGAGTTTTGGTGGTTGTCTACAATATCCAAGATAATCCGAGAATAAAAATTTTGTGTTAGTTCTACAATTTTGTATTTAATTCTAAATAGATTAATGTAGATAAAGTCTTCAAAAATTAAATACAAACTTTAAAAAGTCTGCTTTTCAAAAAATGTACACATCTCCTAAAAACAAATGATCCTCCAAAATGTTTCATGAATAATGCTACATCAAACATTAATGTGAAATCTATGTTGGGAAAATAGTTTCAATGATTCTATGTGAATTTTCTTTACTTTATAAATGACTACTAGAATTAAAGGACCATTTCTCATAAAAGTGGCTTCATTAGTAAATAAGATGGAATTGACCTTATGAGCATTGTCTAGATGTGAATAACAGAAATTTAACAGCTGGGGTGATCTATCGGCAGCAAATTCTAAACTTTCTGTTAACAGAAAGGATGAAGATTTTCTTTGCAAATAATTCATCACACTTTATTTTTTGATAAACTAGTACGATACGAAATTTGCCTTGTATCTGGGCTAGTAATTGCCCAGTAAGCATCATAACGGTGAAGAATAGGGCAAAATTGTGGAACAAAGGTCTATTGCTCCTGAGAAGGCAGACTTGAAGTCTTTTTAATATAGCTGCAGGGGCGGCGCGCAGTCATTTTAACTGGGTGGGCTACTAGTGGTGACCTTGGCATAGTAGTGGCTGGCTTATCGTGCAAGAACAATGACCTCTACAGGGGGGCACCTGAACGCGGCAAGCGTCTAAATAACACGTTTCCGGTGCGTCACATACCCTGTCCAATGCGAATGCATAAATACCTTAAATTCTTCCTTGTACTAACTGTTATAACTTTTTGATTAAACAAGTGTTTCAGCTTAATAACTCTTAAAAATATGTACGCATGACTATGCCGTTTGTTTGTATGCACAAAGAATTCAATTAAAATTAAATTTGTTTAAAATACCAACTAGGATTAAACCTAAAGTAAACCCAAGTTTCCACAATAAATATTAGTTTTGAAACATAAAAGTAGGTAACAAAATACTTAACTAAATAAAAATTAATATTAATTACAACAACATGCCTTTAAAATCGAATCCTGTTCGTACAAGGTACAGCCAATCTTCTATTTATAAAGTAGCTGGGCTCGTCTCTCTTTCCTGTTAGCGAATAAGTCTATAACTCTAGTGTGGAAGTTGGGAATAGTGGAAATAACTTCTTTGTGAATTGAAGACGCTGCTAAAGCATTTAAGCGGTCCTGACCCATTGTATTTCTTAGAAATGATTTCACTCTTTTTAATGTACTGAAACATCTTTCTGCTTCCGCTGTTGCAACGGGGGTTGTCATGGTTATTTGAAGAGCTTTAAAAGTTTCAGTAAAAGATTCTTTTAAATCGTTCTCAACAAAAAAGCTGTACAGTTCACTTACACGTTCAATTTGATTAAAAGCGCCATTTTTGTAAATTACTGAGAGTTCACATTTTAGCTTTTCTTTAATTACCAATCCGGTATAGTTTTCAGAAAATGTCTCTATTGTTGTTACGGGAAATTCTTTCCTGTAGGAAAAAAAAAGTTTTGGGTCCACAACAGAAAAACTGCTAAATATGTCAGAGTTACTAAACCTGCTCCTAAGTTGGGTTAACACTGTATCACAAACCTCCTTCGCCACAACAGGGAGATTTTCATTATGTCTTTTACGTTTGGGTGGGGGAGCGAGCTCCGACAAAGTGTTTTTCTTAATATATTTGTCTGTGTTTTTTCTAATTTCACTAATTGCTTTCTCAAAATGATCAAATGAATTGCTAACTGTTACACTATTTGAAGATTTCTTCTGCATTGTATTATACATAATATCAACATTTAACATAACATCGTAAAAGAAGTCAAGGAAAAAAACAAACTCCTCGTTTTGTAGGAGATGCTTCAAGCCAACGGCTTCTCGAGTTGTAACATCATCCCAACCTTCTCCTTCTTCTATTTGTTCAAAACATTCAATCAGTTTTTCTCTGAGGCATTTCACCGTGCTTACTAGTCGCGAGTGAAAATTCCATCGCGTTTGAGGCACAGTTGGCAAAGTTTTGTCACATATTTCCCTAAGCATATCACTACGTTTTGGAGAAACCGAAAAAAAACTGGAAAATCCAGTAATGTTAGCAAAAAATAACTTAACAGGTTTTATATTAGAGCAGGCATTTTTTATAACTAGGTTCAGCTGGTGAGCGTAGCAATGTACGAACTTAGCATTTTTAAAAACAGTTTGCATTAAAGCTTGAACGCCTCCAGTATGTCCACTCATAGTATTAGTACCGTCATAAGCTTGTGCAATGAGTTTGTCCTCAAGCTTAAATTCTTCTAATTTACTTTTTAAAACTTCAAAAAGGCCGCGACCGGTACGGTCATGCACTTCAACAAAACTAACAAATCTCTCAACAATACTTTTCCCTTTAATGAAACGAAACACAATTACAAATTGGTTTTTGCATGTGATGTCTGTGGTCTCGTCAGCTTGAATGGATACAAAATCGGCATTGTTAATGTCATTTTTGAGTTCTTCTAAATAAACGCTATACATACAGTCCAATAATTCATTTTGAATATCGTGAGATGTATATTTTGCTACAGATGAACTATTTAAATGATCTAAAAGAACACTGTCCATGTCGGCCATCATTGATACCAAGTCCAAAAAATTTCCACGGTTAAAAGAGTCGTTTGTCTCTGTGTGTCCCCTAAGGCCTATTTCGTGTACTGCACTAAATGTTAAGCAATCTATTAACCTACTGAGGACATGCCTAGTTTTTGTTACTTGTTGATTATGTTTTTCAATTGATATTTTAACATGATTGTCAATTTGAGCTGCCACATTAACAGTACCTAATGTTTTATATTTAATTGCATTAGTCAAATGAGTGTTACTTTCCTTGTGTTTTTTTATTTTCTCACTTAAGTGTTTAAGGTCCTTACAGCCAATTTTTGTCCAAAGATCATCATTGCCATTATGATTATTATTATTAAAACATAAGCAATAAAAACAAAATAATGCTTGTTTTTCAATGCTTGGAGTTAACCACGGCTTTTTATCGAACCACGAGGTACAAAAGCTTCTGTTTTGCTTTGGGTAAGTTACAACAAGCTTAAAATCTTTCTGCTGATGTGGGCCTAACTCTTTAATTTACTTTTTTAGCTCCAATGGCAACGTCGAAAACTGTGTTCGAAGTAAACTGTCCACGTGATTTAAATTCATTGTAAACTTACCGAAAATACTGATGATACCTACTAAAAAAAGTCATAAATAAATTAGAGTTAACATCATGCTGATAATATTCCACTGCACTTGTACACAAACACACGCGAATGTCCAAGGAAGAGTGCAACGCACAACACGCCTAGTCAAATTCTCGACTCGGGCTAAGCCCCAGATACTATTACATTGGACATATGGGAGCCGGCAGGGAGGGGGAACTGTCTGCGTGACGTCACCCGTCCTTGACGCTATGCTATAATGCTATTCAGCCAGGGCTACTTTCAAATCAGCCCTACCCGCTCGGGTGACTCTCAGTAGGCGCGCAAACATATTTTTGCGTTACATTTACATATTCACACGCTGTTTTCATATCAATTCAGTGTTTATTTTAAATGAACTAATATTTTCTTTTTCTGAATTATTAGTGGGGCTCAGCCCCACCTGCCCTTATGGACGCGCCGCCTCTGCATAGCAGAACCCAACCAGAAGTGGAGGGCGTATCATTTAGCTCTTACCGAGTATGGCAAGGCGATAAGAAAAGCCAAACAAGAAACCTGAAGAGGACTCACTCGAGAGGTGGGATACCTTTAAGGATTTGGCATGGCTGCAACAAGTTTGGCCACTCAATCCAGTAGGAGCTTTAAAGAAGCCTACAGGAGAATATACTCAAACAATGAGAGAAATGTTGGGTCTTCTTCTTGAAACTCACTTTCCCAATTGTATTGTGCATAGTGGTGACGACAGAGGGAACCAGTCAATTGGGAATAGCCTTTGGCTAGGGTGGTTCGAGGAGACTGGACGTTTGCCAGACACATTGTTAGTTTCAAACATTAAATGGGCAGTACAGAGATTCAGCCAATTTAAATCACCCAGAGGAGATGGTATAATTATATTCTCTAGACTTTGTTGCTGAGGGGGCCAGACTCTCTTTTTGTCAAACTCTGTGACATCTTCAGACCGTGAATAGCATATGACTTTACATCGTGGCCCTGGAGAGTCAGCAGAGTGGTTTTTATTACAAAGTGTAGTCGTCCAGATAATACTCATCCCAAATCTTTTAGGTCGATCAGTCTTACCTCATTTATCCTGAAAACTGGAGAGACTGATTGGTAGATATAAATGGAATTGGGTTCTGGCAGGAAATAAATCTACTCCATAGGAATAAACATACATACCAGCCTATGAAGTCCTGTGAATCCGCCTTACATCAATTAATAAGTAGGATTGAGGATACCTTAGCAAGGAAAGCAATGTTCACCTTTTTAGACATTGAAGGAGCCTTTGATATCATCTCATTTTATGCAATTATGACGGCAGCACACGAATTCACTTGATAATACCGGCTGCAGGTGGATAGGCTCTATGATTCACAGTAGGCAGGTTGTCCACAAGAGATGCTATTACACTTTTACTGTGGGCCCTGGTGGTGGGCGGCCTCCTTGGAAATCTTAATGGTGCAGTGGCATATATGCAGGGTTACGCAGATCACATAGTCATCACAGTTTAAGGCAAGTTCAATTTAGAAGCTACTTAACTACTCCGTACGACTCAACGGTGACTGGTTTGAAGGGAAAGACTTTAAGTCAATCCCTCTAGGACGGTCATTATCCAATTTGGTAGGAAAAAAAATAGCCAATGAGAATATATGGGTTAAGGGAATGAGATTGGGCAATTTGTAAATGGTGAAATATCTATACTTAATATTAGACTGGCATAGAGTGCTCATCCAGACCAAGCCACATTAAAGGCAAAGTTGTCATTGATGGTGACGAGATGACTTATTGGATATGAATGGGGACTAAAATCGAAGGCCACGCTCTGGATTTACAAGTCGATTGTCAGACCTCAACTGACGTACGGTTCCTTAGTATGGTTGACAAATGTGGCACAACCCACAGGTGGGAGTAAACTTGCAAGCTTGCAGCGGATGGGATGCATGCTGGTCACAGGTGCTATTAAGAGCACACCAACAGCTGCCATTACCACAGGTGCTGTTAAACCTGCCGTCTCTAGACATTTTCATAATGTCGGAAGCAAGACTGGGAGTGCCTATACGCTACATAACCAGGGAGAGCTACTGTGAGGTGGGCCACTCTGAAATTGTCAATAAGGTAATGGAAGAACTTGGTGTTGGAAATGCTATTGATTGCATGCACCCCAAGTTTCTTCACTCGACCTTTCAAAGTTCTCTCAAACACAAGAGAGGTCTCCAGGACATCTTGTTTGGTATACAGACGAATAACTACATGATCAACAGTCTGGATATGGAGGATAGTCTCAAAACACTGGAGCAACTTTTGAAGCTAGCCTAGATAGGTATTGTACAGTATTTCAAGCTGAGATTTGTGCAATCTCAGCATTTGTACATTAGACAAGACCTTAAAGTTAACACCATTCTAATTTTCTCAGAAAGGCAAGTGGTAATCAAAGTCCTCAGCTCGGTAGAAATCTCATCCAAATTGGGATTCTCTCTGCTCCCTATTCATCCTGTCAACTGCTAACATGGTACACCTGGGATGGTTACATGGGGATTGAGGGAAATGAGAGGGCAGATCTGTTGGCCAAAAAGGGGGCCACTGTCTGCCTTATGGGACCAGAACCCATTTGTGGGATCAGCCATTCAACGGTAAGAAGTGTGTGCCAAGGAATAGCATATCAAATGGCGGAGACAATTTCCTAGTCAGAGATTGGGAATCTTTCCTCGGGGCTAATCCTGCGCTGACAAAGGTGCTTGTTCAATATAAGAGGAAGCTCCTAAAATAGGTCGTTGCCATGATTACCGGACATGGCCATATCTAGAGTCATTTAAATAAGGTAGGTACCTGTCTCATCTAATTATCGCAGGACACATATTATTTGATTACAGGGCCCTTGAGTCCATATGAAGGAGAAGCTTTGGACCTCAGCAATATAAACATAAGTTTATATAAATATAAACTTTGATAAGAACATGCTACACAAGAATCTAGAGCTCGTCAGAGATTCTGGGGTCAGCGTACAGTGACCATAGTGGAGCACAATAGACTTATAGCTGACGTTCCAGAGCACCAGAACTTGTGTAATATCCCCTTCACCCAGAAACAAAGTACCTGGGCTATGCTGAATATGCAGAATCAGACTGTGTTCTTTATTAACACTATGATTTACTTGATGTTCAACAGAAAACCAACATGATGAAATGACCCTTTTGTTCGTAAATACTAATACAACGAAAAAGAAAAAAAAAATATTGGGAACCTGCCTTTCAGATAATAAATCTTTCCTGATATTCACATCGTGCATCTTCAGAATATCTGTTGTAAAATCCATAAATGAAAATTATAACCGCTTATTCCTAGTTAAAAAATTGAAAAGTCATTTTTATACTAAGATATGATCACACTACACTTTATTTATTTGTATGATATTTTATTATGACATATTAAAAAAAGTACACAATTTTAATTGTTGTTCAGCTGTAGTATTTTACAATACTATAAAGTGATAATTTCTTAAAAATAAATATAAAATTACATTTCAATACATTTAAACTTATTCATTTTGAAATGAATCACATAGCGGAGAAAGACCTTTCACAGGTAGCATTGTTAGAAGGCATTGTTAAACAAATTTTAAGTAGAGTAGTACTTGCATTTGAATAAATGTCAATATCCTTCTTCAAAACATTTTCTTTCATATATTTGACAATACTTTTAAAAGGACTTTCCTTTAAATATATATCTGAAATTTTCTTAATTTTTCTTAATACAGATATTTCTCCCTTTAACATTACGTGATTTTTTTTCCTTGCACAGAATCTGCTTTAATAAAATATTCTGAATTTTTCTCGTTCAACAAAGGAAGTCTTCACTGAAGGTACTACGACTTGATGTACATCACCAGTAAATCTTTTTCTCATTTCTTCAAGAAAAATATCCAGCAATGGAATGATGAAGTTGCATCTGTTTTTTCTTTTAATTAAAAATTTTTTGCTTCTTCAGTTTCTTATACATTTTCTTCTTCTTATGTAAGTCTTTGACTCTGACTGAAAAATGACAACACAAAAATCATAACTTTTTGGAATCATCTGAGGAAGTTTTTGTTGTAAAAACCGGAACTTCTTTTTGTGTGTTACAATTAGTAGGTTTTATGTATTTATACAATTTTTTGAAACGTTTCACTTCATCGCATTTTTGATTCCTAGCTACATCATTCCTTTTTGAACAAATTAATGAATTATTCCACTAGCTGTTTTGGCACATTAAGCAATGCAAGTGTTTACTTTCTGCAAAGCTTTTCTTAAGATATTGATAAATAGTAGAAACTCAGCAAAAATTATTAAACAAACTATAAAATCAATAAATTTTATGAATATTACAAGTCCTTTTGCCTCTGAAAATTTAGAGTATTTTCTTTCTTCCAATGTACTCATAATGGCGATTGTTTTTAATGCACCCATAATCGCCTTGTAGTTTTGCTTTAGAGATAGCACAGCTGTAGCTCTGCAGAACCAGTGCATATCACTCAGTTTATGTATTTTGTATGGTCTGGAGATTTAATTCTTAAATCTCTCTGCATAGCTTGGAATTTGGCATGAGTGTCCAGATACGAGAAAAATTCATACAGTGTCTAGATGATATTGAAAAAATTATAACTCATGAATGAAGCCACAAAAACTAAATTGACTGTATGTGCCAAACAATGTACATACATTGCAAATGGACGATTGTTTTAAATAATCTTCTGCAGCACATATTTAACTTCAGACATAACTTTTGTTACATTGTGTGAGTAGCCAACCATTATGGAATTGATTTCAGTATTGTTGAGCAATGGTAGAATAATCTTTGCTAAGGAGTTTGCTGAAAGAGGGTACTGATGTAAAACTGAACGAGTTGGTCTTCTCTGCAAATCACCAAGATCCAAATACTCAAGAAAACTAGTTGGGCCCTATACCAATTGTTCAATATTTTCTAGCACTTTACCTTTAGATATTGAAGTTTGTGAACACGTTTTCTGTGAATCACTTGACTCTGAATAGAAAAACAATTATATCTTTAATACTTTGTTTACTCATGATTTCGAACAATAAAACCAGACAAATAAATAAGTAGTATACAACCATATTACTTATTACATACCAAACACAAAAATACTGCATAAAACCACAGTAGATGGTAGGATAACACTGTTTTAATAATAATACAGGAATGTTAATTTTGTGACACTGGGGTTTGAGTATAATAACTTGGAACTTGTCAGCAGACATCGGGATGTTAGCATAGAAACCGGGAAATTGTGCACATTAATAGGAATAAAGGAGTATTGAGCACAGCCTCGAGGACAAGCCAGTGGTTGGAGATAAGGGAAGGTGGAAGGGTAACTTTCTCTCTATTGCCGTAACATCCTGTGCCTCATGATTAGAAATGATTACCTTACTTGTGTTTCGGTACTTAGAAATACAAAAAATGGGAAGTGGTGAGAGCGGGGATGACATCTGATACTGAATGATTTCCATGTTATATATTTGTTGTCCAATCCAAGAAGTACAAGTAATGTGGTTGATTTGTTTTTCTGTCTAACTCATAATTTAATACTAACTAGTGCATTCATATAAGTAGTGAACTATTTGTTACATAATAGGGCTCTCGCTGAGTAATTTATCATACATTTCAATAGGCTACAAGTTTTATAATATCTTTACAGAAGCTAAAGAAAATTTGTCCTTCCAATCTTGGGGTAGGTGGCAATGCCATTTCCCCACAACTCCGCCCATGCATTGGTGCAAATAAAGTGGTTTTTTCTAATTTAAATCATTGAAAAAATGTATTTTTTAAAAAAATTACTCACAATCCATGGCCATTCTCCTGGATCTGCATTTTGTCCTCCAACAATCCTTTCTTGATCCTGGTATCCATTTTTAGCACCACAACTTGAATCAGATATAGAATCAGGTATTTCATTAGCTTCAGTTGTTGGTTGTGTAGGAATAGGATACACGGAAGGAGGCTTTGGAGGTTTTGGGGCTGGAGGTTTTGGGGCTGGAGGTTTAGGAGGTTTTTGAGTTGGAGGTTTAGTTGTAGGAGGTTTTACTGGCGGATTAGTTATTATAGTTGGGGGCCATGGTTGTGGTGGGGGACTTGGAGGGTGTGTTGGAAGAGGAGGAGGCCAGTTTGAAGGTGGATGAGTTGCTGGAGGCTTCGGAGGCTTCACCGGTTTCTTTGTTGTGGTTGCAGGTTTCCGAGTAGTAGTTGTTGTAGATGTTGTGGGTTCTTCCAGGCCTGGATACCCAGGGCTTGGTGGATGAGTAGGAAGGGGAGGAATGGTATGGTCAGGTGGATGTGTGGGTAATGGTGGAGGCCAGTTAGGAGGTACGACCTTGGGAGTAGATGGTTCTGCAGATTCTGAAACTTCTTCTATCTCTGGAGGAGGAGTTGGTCTTGGAGGCTGAATTGGTCGTTGTGTCACTGGGTTTGTACAGCACACACCATATAACTGTAGTTACACAAGATAAATTATACAATTATATTTATTTTTTGTTTTATTTTGATATTATTATTATTATTATTTTTTTTTTTGTTAAAACATAATATGGTTTTAAATGTTTAAATTTAAAATAAATTAAAATAGATCTAGTTATTGTTAAACTCTATACACTTTTTTCATATCTTCCTCCTGTATTGTTCGTTACGAAACAGAAATACATCTCCAAAGTAAAATACAGATTATGGTGAGATTTATTGATAAGTTTCAGCTTGAAGTTAGAAAGTATCTCTCCTAAATATGGAGCTGAAGAGACCGTTTCACTTGAGATAATTGTATATTCAATTTCAGTCAGAGATATGTCAAAAACTTAATAAGACTATGGACAAAAGAAGATTTGGTAATAGGATCTAACCTGTTTAAAGGATGACCTTGTGCTAAATCCAAGGTCTCATGTTTTATAAGGAGCCTAGGGAGAATCTAGAAGGAATTCTACTAATTTCTAGTTAGATCTTGTTAATTCCTTTAAACACGTTAGATCCTAGTATCTAGAAATTAGCAGAATTCCTTCTAGATCCTCCCTAGGCTCCTTATGAAACTCATGAGGACCTTGGATTTAGGATAAGTTTATCCTTTAACACGTTATATCCTATTACAGAATCTTCTTTTGTCCTTAGTCTTATTAAATTTTTGACATTTACAATGACATATCTCTGACTGGAATATACAATCATCTCAAGTGGAATGGTCTCTTCAGCTCCATATATACACACCACTATAGATCCATTTTGAGTCCCATTGGAGGTAAAGAACACATAGCCTTTGTGTTATAATTTCTATAATCAATATCCAATAGTTACAATGTTAATTTCTGTATTAAAATATATTATTTATGTATATATTAATAATTTAAAACTGTTGCTATGTCTTTGGATATATATTTTTTCTCAAGCTATTGTAACTATTCTAGACTTTGAAGAACCTTTTATATTTGTCTGAAATTAGTACATCTGTCTGGATTTAAAAATATAATAAATGATTGTATTAAGTTTTAATCGAATCATTTCCATTTGATTGATTTCTGCTGCAGATTATGACAATAATGTTTGAATATTGATTTTTTTTTCAATAAAGATAGTATGGAACTATCATATTATTGAAGCTAATATATTTTTCGGATTGCCAAATTATAATTGTTTTGACTTACATTAAATCACTGTAATAGATTTTAAAAGATATTACACTACAATATGTAAAACAAATTTCAGTGCAAGATTTAATTTTTATTTATCATTCATTTTGACAATCTTTACAACAACAAAAGTAATTCTAACATAACTGTATTGTTATAATTTTCAATTGGGTCAAAATCAAATATTTTCTAAAATAAATTCAAAAATGCATAATTTATACATTTATAAGTGGACACCTAAATAATTATCTGATGACAAATATGCTTTAAATAAAATATTAAAACAAATAAATATCAAAATACAAAATAATTTTTTTTTTTTTATTAGTTATTACATATGTGTTGATAAGATAATTTTCTTTTAGTCATAATTTTCGTGTTGTTTAATAAAACATTACTTTATCTAGATTGTTCAAATTGAGTAATACCTGTTTACCACTAGCTGTAAAGTAGCTACAAGTATCATACATTCCAATGACCCATGTTTCCCAAGTGCTAAGATCTGGTAGTTTGAAGTATGGATAACACTGTCTGAAGCTGGTGCACCGGCCAAAATATCCCTTGTTCGTGAAACATGGGCCGACAGGGATTATGCCTCCTGGCCATGTAAACTGCCTTTTATGTCGTACGTGTGGTTTAATATCATTAGGAACTGCAAAAACAAACAAAATATATTGAATATTAAATTTAGTTATTATGTAAACCTTTACATACAGTATTTGTTAGTGAAATATTTTAAATATTAGACTGTAATGTTTTCAGAACTGACAAAATATAATTTAAAATTATTTTAATGTAAGCAAATGAATGACGATTTTGGCAACAAACACTCATGCACCTTACACCATTTCACTGTTTGTTTATATTTGTAGTGAAGGAAAAGGAAATATTGTGTTTGTGTTGGTTTTAGTCACAAGAGAAGATGTTTTACCATCTGTAGAAATTTTACCAAGATGATTTGATCCTATGTAAAAATTATGTTTTATAATGAATTTTGATGTTTACTGAGTTGTTGGAATTCGGAATAACTGCCAAGGGGTTCGTAATGAAATTATAGAGACAGTGAAAATAATAAAATTGAACATCAATAATCAAGACAAATGATGACTAGAAATTTAGAAATTTGTGAAATAATTACATGGAAAATTTTTAATTTGAGTTAATAAAAAGTTTACAAAAATCATGTATTTTCACTTTTAGAATAGGACATCGATTTCATGAATCTGATTCCCCAAACCCCAAATATCTAAATTAAACTAAAAATTCTTAAATTTTATTTATTCAGCAATTTGCGGCAAAAGTCAGAATAATTAAAAAAATTAAGACATATGTTTGAATTTGACATCGGTTTTTATATAAATATATTAAAACAATAACAACATTCATACCTAACAATTTGAGTACAAAGTGTGGGGTTAAAGTTAAAAAGTCAGACTTCATAATCTATACTTAGACCCCAGAAGAAAGAGGAAGAAAATAACAATTTTTATTTAATTTTTAGTGCAACAGCCAGGGTTGGGTTTTTATCAGGTGATATATGGTTAGCACATTGAGTTCCTATCATCGTGTTTCTAGCTTTCATGACCAGGCTTAGCTACTAATAATAGTTCCCCACATTTCCTCACAATTCTGGGCCAAAACAACTTTTTAAGTTCCCACATAGAAATAAATTAGCATGAAAATCAGTTCGGTCATTTGGACTGTAAAAACAACATTAGATTTGTATTTATAGGTTCTATACTAATATAAAGATTTCAAACTAAAAAAATACAAATTTTTATTTCATTGGTTTCATAAAAAACAAAATTTTATTTGTTTCATATAAATATATTAAATACAAGAGAGCCCTTGTATTTAGCCACGCCTACAAAATAATATGTTTATTACATCAATGTTGCTTTAACGGTTTACATTAAAAATTACAGATTTATAACCCGTAAGGTCAAAATATATCCCTTCAAATGCTCCAAAATTTGTATTCATTTGTGTTTTAAAGTAAATTAAAGCACACAACTCAGAACAATGAGATGGAAGAAAGCATATTTCTAAAAAATTGGCATCTAGACTTGTATTCGTGGAGAAATGGGTGGTTTTATGATAATTGTGAAGAATATTAAATTTAATACACAGGAAATAACTAGTAGTTTACTAGTAAACATCTAAAGAATTTACTAACATATATTTGCCCTTCATTTAAAGACTTGAAATCATATTTTTTATCTATGATTTCGTTGTAAAAAGCTGGTGGTAGTGAGATTAAATGCAGGACAAAAATATTCATTGTGAGGTAATTTACTGAGCGGTGTTGTTGGGCAAAAGACAGTTGAAAATGCTTGGAAGCTGTAACTGTTTGATGTTGTAACTGATGGTAAACGTTGAAGATTTTACAAAACGTAACCAATATACCAAATATGAACAAAATCACAAATAAAATTGTGACCTGTAGTATTGTATTAACACACAAGATAACTTATACTAGGTGTCCCAAAAGTCTTATCCCATCAAAATTTGGAACAAGAAAACAAAAATTAATTTTTGCCTTATTTTGCAGTTTTATCCTACCAACAAAATTTTAATTGATAACACCCATCTAGTGGATACGTAATTTTAAAGGGAATGCAAATTTTTAATTCAATTCTGATAGTAATAGTACCGAATCCATCTCCTTAAAATGGCAAATGCAAACAAACTTACCCTACTACTGTCGGTTCCACGTTCAGTATGGGAAGTCTATAAACAATGCAAATCAAATGGGAGTTTCAGCGCTACTAGCCATAATGGAAATATCACCTCTACGCTACTGGCAGGGTTGCCGCCTTCACTGAATCGGTGGAACACCCGTAACGTTTACAGGTTGAGTAGTAGTTTGACTATCTCTCGTATGACTCATACTAAAAGATGAACCAAGGGTAGATCTACCAATACAATTTAACATTTCCTACAAGGCCCAAGGAAACAACTTTTGGGCATTGCATTTAGAGGATTTGCTTTTATTAATTTATATGATGGGGCAGGGTAACGTGATTGGTGATACTGGTAATTATATAGCAGAGCTGCCTCACTTCAAAATCAATTTTTATGGGTTTTATTCGTCAAATAAATGTTGGAAAAATATTTTATTATCGAAAAAAAGTGTCGGAAAGATGATTACATAATACAATAATACAATTACACAAGTAGTTTTTTCGTGAAAAAATTAACTCTGTGTTATCTTTCATACTCATGACATTCACTTCAATAAACGTAAGGAAGGTTTGGCCAGGTGGTTATATATATATATATATATATATATATATATATTGCTATATATATATATATATATATATATATATATATATATATATATATATATATATAGCAACCTGGCCAAACCTTTCGTGACATATAATAATACAGCCCTACATATGCGTACACTGAAGCACATACGCAGACAATTGAACGTCAATGGAGGGAGATGCGAGGAAATGTGCCGCGATATGGAAATTCAAAACATTTCCATGGCCATATAGCCGAATTTATGTTTAAGAGAAAGTACAATGAGTATAATACTCGTTTTCATCATTTATGGCGAATTACGAGTGAAATACATTTAAATTCAATAAATTCCTCATCTACTGAATTTGCAGCAGAATTTGACTCTGATTAAGATTTTCTTGTGTAATCTTGTGAAATTATGTTATGTAATCATCTTTCCGACACTTTTTTTCGATAGTAAAATATTTTTCCAACATTTATTTGACGAATAAAACCTTTAAAAATTGATTTTGAAGTGAGGCAGCTCTGCTATATAATTACCGTGATACTTTAACTAGTTTTGATGTGTAATCGTTATTTCCTTATGGAACTCTAAAATGGTTTCTTTGACAAAATCTACATTGTTAAAGATTGTTAGCGGGTTTCTTTGAAATATAACTTTACTCCTTTCAAGCTAAGATACGTTAGGTTTGGAAGATTTATTCCCTATTTATTATGTCCTTAAAAAGAAGTTACGGCTAACGTTTAAAATTTGTGATTTTTCACAGAAAAAATTAAACCAATTGACATACCAAAAGGTAGTTCCTTAGTACTATAATTTAGTTTCATTCATATTACTTTATCAAAATGGTTGAAAAATAATAATAAATGGCGTTGAGAGCACAATTTTTGGGACTTGGTACAAATAGACCTACCATTTTACAGTAACTCTGTTCATATACTTTTATAAAGGTATCACTTTCAAACGATAGTTTAATATATAACAATTCAGTAAAATATGTCCATTAGGTTTCATTACCTGTATAACTAAGATAAATTTTATAATATTATATAGTATCTTAAATTACTTATTATTTTTTTAAATTTATTTAATGTAATATTATAATTAGTAAATGTATTTTAAATTTTTAAATTATATCTAGCATTTTAATAACAGTAAAGCTCAAACAGTTCTCCATAATTTACCAAACAAAATATTAGGAGGTTATAGAATTCTAATTGATGTTACTTGTTGTTTTTCTTGATATTGAAATTAAAAAAGGATTCCAGTATTTAACAACAAAATTAAATTAAAAGTAAATGAGTCATTGTAACAAATTTTAAATATTTGAGCCCAATTAGTTGAACATATATTTTGGTATTGAATTTATTACATATCGGTTGATACGTATTTCTTATTTTTTGACACGCATCATAAAACAATTAATTACAATGTTGAAATTTTGAGTTTAATTATAAAAAATATATAATGCTAAAATATGGCTCAAACGAATTTTAAAGTATGTTACATGTAGAAGCAGTAATTAAATATATGTTTTATTTTTGGGCGCCATTTTGAAACTCATTTGAATTAAACGTTTGAAAATAGATTTTTATATCATATTTGAAACACTTTATAAAAAAATTTAAAAAATGTTGGTCGCTTTCTAGAATTTATTTTAAGTGCTGCAAATTAATTAATGTATTCATGAAGTTAACAAAAATCATTTTCATTGCGATGTTTCATATTTACTCTAAATATCAAAGATGGTGCTAATATTATTTTTCGTAGAGTTCACTATTTTTAACGTTTAAAGCCGATATATGTACTCATAGGCCTTATGTCCTTCAAGAAATGTAAAATGGAAGAAGTCAGTATTTATGAAATTTAGTAATTAATTGTTTTTACGCTTAGAGTTGGTTCTGTAAAAATAAGGGGTCTTATCTAAAATTTGGGAATACATACCATAATATCAAATTACAGTATTCCTATTATTAAAAATAATAATAATAATAATAAATAAATAAAAATACTAGCCTAAATCAACTTTTCTCAAAAAACAAAGTGACTTTTTTATCGGCGTTTGCATACCAAAATGCTAGTATCTAATGGTACAGGTTAAAAAAGTAGGCTATATATTCAACATTTGAAATTTCGAAAAAAAAAACTTGAACATTTTCGTTCTCAATGCATATACTGTAAATCTAAATCGTGAAAAGCCCGAACGCCCGGATTGCCCAGATGTAGGCTATATAATCTCTACAGCCCAAATGGCTGTACTAAATAATTGTAATGACTCTTAAGTCATTTTAGTAATCTCTCTCTAGAATTGTACTTCAACACGATTTTTGATTTTTCGTTTTGTTTGTATTTTTCGAAAATAAATTAAAAAAACACCAAAATATCGGAAAAAGTTGGTGGGACCCTTTTATATACCTACTTTTTATCTCATACAAAAAAATCGAATAACGCAGAAATGCTTCTCAATGGTAACTTTTTGACTTGTAATTTATAGATCACAGATTCGAATCTCATTGGGTAATTAATTTTTACCATCAGTAAATTTTCTTCCTAATTCATTTTATTCCTCAAACCTTCATATATAATTGTGTATAACACATCGAAACAACGTATATTTGGATGGAAACTAAAAACACTTGCATCCAATGCCGCCGTATCACGTCTCTAACTAGGTGTGACGAAGTTAGCGCCCGAAGGTTAAACACCGTTAGGTTATAAAACTCACGATCTAGCCATTATCCACATGATATCTGTCCGTCACCGGTCATCGGTCATTGATGTCGGTAAATATGTACCTACGGTGTTTCAGCTCAAGAAAATAGGCGTTAAGATTAAACACTGAATTCTATTTCGAAGGGTAAGATGTTGAAAAAAAGAGTTGGTCGGCTATTCTATTTTATCCATTTAAAATGACATTTTTTATATCATTTACATGACCGTTTGTCCCATATAACTCTTGCACTTCTTATGAACAGATCTTGGTAATATTTGATACCCAATACTTTTAAACAAAAATTTTTAGTTACTTGTATTCAAATAAGATTTGGGATAATGTTTTAATCTTAACAATACAAAAAACTGACTTCTTTTTTTTTCATCCTTGAACATTTATAATGAAATAAATCTTTTCAATATTGCTACTTACAATAAATAAGTGAAAATACGTAACTTACAAAAATATCAGCTGTAGGGTTATTAAAAAGGTCTTCATTTTTAATAATTTGAAAACAATTTTACGCAAGTATTTTCATTTACCTAAAAATCGGGACTGGTGAGGGGAGGGGAGTCCTTTTATAACAATAAAAACATAAAAGAGCTGGATGATTTTTTATCAAACTTACTTCAAATATAATGCTTTTCGTCACACAAAAATTGTCTAATTTATTTATCCAAAAATTTCACATAAGTAGTTATTGCAGATTTAATAAACTATAAAGAATCTATGGTGCAGCATAAAAGACAGAATTTCTCAAAATCGGTTTTTCATATTTTGATCAAGCGTAGAAATATAAAATTAATAAAACGTGTTTTTTCATGTGCGTCGATCTGTAATCCGCGTAACGTAATTATAGCTCAATCTGAGCTCGATTTTTGTTTATATAATTCATTGTTATCCCCTCTCCCCGGGGTTGTTTGAGATTCAAATTCTTATAACGGGTGATCAATATAAGTGAAGACATTGAAATATTAAGCTTAGTACGAAAAAATATATATAGAAAGATAATATTTTTGAAGGGGGCCATCAGTAGTGCTATATTAGCAAAACCAAAGCTGATGTAATTTTTCAAATAACAATCTAGAAAAGATGCTTTAAGTGCTGATTTTGTTTTTATACAAAAGAAGTGACTAAATTGGTTTCATGCAATAATTGTTTGACATGAAGCCAAAACCAAGTCAATTATATACAAATAAATCTACAATAATCGTAGTTATTATTGTAGTTATTAGTTGTGATTATTATCCTAGCTATCTTAGTCGCTTCCCAGTACAGGGCGTAGACTTCTCACTTGACTTTACGTTTAATTGCTGCAATTTTGAGTTCCAAATTAAGCGACTAGGATAGGACTGGGAAGCGACTAGGATAGCTCAGTTGGTAGAGCATTGGCGCATAAAACCAAAGGTCCTGGGTTCGATTCCCAGTCTACGTCGTTTATTTTTCACTTGAAATATTATTGTATATTCAATACTTGCTAGTAAAAGGTATAAGCGGAAAAGTCAAATAATTAAAAATCAACAAATAAATCAATGCATTTGCTGATTATTTTAATTTCGAGTTTTTAATCCAAATATTGAAATTTCTGAATTCTAAAAGTAGCCTATACATTTTTCAGAATTATCTTCCCTCTCTTGATCGTCAGGTGCGGTAAATATCTAAATTAGTTGAAACAAAAAAAAAAACTACTACGTAATGCTAAAAGTAGTTTCTTTAACAAGTTTAACATGACTGACTTCATTTTTCGATTGTAAGTGCATTTCGTGTAATAACCACAAAATTTATTTTTGCGACTACAGCGCCATCTGTCACGAATCGAAAAATATTTTGAATAAAACTCACTTATTTTTTCCAGCATAATCTGAATCTGTAATAAAATATGGAGGTTGCCATTTAAGATTTAAAATTTACCTCGTCTCCTCAATAAGGGGAGAGTCGGTCAATAGTACGAGTGAATGGCACCCACAAAAATATTAACTTTTCATCTAGGACATTTTTTCGACCCATGCTTATTTTTCGAGATATTTTAATGTGTTCACTTAAATAAATCGATCACCCGGTACATCGGCTATTTATTAACAATATGTATAATAAGGGTTGAAATGTTTGTCCGAATTTAAAGAAATTTGGTTTACACAATAATTTTTAGAATAACAGATTCGTTAACTACAAACAAAATTAAAATATCAGAAGAAGGTTGCTATCCGATATTCTACTGTAGCACATATTTATATCCGTTTCCCATCAAATTTTGAAAAAAAAGTTAAATTGTAGGCTACATGAGTCAAAAAAATATGTTAAGTACAGTTTTAACAAACATAAAACAATAATAATAACAAAATGTGTACAAGTTTTTGTTTTGTTTTTCCAATTTTGTTAAAAGTATAAATAAACCAATAAACATTTTTATTCGTACTTTTGGCAAAGGTTTTTTATATGAACCTAAAATTAAAGTGTTTCCTATTTATTTCACTTTATTTGTTTGTTTAGACTTATACAAATAAGTTAAATAATTTTTCTGCCTATAATAGGTTGAGAAAACAGTAGTAAGTATCTAGACTTGTTAAATTAATTTTAATTCTTAAACTTTGTGAATGCTGACACGAGGGTTGGGGATCCAAAGATTCATAGTTACAAAATCCAGTTACGACCACGAGCAAAGTGAGATCTCTCGTATCTGTCACAATATAAAACAAATGAAGGACCTCCCAAGGACATGCTAACCTAAGCACTTACTTGATTAGTGACCTTTGATTTATTTTCAATTCTTAGTCATGCCAGACTTTCATCAGTTAATATGTGTAATGAAACTGTGTACCGTCTGCGCATGCTCTTAATAATAACAGTTTGTTTCTGCAGATGATATGTGAAATTATGTAAGCACTGGTATGAAGGGGAGGGGACGTGGTCGGCCTTGGCAGTGACCGAGGCTCGGGCGTGGTCGGACTGCCTGCCCCGCCAATGCCAACTAGTGTCGGCAAGGACATACCATCCTAGGGTCACTGCCACTCATCGTCTAAACCTAAACAACATAATTATTCATAAGCGTCAAATTTGCAATTTTCTTATAATTATTACGGTATTTCCTTGTAATGAATTTTTCTACGTATTACTCTTAAAACAGAGTAAGTTTTGTCAAGGAAATTTATTTTTTCGTAGAAACTGAGTATTTTAATTTACAAGTCGCAAATTTAATTACATTATCTCACATACATGGCCACTCACATTGTACTTAAATACTAAAATTATCCATCTTAACAAGGAATCAAGTAAAAATTATTCAAGAATTATATGAGTGGTTTCCTTAATTTATAGATTTATTATGGTTTACAGGAAAATCCACTGCAAGTTTTGTAATCAGAAAAACAGCAACTACTGTAGTATCTCCACAAGATGACCTAGTGTTAAAATATTCTGTTGTTCACATCGAAACACTGGAGTTTAAAAAAAGATGACGAATAGGACTTCATTCTTCCCAATTAACTCTCAGGAGTAGTGTTTTTGCTGATCCGCAGGCGGTAGCTCTCGAAATGTAGAGTGCATTAGTTCCAGTAGAATCTTGACATTGATTTCACTTTGCAGAGGAACCTAGCGGCCACTCTACTCAAATTTACATTGGATCTATTCTATTCAAACACCTCATAGTTACACATATTCCTCTTTGATACTTCCTTTCAATTACTATAGTTTGCCATAATTAACTTCTGTCAGTCCAGCTCTAAGGTAGAGAAAACTGTGTTCAGGTTTTTTCTTCAGCAATAATACACCATAAGTTTAATAAAGATCATAGGAATTGGTTATGAAACAAAAATAATACAAGCTCAAACTCGGCCGTTAATGTATATTATGTGTTAATGTTTTCACATTTTTATGTGTTTTGTTTCTTTCTTTAGAATCTTTTTAATCATTTTTCATAATGTATTATGATGCTCCATTATTAATTTTTTTTTTCTTCGTGTCTGTATCTGTAAGCTTGATTTTAATTTAAGTTGTTTTGTTGTTGTCTTCATTGTAATTATTATACAAGGATTTATATTTTTTATGTTTCTGTGTCATATTTCATTTTTTTCATTTCTCATCCAATTATTATTATTATTATTATTATTATTATGTTCCGTTAATGTAGGCTATGTGTGCTTTTTTCTTTTCTTTTTTTGTGTCCTATATTTTATATTAGAAATGTTTTATTAAGTTGTTGGATAGTTCTAAGTTCAATCAGTCTCTAATTAACATTAGACATTTATTACGGTTGTTATATGTTGTTTATCTCATTGAGGCTCTCAGGGGATCACTTGAAGTGAGTACAGGTGTGGCAATCCCAAACAATCCTAGCTGGATGTGCACCTTTGGATCGAGTAGCCTTCAGTTAGAAATCCCTGTTATCATACTTCCTAAGAGGTTTTTCTTGAGCAACTATTGTTCTTTTCCGACCATGATGGTTAAGAATATTCGAGTATACGAAGCCAAATCTTTCTTTTATCTTCTTTTTTTAATAAGAAGAAGATAACCGAGAGGTTTTTCATCTTTAAGCGACTAAGTTATCTGATTAAGGAATTGGATAAATTGTAATAAAATCTACAATTGTATTACATTTGTTTATTATTATGTGATGACATTACACTTGACAGGGTGGCCACATTGCTCCTTTCAAACTCTGTGTATGGAGCATTCGCCTTGTGTTATGGAATTTAGTGCCAAGAAGATCATGACTTAATTATTGAAACGTTGCCCTGAAAATTTTTAATCCACACAGCCACGAGACTCAAGGAACCCGAACCGACCTTTTCGGGGTAATATTTTCTTATACCACATATCTCGAAAATCCCGCCCAATCTAAATATTGGACGAGTAAATACAAAATAATTTACTTTTGAGTCTACAAAAATTTTAATACAAATTTTACAAGTTAACATTTTTGGCTTATAAGACTATTTTGTCCTAACTCTTTCCAAATTGGGTTTTTGGGAGACACCTCACTCATTTTAAATGGTAGCTAATATCCAGTTTTACCGTACATCATTTTAAAGGGTAAAAAAAATCACGAAACTCGAGTTCCCAATGTAAAATATCAGCTGATTTGAGTTTAAAATAGAGCTGAGTAAGCTTTAGTACCCCTATTTCAGAATTGAAATTGAAAGGAGTTTTATTATAGAGGAATCTCTTAAATTAGAAAACAATCACATAGAAATGTAGTCTATGGAAGCAAAACCTTGTTGGTCCACAGTGATATAATTACAGTATTTGGAAGGGCGCCACAAAGAGAATTTTAATGTCTCTTTTATCGTTACATCACCTCTTTTAACGTTAGCAGCAGTATGGTAACCTAATATGAAATTAATTGAACTAAACCCGGTTAGTGTGTGATAAGTTAGTACCACAAATGTCATTCTATTAACTGCAGTTTTGGTGAGGGCCAACTAAATGTAATCGGGTTTGTATTGTTGTTTTATGCATTAAGTGAGCTTTCCAATAAGGTGTTACAAAACATGTTTTCTTAAAATTCCATTTAACGAAAATTCGTTAGTTCATTAGGATCCATGAAATCCACCAGATTTTGCTACAAATAATACACGTTTGATATGATTGTTACACAATTTACTTGTTCCCTTTGTAATCAAGCACCATTTAAGCTTAAATAAAATTAACTAATACAAAGGTTTATTTTAAATTTCAATGGGTTGCTACTTTATATATGGGCAACAGTTCGGTCTCCGATATCTGCTGTTTTCTCTTTCTCTTAAAAATAACGGATCACCTGATATCAGTTACCAATTTAAATTTTTCGGTTGCTCTTAAAAACCCAATTGTGGGGGGGGAGTATTATTCCTAATGCAAAACTTTTCTTTTTTAGTCATAAAAACTTGGCTAATACCTTGTTCAAAATTTACAAAGGGGGAAGGATTTTTGAACATTGGATATATTTATAACTTCAAAGCGCGCCCGGACAGAGTTACAGACCAGATTTGGGAGAGTGGATGATGTTTAATATGTAAACAACTATGCGACTAGTCAGAGACAAATCAGGCGAGCAGCGAAGCGAAGTGCTCAGTTACAAGGTTCAGTTACCTTTAGTACTAAGATGGGATGGGGCCTATGAAACTTTTTTATATAGAGCGTAATGAAAATGCCCAAGAACTATTAAATCCTGTAAAAAACTTAATGCTTGTCTTTGAAAGACGAAATATTATGTGATAGCTGAAGATTGAAAACATTTGAAATCTAATCGGAGTTTATGTTATAAACATAATTGCAATAGTAATGATGCATTTACATATTAGGAACTTCATTTAATTTTACGTGGGTTCTAATACTGTGGTAAGTATAAATAACATCCACTTCTGTTGGCTGTCTTCTAAGAATCTGATTTTGCGGTCCTTTTATTGGACATACATATTCGTATGAACCTTTATTAAAAACATTTTGTGTTCCATGTAATTTTAGGAATGCCAAGATATTCGGAAAAGTGTTCAATCGACCCCAGTTAGAGGTTTGCTATCCATAATTATGAACAATAATTGAAAGATTTAATTGGTTAATCAATAAAATATTATTTAACTAATTGATTTCATATTTACCATTTATGCCTATATACTTATTTATTATTTTCACCAATAAATTAACTAATTCCAAATATAAAAATGAAACTTTAAAAAAACGCAGAGCGTTTTAAATCTGACTGTCAAAACTATCTTACTCGACAGTTATATCAGCTGATTGACAGTTAAATATTTACATACTAAACAGCTGATTAAAAGTATCATCTTCAACTTAACATCGTCTTAACGTTCAAAAAATGGTCGGCAAGGTGGAATGAAGCTAAAATTTATATTCGTCGAAAAGTTGAAAATAGGTGGTTTTAAGAATATAAAATGAAGGTAGTATATTAAATTTAACAAAGGTGACTCAGTGGCTAAGTTTCATCGAGATTTAAATTAGAAAGAGTAAAAAAATGAAGAATAAAATGTTTTAAAAACAAGGTAACAAATTTCAATTTACGTAACTAAAGTTCATGAAACATGCAATTTAAAATAATAAAGAAGAATACAGAAAAAAGTTTTTGTGTAATTAATTGAAAATTAAAGATAAAATTGGGCCAGAAACTTGTAATAATAAAAAATTTAAATTAATCATCCTATAAAGATTTAATTGATTATTTATTAATTAACAATTGCCAGCGTACCAGTAAACCCGAGTCATAACAAATATATTTGTAAAGAAAGATAAAGAAATTGTAATTTTGGACATTTGTTGTACCACAGATCGGAGCATTTACCAATTTTCAAAGTTTAATATTTTTCTTGTTTCGTAGCTAGGAAGCTCCATATAAAATTACTATGTCACCTACAAACGTACCCAAAATCTCTTGATGGAACCACGAACACCAGACAGCCCTCATTTAAGGATTTTATTATATTCTTCTTTTTGTTTTTGTCTCTTAACGGTTTTACTTTGTGAATCCTTAGACTAATGAAGACGAAGGAGTAGGTGATGCACGGATAAACACAACGCCAACAACCAGTGTAACCTTTGACCACAGACAATAAAGACTTCACTTTCTTTGACGGTTCTTTAGTGGGTAAGTAAAGCAGGAATAAAAAAATGTTCGACTTCCATCTTTACATTTTAAATACAGATATTACTCATTATGTTTAATCTTGAATTAGAAAAATTGTTTAATAGCAATTAATCCAATTTAAAACGAAAAATTATTATGTATAATTTTCTTTGATGATATCAAAATTATTTTTATCCATTCTATTGTCCCAATGGTTTGACCCAGACACATTTTACACGGTAACTGGTACAGAGCATTACACTAGATTTCAAGTCAGTTGTCTATTACAGGGTAGTTTTTATATGCTGGATTTCTACTTGTTTTACGATGAGATTGTTAAAAATGTAATGAACCAAACCATAACCTACTTTAAATTTATAAAATATTTGTTCATTGAAAGGTAATTTAAGTTTTACTAGTGTACGTTTTAAATCTCCTTCTAACTTTATTTTATAAAGGTGTTTTATTTAAATACGTCATTTGTTTCTGAAAATGATTTTACATAAAGGAAATTAATTTTATCTCTACCGTTAGAGTGTTGTAGATCAGTAAAGTAAGATTATATAAACGTCATTTACTAAAGAATTTTCAGTGTTACCAACAATATCGTTATTAATAAATTGATTAAGAACTAAAGTAGCAGTAATAAGAAGACAGACATTTTCCTTTTTATATGAGGAGGATGTAATATAAAAAACATTTTATATATAAATTAGCATAAGAAGATAACATCCTTGTTCTCACTTTTGTTACTTTCTAACGTAAGAAATAATTATTTATAAATTTTAATCATGAATGTTGAACTAAAAATTGCGTCGAAGATTTTAAAATTAAGAATATAAAGTTTAACACGACAAGAACTAATTATTCTTTTATATTTCTCTCTAGAAGTAAATAAAATGCTCAAGCATGTGATACAACCACACGACTTAGGCATATAGGGACAGTTATTTTTATAAAGTCGAAGTCTTTCAAGCGACCTAGCGCCAACGTATTAATTTATTCGTCAAATAAACATACATATTCGTAATCAGAATAACTTCCAGTTTCATTTGATACTCCACACATAATAATTCGAAAAATAAAGTGTTTCCACTCGATAGTTTTTGCCTCCTAACTTACCTTAAGGTCATTTTTTTGTTACTGCAATATTTTTCTTATCTGTGGGACAGTACAAAGAATATAAATCTAAAATTGAAAATATATAGTATTTATTGTCTTGTCTGTGTATATGGGTTACGATAGACAGATACGTTCTTAAAATCATAAGAATTTTTATTGAATTGTTTCTCTCATATCCAACAAAAAAACTGCTTTTAAAACCTATACACTACACATTTCTCATTGTGTGGTTAAATTAAGTTGTATTCATCATACAAAAAACTATAATATATGATTTCGCACTGCAATTTAATTTCAAATACAAACCACTTTTAACAGTTTTGTAGATCACGTCGTGTTCAAGTTGGGGGGGGGGGGGGGGGGACTAACTTTTAATTTGGCCTAGGGCCAAACACTATTATTTGTTTCGTGAAATAAACATACACCTTCGTAATAAAAATAACTTTTAGTTTTATTTGGTACTCCATACATAATATTACCCAAAAATATATTTTTTTAAGCTCTATAGTTTTTACCCCTTAATTCCGAAGGTTACCGCTATATTTCTCCTAGATGAGGGACAATACAAAGAATATAAACAAAAGTTTGAAGAAATATATATATATATATATATATATATACACTGTATATATAAATTTTGCATTTTAATTTAATTTCAAGTCCTAATAATTTGTTTATAGATTTGTGTAGGTCACGCCAATGTTCAAGTTAGAAGGGGAGGACACTTTAAATTTGGCCTAGTGCCAACATATTAATATTTTCATCAAATAAATATACATAATCATAATCAGAATAACTTCTAGTTTTATTTGATACCCCATGCATAGTATTACAAAAACAAATTTGTTTCTATTCGATAGTTTTGCCACTTAACTAGTTATAGGTCACTTTTTTTTTAATCGCTATATTTTTCCTATATGTGGGACAATACAAAAAATATAAATGCAAAATTTGAAATATATAGGATATCGTCTTGTCTGTGTAGATTAGTTGCGAATTATAAGGTTCTTGGTTTTACCTACGCACCCTAAAAAATGTCACTGTTTTTAATATTTCTATTAAATATACATAGAAAATATTTTGAAGTAAATACCTACTATTTTTGTAACAAAATATTTAAAAATTGTTAAGTTTAATTTAGTTATTGGTTGCAACTATCTTATGTAGTGGGAGATTAGTTTCTTTTAACTATTAAATCCCGCTCATTTTAAAATACCTCCTCACTATAGAAACGTTAAAAATAATTGTTAATCTTTCATTACTAAAACATTTAAAGGCAAACGGCCTAAAACGATAGTAAGACGGACAGATTTAAAGACTGCTTTAGTTTGATAGCCTTCAACCTTTTATGTTGATAACTAATTAGACTTAATTGAGACACGATGTTTTAAATAAAACATCAGCTGTTGCAATTAGGACATAAATTATCAGATGTCACACCTGCAATTACTAACCTAACACTAACTTCAAGGTCACTGACAAGTAAGATATCAACATTGTTACCTTGATAAAGATATCCGAAGAATTGCCAACGAACTTATCAAATTTGTCCATAACATCTGGCATTCAGCTTAATGGAAAACAAACTGTGCACGTAACAGATACGCTGACATCAAAGGAATTTTAATTAATGAGATTTTTTGAATCTTTGATGACTTTGACATCTGTATGTGTAGACAAACTGAGCAAAATAAATGATTATATGCTATAGCCTACATTATCTACAGATAAGAAGAAACGTTCTATAAACTTAACATAACTGCCACCATTTTAAAATTTGAACACACGTGTTAAAAATAAACATATTAAACGAAAAGTAAAGCCAAGTTTGCTTTCAAAATATGATTGAAATTTGTCTAAAATTTTGGCTACTAAATAATCTATTACATATTTACAAACGAAATTTAAGGTTAGGTCTATAGTAGGGTATAATTTAATTGTCAATAATTCCGTTATTTCTTTTAGTATAATCACATGCAATGTGTATAAACTATTACATGTTTACAATCGAAATTTAAGGTTAGGTCTACAGTATAATTTAATTTGCAATAATTCTACTATTTCTTTTAATATAATCACATGCGAATATAATTTGATACATAATTTCCAGCTGTACACAATAAGCTTAAAACATCGTAGAACCTATCTATTGTACGATAAAACTATATAAAATGTTAAAAAAACATTTTAGTTAACATACTTGTATTTTAATAGTCTTAGGTATTGTAAAAATAATATTAAATGTCAATCTTGGAGAGAATCTAACAATAATTTCGATCGTTATAGTTGTAATACACATTTAAATATGTGTTGTAAATGAACACGCAAACCATGACACTAGACCGAAGGCAGCAAGAATATCTATATTTCTGAAGAAAGTTTGCTAAAAACTAGGGAATAAGTATGAAAACTTGACGTGCCAATCCCCATATAGAAAAGATGGAAACAAGACTTGGAGACTTCAATGCGTGGTAAGGAGATTGTCTTTTGTTTGACAAATAAAGAATTGTAGATACCCATACAAATACAACTAACACACAAGGACATTTAAAAGTTACCAAAGCTGCTTCTTTTGTTCTTTTTATTTATTTATTTATCAATTAAATGTGATGGAAAGGCAATTTTAAAATAGGATAGCATATAAATTTGGCACGTACCTTACAAAATTTAAACAAACCTAAGACAGTTTTGGGCGTGTCACATCTACTACCTACATATATAGACTATTTTAACACAATGTGTGTCTCTCTCTAGCATTTTATCTCGTATTGTCTAAAGATCAAATACTGAAGAGCATTGATTGAATCAAAATTTTAAAGTTTAATTATTGCTGGATGTCTTATAAAATTAATATACTTTGTACCAATTCTAGGAAGGGTGTAGGGTGAAAATAGGGGATACTGTAAAATTTTGTCGCTTATTACATAAACAAGGAATTTTTCGAAGGATTAAACATTTTGAAGATTGATGCTAGTTAGGTGTCACGCAAAGGTTATATTTTGATTAAAAATGGAGTTGGTCCAATGCAAATTATCATTACAGATTTTTATTATTTATTAGTGTTACTATAATATTTTTTGACCGCTACGTTTTTAATATAATTATGACATTTATAGCGGATACTATGTTGGAATTCAAGTTGGAAAGAATAAGTAGCCTAAGCCTCATATACCGCAGGAACCGCCAGGTTAATAGACAATTCTTTGCGTTAGACTTAATAATAAAGTTAATATTATTTCGAAGATTATTTATGAACACAAAAGTTCATATTATTTATTATTATATAGTAGTTTTGCTTTTGATTATATCTCAACTCTATAAGATGGTTAGGAAATTTCTTATATTAATTTTTTAAAGTAATAATATTAATATAATAATAACATTTTGGAGCAATGAGAACAAATTTGATATTTGAATTAAATATAATTCAGTAATTGAGAAATAATTTACTCCCCACATCAGATATTTATTTTATCTTTTTCTTTTTTACTTTGTAAAGAAAAGACTGTGTATTTTAACGGCAACAAAATTTATTTTGAGATTTTAAAAGAAAATAATCGATAATAGATAGCTTTAGAACCTAAAGGTTTTCCCGAAAATATTCATCTGTTTTCGGTTTTCCAACCTGTTCACAATTCTCTATAACCATTGGTCTAGTTTTGGTTCAAAATTTATTGTTTTCATGGGTATAATTAATTGTACAATTATTAAATGTAATAAAATGATAGAGTCCTAACCGTAAGTGAAAAACAACAAATAAAAGAACTAGTACAGAGAGAGGTTCACTACTTACAAATATTTTATGTGCCTCTCATATTTATTTGTCTTAAAACATTTCAATAGTTTTAAAATTTGAGTCTACAAGAATAAATCAAATAGTTCCGTAAATAAAACATTATTGGATATTACTTTTTCACGTTTAAAATACATGGATTTGCACATATATACGTAAAAAAAATATCCAATTAAAAAATATAGACTCTCAGTAGTGAAAAATGAGTTCCTAGAAAATATTCGAAATTAATTTTCTACGCGTTAAATACTTGAATTTTTATGTCACCGTGTAAAACTTTTCTTAAATGAGTCACAAGGTTCAAACCATAGGCCATGAATCATATGTAAATTAAAAATAATAATAATAGTGTTATAGATGAAAAATAAATAAATTGCATATACATCAAGTAATAAGATATTATTAATATATTACAATGAAGTCGTGAGTAAATATGTAATTTTTGTTCCAGGCGTAAAATACATTTATTTTGATTTAATTCATTTATATATAACTAAATCCTCAAAATCTTCAAATTATATTTTGTAAAAAAAAAAATCCATAAAATTGTACAGAGTTATAACAACTTAAGACAAAATTTGTTCTTGTTGTTTTTATGACAATTTAAAAAACAAAAATTGTAGGTACCCTTAACATTCCCACAAAAAAATATATATTTAAAAAAATCAAAACTACGGCTGCTATTGTAGGAAATGTTTGGTGAAAATTTTATTTACTTCAGCTTATAAACAAAAAAGTTATTAGCCTAAGTAGAAAGCAAAAGATCTCACGACCACTGCTTTTGTACGAAACGGAGGTAAATAACATTTTTTTCCTAAATGATCACTAATAGTTTTGAAAAAAAAATCATCAAGTCAATATTTTGAAACACTCTTGAACAAGATTTCATAAGGATAGAATTTGATATGTTTAAAAAATCATTTGAAATAATAATATATTGGTAGTCATCCCGCCAAAATGTCGTGACGAGTTATTGATTACATGCCGTAAAACATCCTTAAAGGATATATTTATTTAACAGACATATATATTTATAAAAATTAGGTCGATCGATTAAATCAAGTAGTTCAAAAATGTAAGGCTAAACATAGAATCAGGGTTCGGAAGTAAAAGACAAAAAAATTAAAATAATATAAAACTTACCATCTCTAAATAATAATAACAATAATTTAAAAAAAGTTTATTTCACTATATTTTAATTAATTTCCGTCATATTTCCAGTCAATCGATTATCTTCCGTCATTACAGAGAAAAACTAAAAAGTAAAATGATTAAAATATTAGAAAAATATGAAATGAAAATTGAAATCCCAAAGGCATTCGATTGTTCTGTAATTCAATCTATTCATTCTTTTATATTTGTATACAAAATGAGATAGTTTCTGCTATTGTCCACACTTGTTTATAATACACACAGCTTTGAATTAAATATTACAATATTTGAAATGTTAGATATTTTAACGATACAGTCAAAACATTCCACCGACAAGAAGATCCATTAGTACATTTTTATAGTATTTTGTGTTCATGGCCTTCTGAATTGAAATAACGAGTTGCTAAAAAATGTATATATTCTTGGAATTGCATTCATGTCTCTCTTATTAATTATCGTGGTCAACTAATTTTTTTTAAAATTAGTTTTCGTCTAACAGAAACTATTTTTTAATAATGTAATATACGACACAGTTATTTAAGTGCTATATCTTGAACCAAACACTTTAATTATTTCCGTCAAATAAACAAGTTTTGCCTCAATTCCTGCAAAAACTTAAAGGTAAATTATTAGACAATGACAGGTTGAATTGCATTGGACTGCCTAAGTTAATGTTAATTGTAATAAATAATGAGGGTCAGTTAGCTAAGATTGTTTTAATCTATTGCAACTATCTGCACAGAAAACGTAAAATACATTACACGCCGCTCTGAAGTTCATTCAGTGAAGTTTTAAATAAATTTTTTTAGGTTATACCAAAAACAAGAAGAAGGTGGTTTGCAAAGTCTCATATTTCCTTCAATGACCAACCATTGGTAATGGTTGGTCGTCATTCTTCTTCTTCTTCTTCTTCTTCTTCTTCTTCTTCTTCTTCTTCTTCTCTTCTTCTTCTTCTTCTTCTTCTTCTTCTTCTTCTTCTTCTTCTTCTTCTTCTTCTTCTTCCTCTTCTTCCTCTTCTTCCTCCTCTTCTTCTTCTTCTTCTTCTTCTTCTTCTTCTTCTTCTTCTTCTTCTTCTTCTTCTTCTTCCTCTTCTTCCTCCTCTTCTTCCTCCTCCTCTTCCTCTTCTTCTTCTTCTTCTTCTTCTTCTTCTTCTTCTTCTTCTTCTTCTTCTTCTTCTTCTTCTTCTTCTTCTTCTTCTTCTTCTTTTTCTTCTAATAGAGTCAGGGTCATAAGAGGACAAGAGTTGGTTAAGAGAGGCAGGATAAGAGACAAAATCTACATCCAGCTTAGGGTTCCTCGAGTTTGTCACACTCGTACTCGCTCTGAGTGAGACACTAAAATTCTGAGTAATACATTGAATCCTTGATCGGCATTTTATAAAGAAATACCTATTATTATGTGTATAGTTAATATGTTTCATTAAGTTTGTGTGAAAAGGTTTATTCAATAATTTTGCCATCTAAACGAGGTAAAACATATGTGACGTAACAGAAATAACATATGTTATAAAATAATCTTTCGTAGATCTTTTTGGTTAATATAACTATAAATGGATTTCATGGTTATTCTAATGGATCAGCTGTTAATAAATTTGTAAAATTGGTTTCTATATTAACAAATGTTAAAACAGTTTAATCTTTCAAGAAACAACTGATTTGTAAGTTCCTATAGGCTTAGTGTATTTACAAATTTTAAACAATCACTAACTTTTCAGAACTTTTGACTCAGGTTAAAAATCTAAAATCTGCTTTCGTCACAATCGACACTTTTGAGTTCTGACTATGTGCATGAATCATAATGGTTGGTCAAATAGTTTTCCACTTTCAGTGTTTGTTCTATTTCTATTTCAACCATCTATCAAGAAATGTTTGATTACTTCGTACGCTCTGCTCAAAAGATCGATTAACAAAAAATGTAATAAACATGTTGGTCTATCAATACCTTTAATTATAAACACCCTTGTAATCAATGAACATCTTAAGAAACCGACCTATATTCCACAACAAATGACCTATTAGAACCCCAATTGTTGAAAGAAAAACGAAACGAAATTTCTGTAAATTTTCATATAGGAAATACAATTTGAAACAAGCTTTTAACTCGATCATTTGTCCGCAATACATTTGGAACGCTGTCAGAAAATTTGTGATATTTACCAGGTATACCAGAATCATCCCTATATATTAAACTACTAAGTAAAAAAAACTATTTTCTGCAATACCAACCACTAATTCAAGGTATATATTTTCTATAAACGAAAGTTGCATCTTTGAATGAAAATTTCAATCTGTTCGTTAGTACTGAATATTTTATCTGTGAGTTTATGACAGTTTAAATCTAATGATTAAGCGATGGGGGTGTGAACATTCAGAAAGATTTTGTTACACAATTCATGTTCCAAATAATCCAACAATAATTTGTTTCGGACAGCCGGAGCTAGATTAGAATGACAAAGAGACAGGATTATTTATTGCGGATTGGATCTCCGCCCACAAGCCGACCTTGGTGACTAAAGTCTGATTAGATTTTGTTTTGTTTTTTGCAATCTACATTTGGTTAAAGATTTTTTTTCCTCGCGCTATGGAAAACTTTTAGTGTAATGGAATTTTACAGGCTTAGAATGTCAAGGTTTATGTTCTTCTGTTTTTAGGGAGAATTTTTTAAGAAAATAAGTTATATAAAATCTGGTTCCAAACTAAAAATCTTTCCAACTCCAGTCAAAATTGTAATAAAGGAATCGCTGACGTGGCTATATTTTCTAGAAGAAATAAGACAAATAAAATATTTGTTTTTGCTTATTTGTTTAGGAACTCAATAATGATGGTTTCATTAAAATAGAGAGAGTAGTAATTTTCTCTCACGATTTTACAACACTTGTGAGATATTTAAGTGGCTTTATATTTTGTCGTTTTAAAACAAACATTTAAAAAATAGTATTTTTAAACTACCAAACTTTCAAAGGAAAATGTAAGTGAAAATAGTGTGAATATCAGCCCATACGTTTGGGATTTAGAGTAAATACATCCAAAAACCCTTCGATTTTATTATTTTTTCAAAAACGAGGATTTGTTTATTTAAAATGTATTAAATTTATTTATTTAACTGAAATTAAAGTTTTGTTATTACATTTTCCATACAAGCGTCCACTTTGTGGAATCGAAATGCGCCGGACCCACCACAACAAAACACTTATTCTCGAATTTGGAGAATTTGTAAAATGGCAATTCAATCTTCGAAAAACTTGATTATTTTTCGTTTAAGACAAAACTACGAACGAATTTGTAAAATAAATTTATGTATGTCCTGGATTTCTGTGTTATTTCTACATCTAGCCTATTGGGTTAACGTTCATTCTGCTTTCCTTTCGGTCATTTATTTAGTTGTGCAACACAAAGTCTGATATTTGAATTTTTAAATAATCTTCGATACAAAAATTACCGTTTCCAATTTTTCGTAAAAATTTGTCATTTTTCTTATTTTTGAGAACCTTAAAAATGTGATATTAAGTTTTTCGTTTCTTCCATTTCTACAGGAAAATATAGCTACAATATTAATAACAGTTCTGACTTGCTTTCAATTACAAAAGTCAAAGCGTGATACTAATTTTTTGGCTGATCTTCATTGTGAAGACGTAAGCTAATATTTAAGAAGATATGTGCCACAAACCGCTCGTATGAAGTCGAAGTGGCTGTTTACCGTCTTAAAAGTAATAGATATACACCGATTGGATGAACTTTGTCACATTCACTCTGATTTTTCAACCAAATAGATTATACTTATATATTGCCAGTATAGTCATTATAATCACAATATATATATTTTTTTGTAAAATCGAAGTTTAATATTGCCATTCCAAAGATTATTTTCGTGTTCACCAATAACAATAACTATATTATTATTCATTCTATTTATAATTTATTTCACTAAAATTTCTCAAAAAGAGTTGGACTGATTTGAAAAAATACAATAATGTGTTCTTGTTTACAAATTTGGACTCACGGTTTACTTGGTTGATAACTCTCACAATCGAAAATATCTGTGAAGGTTATATTTCAAACATATAATTAATAAAAGGAACACTGGAAGTACAAGCTACTCAATTGTTGAGAAATTGGACGATCTCTATGTAGATATCTGCATTCACAAACAGAAATACGTGTAATTTATGGCGATAATAACTGCATACTGAAATGTGTCTGAAAGAAAGAAATTTTTTATTTTGCATTTTTATCATAGTATCGTCATCTCCTTACATAAAATAAATAAAGACCCCTAGCTCTCGAATACTCTAATAGCGTCAGAGTCGATATAGAATAAAACTTGGTCAAGAGAGACTTGATAGGAAAGATGAATGGGAGAGATCTACTCAAGGCTACATGAAAAAAGTGTAGATCCAGCTAGGTCCCTCGGGATTGCCACGCCCGTACTCATTATAATGAGCGCCAGAGGGTAATATAATGTATCGAAACTAAGTATTATGTTTGTTTAATTTTTCTGTTAGTAAAGCGAAGGACTGTGATCCTATTATTTTCTCAATACATTCAGATTCAAATGGATCGTCAAGAGATAATGTTTGAGAACACAATCAAGGACCTTTTTATTTGGTCTTATAGAGTTAGTTTTGAGAAAGCGATTTCTAAAAATCATTCCATTTAATATTTAAAACATATTTTATTTCAGATTTTCCGATTTAACCCCAATATTATGAGGTGGCAAGTTTTTAAAATAGTAATCTTCAGAAGTTCAGTTATGTAAGTACTTGGGTGACAATACCGAAGGACCGTATCTGGATCTGCACTTTTTCCAAGTAGAAAGGGTTAGATCCCTTTCTTTCATCTTTCTTATCAAGTCTTTGACCAACTCTTGTTCTCTTCCAACCCTGACGCTATTACAGTATTCGTCGGCTAGGGGGTTCTGTATTTTATGTTCTTTATTTTCCTTTTTACTCACCCAGTATTTGCAGTATAGGTGATCGAAATATTTATTTAAAATTAATTACCAACATGTATTTGGAGACATCTATGCAATTGTCCAAATACATATTTCCTATTATTTGTCAGTCGATTCATTCGCCAAATATCTGACACAATCAAATTCGGTCTTTGCCATGTGTCAGAGGCGTTTGTTGGAACTAACTGAACTTGTCGCATAAATAACAGCTGACTATACCAGTAGATTACTGCTAATTTGTTTCAATGCGTGGTTTGAAATGAGACACACGTACACGAGCAGGCTTGAAATAATAATTGTAGCGGTAGGTTTCTTTGTTTGGAGAGAACAATGGCTTTAATGTGGGTCGATGAATCACAGAACTCATTTGTGTCAGGAATTGAGTCAAATATATTTCAATAATTAATAAAACTAAAATGCATCCTTGTGGTGTTGTTCAGACATTAGTGAAAAGTACCACAGACAAGAAAGTATATAGATTCAATTAAATAAAATTTATGAATGTTATAGCATAAGGGAAGTAAACTTAAGCCATTTTTATAAATATGTAAAATTGTTTCAAAATATCTTTATAGCCTACATTTTATCTTTCATGAGTAATGTATAAAGAAATGAAATTTTTGGATTGACGCCGAAGATTTTTGTCGTTATAAGAATTTGGTTTTGTTGAAGCTTGAGTGAGAAAGTTAGTGCAATGTTTTTGAACCGATTAATTATATTTAATAACAAATTTTATAAATCAATTGCATAAGTTAACCATGGTGAAGAAGTATTGATCAACCTGGGGTCTTCAGGAGTTTTCCCTCTTCCCACTCGTCACTACACCTCTCCCTTACAATTTGACAACATGGTAGTGATGGGTTATTCGAATAGAAAAGTATTCATATATTCGAATAGTTCACTTTAATTCGAATAGTAAGAAAAGTATTCGAATACTTTCTAATGAATACTTTTTTCTGGCATCCCGCTACGCTCCTACAACTTATACAGATACGAAATCAATTTCTATTCGTAGCGGTACTCACGAATACTTTGTCTAAATAGTGAATAGTGAATACTTGTTACCACTGCGTTATGAACTATTCGCTGGATTACTATTCGATAGAGAAATCACGCACAAGTAGTTTTAGATTATTTGAATATTTGAACACTATCCGTTCATCATTTCGTTTATATTTAAAAGACAAACACTTTCATAGTACTCTATTACTATAGAAATATAAAATTTAAAAAAAAATTATGTTCATTGAACTAATACAAAAAAAGAAGATAAAAACCTAATGATAAATGAATATTTTTTCATAGTCACAACTTTTCATTTAAAACTTGGAGTTCTTAGTAAAATTATAAAATAAATTAAAATTTGCAAAATGATTAAATAAATTGGCACATTTATTTATTCCGATCTTGTCTTATTGTACAGAAAACTGTTCAAATAGTTTTAAATGAATGCTTATTCGAATAGTTGATTTCCTATTCGAATACTAAGATGTATTCGATAACTCCAATACTACAACATGGTGGCTATGTTCAGACAAAACCCCACTGTCCTGACATCTATTGGCATTCCTGTGTATAATAATAATAATAAATTTAAAAATCACCTAGCAATTTTCATATATCAGTTGGCTGCCTGGGTATAGTCTCTTGTTCATGGGCGTCATCGCCGGGGGGACGGGGGGGGACGCGTCCCCCCCCAATATTTGAGATATAAAAATATTTTTGCTAAAAACGAATGATTTACTTAAAACCTTAAAAGGTAAAGATCGGGCTTTGTCTTTACTAGGGTTTTTAACATTACATTTCTGTTACAAACGCATAAATAAATGCATAAAAACGATGTTTTGAGAAGTTTAACTTAAAAAAATTTCTATACCCCCAGACCCCGGCATATGTCCCCCCCCCCAATAATGAACTGGTGATGACGCCCATGCTCTTGTTTGTTGTAAAACCATTCAAATCATGGTAAACGTTTTCATTACCGATAGCGATTGTTTCAATTTCAATTGTTATACTAGTAAAATAAACTGTAGACAAACTCTTCCACTGGTACTAGTGTCAAAAACATAAAAATATCCCTTAATACTAACTAAAGAATATAAACAGAAACTTTATTCAACTAATAAATATTATCACTGTTTTTAAAATTGATTAAACAAAGATTGTAATTTTGTACTTGAGTTTTATTTTTTGTTCAGCCTCAAAATGTTAAGTTCAACATTGTTTGTGAGGTGGAATCAGTAATGTGTCAAGGATTAGGTTTAAAGTTAATGTAAACTAGTCAATATTTGGTGTAATGAACCATCTATTTGTATAGTCATAGATTTATAAGTGCATTGTTTTTTATGGTAAAATAAGCTCTGTACTCCTGACTAGAATTTAGTTCGATATATAATCAGAAACCTTTACCACATTTATTGAAATAACTTTCGTGACTTTTTACAGCGGTTAAAAAAATGTTGCCCCTTTTTAAAGGCGGGCAATTTCATTTTTTAAATTAAGAACTGTATCTTTTGACATACCATTGGATATGGAAGGAAAATAATGAAAGTTACAAAAAGACACCTCTAACCAAAATTACAGGCCAAAATTATCACTGCAATACCAAAACTTGTGAATTGTTTTGGTATATCATACGAATTCGTCTAGGGATTTCTTCACTATAGTGGAGGATGATGAAGGGGGGAAATGAGTTGCAGGGAAAATATGATATTGAAAAGACTTATATGCTTTCTACACCTATTTGTAAGTAAACAACAAAAGTAAAGACAATAATGAATTAGATTCATTTCCTTGTTCTAATATCAGTAAACTGAACCAGCACGTTTTGGAATTTCACAATTTACGTTACCACCTAATTTTAAAATATTAACTTTTAGACTTTCTCTTGTCTCCCATTCAGTTGAATGTAAGAAGTTGATCGCTTAGGCTGATCTCGCAAAGGGTCTGTTTCAAGTTTACTTTATCTAGTCCCTAGTGTTAGTTATTTTCTTTGAAATAGAATTCTCAGAGTTTTAAAAGATAACTTTTTTCGATGAAAAGATCCTATAAGATTATATAGTGAGGATGCAAATTTATGATAGTTCAACGGTTCAATGAAACACATAGCGTTCAAAACAAACCAAGGTTAGGGGGACCTCCTTCAATTGAGGAAGAAAAATCACTAGATGACATGGAGTCTTTCATTATTGAAAATCCTCATTTAACAACGCGAAGAGCCATACTCCGATAAAAAACGTACTTCAAGTTAATAAATTCAAACCCTTAAAAATCAAGAGCTTAGCGAAGATGACGTTGACCATAGGGTTGAACTTTGTGATATAATGACGGATAAGCGACTATAAGACCTGGTTTAATAAATTAGTCCTTTTTAGTAATGTGGCTACATTCATGACAAACGGTAACATGCTGTTGGTTGTCGTCGGGTTTAGTTGTCTTTACTGGACAGATAAAAATCCACATTCGTATGTTGAGGCTTCAGAAGGAAATATTTGGGCAAGGATTGTTAACAACCAGTTGGTTAGACCATTTATAATCGAGGGAAATTTTCTTTGATAAATATTTAAAGATGAGTGTCAACCAGATTATGGCTGTACTCCAAAACAGGTTTTGATACGGACAGCAAATATTTGGTTAAAACAAGATAGAGCAACACCGCACTATGGCTGCAACACCCCACTATGGCTGACAAGTACGACACTATCTGTAAAATATTTTCCTATGATATTGGATAGGGAGATCTAAAACTACTTGACTATTTCTTTGGTATCATATGAAAATCCTTGTTTTCCAAGCGAAGACAACTGACGTCTCTACCAAACAACTGACAAGATAGAATTTTACAAATGAATCCTTGGAAATCGATTTGGAGTGGTGTCTCAAGTTTTACAAATCACTAAAGGTCAAATATTCGATAACTTGCTACATTAAAACATCAAAAAATGCACATGTTGGCATTATAGTGATAATTTTAGCCTGTAATTTTAGTTAGGAATGTCTTAGAGTCTTTTCTATGTGTCATTATTTTTCTTTTAAATAGACCTTTCCAATGATATATCACGAGATACAGGTATAATATAAACAGTTTTCCCCTTTACCCCCCTTTGAAAGAAGGCAAGGTTTTTAACCCCCATAAAAAGTCATATAACGTATTTTAATAGAGAAGGTGAATATCTCCCGTTGATATCTCAAGGCGCTTAAACTTTAGCCATGAGTACCAGGACTTATTTTAGACTCCATATATAAATTTAATTTATTACGATATCGTTCATGGAAACTGCACATTCGTCTCTATGAAATGTTATCGACCCTACGCATGGGAGTGTTTATGTATATTTTACATATCGAGTAGCTGAGGTCACAATTATAGAAAACAATTTATTGAAATTTTATGTAGAAACTGAATTCTAAAATTATTAAATACACTTTGCCAACCAGAACGCGAAACTGATAATAATTTCCTATCCACGACCTTCTACTTCGGTTGTTATCAATTTAAAATATCACCAAAATGAGAAATATGCTAAACGGATATGCAATTAATCTCTTTTATTTTTGCTTCCTTGTGTTTATTGTAGATAGTGTCCTTACAGTTAAAACTGCATCAGTACCCCAATTTCGGCCTAACATGAAAAGCATGATTTTGTTCAGTGAGTAGGGTCTTTCACGGTTTTATATTATGTATGTAAACATTTTTATCTCCTTGATATGATAATAAATTTTATTGATAAAAGAGGTCAGGTTGCATCAGTCTTTTGTGATTTGTTTCTGACTGTGTTGACCATAACATTTTAATGGGAACAATTGATTTTTGTGGTATAAGGGGTAAATCATATAATTTGATAAAGTCATATTTATTTAACAGAAAGCAGAAGGTAGTTTATACTGACAGCTCTTTCAACACCTATGAGTCTACATGGGAGCCTGTATCTCTTGGTGTACCTCAAGGTTCAATCTTGGGGGCTATACTCTTTTTAATTTATTTGAACGATTTACCTGAATGTAAACCGCAGCACTGCTGAATGTGTGGTACAATATTATAAAATGAAAAAGTAAAATTTACAACTTCTTTTATTTTGTTTTTTCTCCCAGAAAGCGTGAATTCCAAACCTCAAATACGGTGACCTCAAAAGTAGATGTAAAATTTTAGTCAAAAACACTGCGTCATCAGTGACTTTTACATTTTTGTATTTTTATAGCAGTTGAAGAATATATAATTAATGTGTCTTAAACACGTTTCAATTGTTCACTATTTTTACAATTATCATTTCCAACTTAGAACATAACCAAAACTAATTCACAATTAAAAACTGCCGACAAATAACAACAAAATAAAACAGGTGACGGTTTTTTAGCGTTGACTTTGACACTGTAATTTACAAAAAGTATGATTTTCAGGCTAGCTAGGCATGTTATTCAGTTTAACAAAGATTTTCTACTAATTGTGTACAATCATCAAACTTAAAATTTTGACAATTAGTCTGAATGCACATTAAATGTTAACATCTTACAAATACAATTTTATTTACCTAGTATATGAAGTACTTACTATATTTATATTACGTTTTACGTATATCACCATATTTGTATGTCACAAAAATTTCGACCTCAGTTTTTTGACTGATCTTCACGTTTCGTCGAGAAAAGAAAAAGTTATTTTCGACATGTCGTCCTTCCGTCATTGTCGTCGTTGTCGTCTCTACGTAAGCACGGCAACGGTCACAAAAATTAATAAACGTTCAAGATCGATCTTGAGTTGAGGATCGAGCCACACCGAGGACGGTTACCGACAACGTATGTCGCCCGTATATTATTTAGTCTCAAATGTGAATATTTTGTGTTGTTTAAGTGTTTGTGTAGTGTATTTTACTGTACATTTGATAATGACTGTTAGATTGTCGAAACACGCCATGTGAAGAAAATAAAAAAGTACATCAAAACAAGGATTGTTCGACAGCATCACGATAAGGTAACTGATATAATTAACTAACAATCCAGTAAGGCTACAAGCGTATATGTAAAATTAAATCTATAACTTAAGGGGAAAAACTCGTGTCTAAAACTAGACACGAACACTCAAAGCTAAAATTAAATACACACGTCATCAAATAAAACGACAAGACACAAGCCTACACTTCACAAAGGCCTGTGTGTGGTGGTTTTGTTTGACCACGTTGGTATTTATAGTCTTAGCTTTGACTGGTCAAGTATAGTTCGCCTAAGCTTTAATTCTTTTTTCTTAGGTTATAGATTTAGTTTTATTTTCTAACATGGTCCTATGTTGGTGTTTTTCTCTTTGTTCTCTAGGTTTAACACTTGATAACAATAGTTGATTTATACTCTCGAAACGTCGTGTATTAGTTTTTATACACACAAATGATGGCAAATATCCGAATAAACCATATTAATAATATGAACAATCCATCATTATCAAATAACTTTAAACCAGAATTGCTTTCATTATTTGACTGTACAGCTTTCTACACCAAGGGACACTTTTTATTTTTTACATGACAAATTTGTGGTAAAAGTTAATAACTTGTACAAATATTCGTTGGCATTACTACTGCAGGTCATTTCTGTTCTAGTTGTTTCATAAAATGCCTCTATGAGCAGTAAACGGTGCAAGACCAACTACTTTAGTCACAATGGACTAAGTGTGCGTCAAGTTGTAAACATCACCGTATATTCCAGCTTTAGCAAAATAAAGATGTTAACCGTTACCATCTTACAGAGAGCTATGAAAGAGGACAAGGTTCAGTCGTAACAGGGTAACAAATACCAGGAAGAAAACATATGTTGATTCTTTGATCTTGCGACACCGGTCCCAGACAACTGTTGGGTTTGTAACGAACTCTAGAGGGTAAGAGGAGTAACTTTAAGTACTAGAACAGTAGCCTAAGAAGAAGACTGCAGAAAATGGGATTAAATTTATATCGCCCGACTGCAGGCTCCAGATAGAGATGCGCCACCGAAGAACCGTTTACAACTTACACAAGAACTGGACCACGTTAACCAAAGTGGACCAATTTGAACCACGTTAACTGGACCAAAGAGCAATGGAACCGAGTATTGTGGTCTGACAAGTTACGATCCTCCTCGATCGCTAGGTCAGGAGAGCAACATGCTCCAGAGGTCCAGAGCAACATATCCCTACTCCAGGAGGTCCTTTGTCCGCCAGTTAGGCTTCCTATTAATCACAATCTTGTAATTCAGTAACTACGACAAAAGTTAAATCTCTCCAAGTAAAAGATTACATTGTGGCTCATTACAGTTTGAATAAGCAAAGATATGTGGACATGGTCATGTCAGAGCATGTAGTGGTTTTTGTTGGGAGTTGTGGGTCCAAATTTTATTTTCATCCATGATAATTGCCAACCGCACACCGTTAGGTTGGTAAGAGATTAAGTAAATGAGGTTGGGATCAATGTTATGCATAGCCAGCATACACCCTGGACATAAATTCATTAGAACACATTTGGGATCATATAAGAAGAGGCATCAAAAACTGCCGCAGAGAACTACAGATCCTAGGACAGCTTCGTCAGATCATGCAGAAGAAGTGGGACAATATGGACCAGTAGGTAATCCAGGACATGTTAGACAACAAGCCTTGAAGATTATTAGCTGAAATTATAGCTCGAGGTAGCTATACCAAGTTTTGAAAACCGCACCATTAAATTAGAGAGCAAACATTTACGAAGATTTCATTTTTTATCAAATTTTATTAATTTAAAATTTGTTTAAGTAAAATGCTAGTAACCGATTTTATTTTTAAATTTCATTGTTTTATTATATACTGAATATACGGCTATATACAATATTAATATTATTGTACAAAAAAATAATTGTGTAGACTATTGTATTTTTTAGATTAAACAAATTTTTATAAAAAATGAAGTGTCCTACTTTTTTGTCCCTCAGTGTAATTAATTTTTTTTTATATTCGCCAAAATATCAATAAAAATTTTACGCGATATAGTTTACAACTTTACTAGTGAATCAAAAACTGTTTAGGATTCTATAAGAGTTAAAATCAGTCTTGTTTTGAATAGGATTAAAATTTATTTGCTAACCAAACCGTGTTGGGTTTAGTCTATCGAAGTATATAAAACTGTTTTATATAGGAATACTTATATCTCAGACTAATTGACGCTCAGAGATTCCAACCAGGATAGAACTTACAAACCTAAAATGCATGTCACTATGAGGTCGAACTTATAGCAGGTCGTATTACAACTTTTGTATCTAAGAAAATATTTTAAACTGATTGAAACGAAGTGTTAAACCTTAGGATCTATCAAAGTTACCTATTATAGATTCAGCCAACAAAAGACACATCCATCATGATAATTAACATTTAGCCATTGTTTAGGCTGTGCTTCTTCAATATCCCTACTCCAGGAGGTCCTTTGTCCGTCAGTTAGGCTTCCTATTAATCACAATCTTGTAATTCAGTAACTACGACAAAAGTTAAATTAATCATCGGACGTTTACTTTCTTATATATACTTAGTTTCAGACTATTCGTATATTTAGTGATTTAAAATATCAATGCAATAAATATAAAAGTTGATGTAACACGTCCTGCTATAGATTTCAGCCTTGTACACTCATGGATCACAGGTTTATAAATTTATTCTGGTTAGTGGAGTTGGATTTTCTCAACTCATCACTACGTCTCTATTACCTTGTAAAACAGTTTCGTATACTTCAATAGTCTAAACATCAACACGGTTTGGTGCTACAAATAAATTTAAAGTCGGCGAGAATTCTAAATACATATTGTTCAACTAGATGTAGTCTAAACTAATTAGTGGTCACAAAAATTGAGTTTGGAATATGAAATTTGGCACAGAGAACTATAATTTGCTCATGTAGAATCCTATTGAAATTCAAAATAATCAAATTTAAAATGAAAAATAGCGGCCATAAACAAAACACTGTTTAAAATGGCGGTTATTTCAATTTGCAGTCACTATATTTAACTGATAACACACTAAATTAGATACAAAATTTCCTATTTCAATTCTTCATGTAATGTTAAAAACCCTAACTTTCTAGTCAACAATTAGCAAACTTATTGTGAAAACATTCCTGTAAGAATCGAGTAATCAAATTTTGAGCATTTAGAGGACCTGCTTGTATTACATTGTACATGAAGTACATGAACTTGTTTTTAATCGAAAATGAACAATTAATTTATACTCCTTACAATTGGATGGAATTTTCCAAAAAATATAAATACAAAATTTTATAAAATATATTTTATTTATAGATATTAGCATACTGAGAGAAATTTTTGCATTGGTGCATAAACGAATAATATAAATAAAATAACATAATCGATGTTGACGATCTTAGTCTGAAAACGAACAGAGACATAATGATCTTTAAAAATATAATCAACCTGTGCATAACAATACAACTGAGTTCGGATGATTGTCGTTTCAAACAAGCCAGTAAATGTTTACACAAGTATAGAAAAAATTAAAATGATCTTAGAAATTCAAGACGCAGGTCTACCAAAAGAGCGGCAAGTTTTATTAGCCTACACCCATGCTTTTATAATCCAATCAAGTGGTGGGACGGTTTAACTTTTGAACATAAAATAGAATTTAATATTCTTTTTAAGCAAGCATACATTCTTGTTGTTAACATAGTTGATTAGAATATTTTAATTTTTACTGTCCATTTTTTTTATCAATTTATCTTTGGGTATGAAAGAAATATGCCTAAACAAAATTTGATATCAATCTGTCATTTTTATATTTCATATATTGTGTTAAAATTGTATAACAGTAATAATATTTGGCAATTGTTTATAATTAGACGAAATTCTTCTGCCAAAAATAAAATTGCTCTAAATGATTTCAGACTAATCATATAGTATGATGGGTTCAATGTTTTATAGATGAAATGTTACATTTATTAGTCAACACAGTACTTTCATTGTACAATGGCATTAGAGTTAATAACCTTATAAAATTATACATCCTGTTTATGATCGCTAAAAGTCCGTCTGCAAAGTACGTATCATGGTTACGGACAATAACGTCTGTTTGCAAAGTATGTATGAAGGCAATAGACTATAAGAAACTGTTGCCATTCAATAAACTAAGACCTACATCAATGCCAATACAACACAACCACTATAGATGTTCTTTCTCTTCAGTCGTATATCGTGCCAGTTTTGCAAATTATATCTTATCTTGTCATATTTTAAATGTTTATTTCTCAAAATTAAAAGAAGGTAATTCATCTGAATATATTTAGGAACGGAAAGAAAATGTAAAGTGGGGATTATGGCCACGAAAATACGCAATTTAAAATACCGTTATGAGCGTTCTTTCTATTGTAAAATTTTGATTGTATATCCATTTATTTCTTCATTAAACTAATTTAATATGTGTTTGGTTATATAATAATTATTTATTTTATTCACAAAAGTTTTTACAAAATTAAAATACTTTGCATGAGTCAGCGACATTAAACAATATGTTCAGTCTCCTTTACAATAATTCAATGTGGGTCTTAACTAGGCAATCACCAAAACAAAATTTCGGTTAATAAAAAGTATTAAATAGGGCGAGTAGAAATTGAACAAAATTTTATCAAATTATTTAAAATGCTGTTTTTATTATTTAAATGGACATTCGTCATTAATATGTGTGCAAAATTAATACACGACATTTCATGACTATGAATTTAATTAAAAACCTATAAAATGAGAAATTAAATATGCCAACACAGCCTAGGGTTATCTTGGAACTAAAACTAATGTAAGAAAGGTATTTAGGTTTCCAACTATGCCCGAACAGCCAAAATAATTCCGACTAGATACATACGTGAGCAGGAACATTACACAAAACAAGGAATAACAAACACTACGTTGAAACTAGACACTATTGTGCCTAACTAACTAGACAGGAGTTGTATGCTAACGGCTTGGTTATCTAACTGTTTATCGAATATTTTAACAATCCTTTTGTCCCATCTTATAAACTTTTAGCGCTTGACGATCTTGTGATCACTCCTTGGAGAGATTTAACAGAAAATATTTCAGCCATATTTAGATGAAGTTTTATTTTTAACTCAGTTAGCGGAAGAAATATATAATGTTCTTATTTATAAATGTGTTTGATTGATTAGATTTATCATCTGATAATGGAAGTTAATTCAAATTTTTGAAACGTCTTATACATAAAACAGATAATAGAGAATGTTCGATCAAATTATTACACAATAATATGAACGTTCATTATCAAATAACTTCAAAACAAGGATCTGATCGCTTTTGATGAAATAATGTGAACATGACAAAACATTCTTCTAATAAAAACTAAAACAACTTTATACGATTTACACTATTGACCGAAGGTACTTGGTAGAACACCATTTTAATGAAAAAACAAAAACAATATTTAGTGTATTCTACAATTTTATTGAGTCTTGCCGACCATGGACTGTCCGTGTTTAGCTGCCTTGTAAACCATGGTCGGCAAGACTCAATAAAATTGTAGAATACACTAAATATTGTGTTTGTTTTTTCATTAAAACAACTTTTTATTGCATACGAATATTTCAGCAGAAATCAATCAAACGTGTAGAATTGTACTGCATTGCAGTATTAATCAAATTAAATACGAACATTTCTAGATTTTTGAAGTCAAACTAACATATATTCAATAAACAAGACAAACAATCGATACTGAGCTTTGATTATAGACCTAGTACAGTCGACTATAAAATCCTTAATGTTAGTAAAGATATAGCCTAAATTTTTCTCCACAAATATTCTTAAAATAAATTTAATTACATTAATATTGCTTGAACAAAGCCGAGTATTCTTTTAATACTACCTGAACTCGTTACGATCGGGTAGGTTTATTTTATAATATAGCCAATGATCTATTTTTAGGCCATATTGAAGGCAGCTATATTTTCTAAAAGTGGGTGAATATAACCTAACCTAATCTAACTTCGCTTAATGTCTTAAAATATGTGTCGTGTGAAATAGCTATATTTCCATTATAGACCATTTATAAAAGCAAAATAAGAAATAAAAATAAAAATAAAATGATCGATCGGAGTTGAGTTAACGTCTCACCTTCGGAGATTCTTAGAATGGGGTTCAGTAGGACTTGATAATCTAGTCTGGATTTATTAAATGTTTTCCTCATCCAATCAAGGCCATTAACTAGATCACGACTTTATAAATTAATAAGTGGTTTTCGCGACTAAAACAAGTTGATGGCGCCATCATGGTACTTACTCAGCCTCATCCTACAACGTATTACAAACAGATCCTCTAAATATAAGCACAAACGAAGGTTTCTAGGAAATAATAGATTGTATTGTTAGATCAAAGAGTTTTTTCGAATACGCAGTAGAGAGTACATTTGTTTAAAACAGGTGTTACACAGGTTTTTTAAACTCCTAATTGTGTTTATTACTTTCTTGACGTCGTAGAGAAGTAGAGTTAGTACAATTACGTAGGGTTAGTACAAATCGAATTTAAATATACACATTTTTATCTAATTTAGTGTGTTATAAGTTGAATAACACACGAAATATAAACGAAACACTGTTTTAAAATTACAATACGATCACACTAAAAGCCCCCATAACCTTAATTTAGCGGCGGCTATAGTACAGACGACAACGATAGACGGACGGCATGTCACAAATCACTTATTCGATATCTGAGATCAGGAAACGTGAGATCAGTCAATAAACGGAGGTAGATATTTTTGGCGATTACCAACCTTACTTAGTAGCACATATATACTTCGTACGTAAAATTAATTTACAACAGATTTAAATGAATTTTGACTAAATATATTGCCTACAACTGTAGATAAGGAACAACATCCTTAGTGTTATGTTTAGTTCAACATGTTTCTTCACAAACGTCCTTATAAATGATCTAATCTCAGGGTATTACGTATTTATGCAATCAAGTATTGACCTAGATAATACCGGATATACTCAGCTTATTGTTGTGAATTAACTATTTGTTATTAATCTTTATTTCCTATAAAGATAGGATCCGTTTATTTCAAAATATATCTTCTGATCCACCTTTATGCTAAATTTGAAGGAAACTATATTTATGAAAGTGGGTGAATCCTAACTTAACTTGACTTAACCTAACCTAACTTAAACTAACCTAACCTAATCTAACCTAACTTAAACTAACCTAACCTAACCTATCCTAACCTAACCTAATCTAATCTAAGTTCATAATGTCTTAGCTGTGTGTCTTTATCGTTTGACTATACTTCCAATAGAGACCACTTATAAAAAGCCAAAAAAAAACAAACAATAAAATGATCGATCCCAGTAGTAAAATAACAACCACGACGACGAACGGACAGAATGTCGCCATTTTAATTTTCGGTTTTCTGAGAAGATAACTCAAAAAATGGAGGTCGACATTTTTACAGTAATGCTTCATAAATGTAGGCCTACTGGAAAGGTAAAATGGTTGATTTTAAAAAATCAAGGATACATACTTTTTTTCAGAGTTCGTGTATACTAAAACCTAGTGTTTGGTTAGATATAAATTAGTGCACAAAGCTTAAACGGTTTGATCTGAATACAGAGTCAATTTCCTAAGATTTTTACTTTTACTTCGTGTTTAATTATTCATGAGACGTTTTAAACTCATAAAAACACATTTTAGACCTTTGTGATATTTTTTACGTATATTATTTCAAAAAATGGAGGTATCTAAATATAAAATTTGAACTTGGAGTAAGCGACCTATGGAATTATTATATTTTGGGTTAAAATAATAAGAGTTGATGATGAAAGTAGGAGAGGATGTACTTACTTAGCATTAAATAGGGTAATCAGAGAAATTAAAAGTTTCTAATTTGAAAATTTTGTTTAAAACCCACTTACTGTGTTTGGTTAAAGTATAAATTATGTTATTTTATAGTATTCATTTAATCTATACTCCTCACGTATATTTTAAATTTATCAATATTGTTTTATCTTCTGATTATCTACGTGTATTGGGGTACGGCGTGGCTCAATTGGTTAAAGCACATGTCTAGCTTGCTGTAGTTCAGACTTATAATTCTCCAGAGGTTGTGCAGGTTCTAGCCATGTTTCTGACGTTGATTTTTTCCGCATATTAAACTACTAAAGCCTGTTATTTAGTCTGTAGAAGCACAAAGAAAAAAATCTGCCTTTATTTTTATAGGAAAAAACTAGATAAGATATTTTCCGATTAACATTTTATCATGTGCTTATTAAAAGTAAAAAAATATATAATAATAACCTTTTAAAAACCTTTATCCTAGGTGTAAATACAAAATCTTTTTTATTTTTATTTTTACAAAAATCAGTTAGGCCCTAAGTAATAAAGCCATTTTGGTATTTTTCTAATATAAAATACTTTTATAAAATATGGAAATATATACAATAGGGTACTCCAAAATGTATAAAAATTAATTGATAATCGCCCGATTGTTTTATAAAACTAATAGTCTAATATTTGTGTCTTATGGAGCGCTTAAGTCAATTTTTAAATTAGTTTGTTCACCAAGTTCCGAAACCTTCAAATTTTGGACATTAACCTACATATGAATAAATATAGATTATTTTTATTATGAATATATGAAATTTGTGATATATTATGTGTGCTCCTATTTTACATTGGGTTTTTAACACGTAATAATTATTCCAAAGGCATGTTCTGGCTTTAATTATTTTCAATTACTACTTACAACATTATGAAATTTAATATTTATTTTTAGAATTTTGTACAATCAGACTGATGTCAAGCAAAGATATTTAACACGAGTTATTCTGATTTTCTTCAATTCTATTTACAACTATATTTAGTAGAGACCTTTAACGTGGTCGTTACAGACTTGTTCAAAATATTAGAACTGTAAATATTCAAAACAAATCTTTTAAGTAAACTCATAACATAATTCACAATTGACGTTATTGAGAACAATAATAACTTCACTTTTTAAATTATAGTAAATGAGCAACATTTGTGGAAACTTCAATCGAAAATGAAAGACGACATAATTTTCTACAATCAATACTTTATTCGATAGACTAAGTTATCATTTTCAGTTGTTTTACACAAACCTTCATGACTTTTTGGTTTGTCTTCCAATAAGGTTTGTGTCTTGGAATTAAACATTGAAAACCAACTATTGGTAAAATAAAGCATTTATTGTTGTAGCTTATGTTTTTATTTATTTGTTTATTATAATAAAATAATTCTTTGTAAGAGACTAGTGGACGAGTAAAAAGTATACCGATATCCTAGTTCTTTGTAAGAGACTAGTGGACGAGTAAAAAGTATACCGATATCCTAGTTCTTTGTAAGAGATTAGTGAACGAGTAAAAAGTATAACGATATCCTAGTTCTTTGTAAGAGACTAGTGGACGAGTAAAATGTATAACGATATCCTAGTTCTTTGTAAGAGACTAGTGGACGAGTAAAAAGTATACCGATATCCTAGTTCTTTGTAAGAGATTAGTGAACGAGTAAAAAGTATAACGATATCCTAGTTCTTTGTAAGAGACTAGTGAACGAGTAAAAAGTATAACGATATCCTAGTTCTTTGTAAGAGACTAGTGAACGAGTAAAAAGTATACCGATATCCTAGTTCTTTGTAAGAGACTAGTGAACGAGTAAAAAGTATACCGATATCCTAGTTCTTTGTAAGAGACTAGTGAACGAGTAAAAAGTATAACGATATCCAAGTTCTTTGTAAGAGACTAGTGAACGAGTAAAAAGTATAACGATATCCTAGTTCTTTGTAAGAGACTAGTGAACGAGTAAAAAGTATACCTATATCCTAGTTCTTTGTAAGAGACTAGTGGACGAGTAAAAAGTATAACGATATCCTAGTTCTTTGTAAGGGACTAGTGAACGAGTAAAAAGCATAACGATATCCTAGTTCTTTGTAAGAGACTAGTGAACGAGTAAAAAGTATAACGATATCCTAGTTCTTTGTAAGAGACTAGTGAACGAGTAAAAAGTATAACGATATCCTAGTTCTTTGTAAGAGACTAGTGGACGAGTAAAATGTATAACGATATCCTAGTTCTTTGTAAGAGACTAGTGAACGAGTAAAAAGCATAACGATATCCTAGTTCTTTGTAAGAGACTAGTGAACGAGTAAAAAGTATAACGATATCCTAGTTCTTTGTAAGAGACTAGTGAACGAGTAAAAAGTATAACGATATCCTAGTTCTTTGTAAGAGACTAGTGAACGAGTAAAAAGTATAACGATATCCTAGTTCTTTGTAAGAGACTAGTGGACGAGTAAAATGTATAACGATATCCTAGTTCTTTGTAAGAGACTAGTGGACGAGTAAAATGCATAACGATATCCTAGTTCTTTGTAAGAGACTAGTGAACGAGTAAAAAGCATAACGATATCCTAGTTCTTTGTAAGAGACTAGTGAACGAGTAAAAAGTATAACGATATCCTAGTTCTTTGTAAGAGACTAGTGAACGAGTAAAAAGCATAACGATATCCTAGTTCTTTGTAAGAGACTAGTGGACGAGTAAAATGTATAACGATATCCTAGTTCTTTGTAAGAGACTAGTGAACGAGTAAAAAGCATAACGATATCCTAGTTCTTTGTAAGAGACTAGTGAACGAGTAAAAAGTATAACGATATCCTAGTTCTATGTAAGAGACTAGTGAACGAGTAAAAAGTATAACGATATCCTAGTTCTTTGTAAGAGACTAGTGAACGAGTAAAAAGCATAACGATATCCTAGTTCTTTGTAAGAGACTAGTGAACGAGTAAAAAGTATAACGATATCCTAGTTCTTTGTAAGAGACTAGTGAACGAGTAAAAAGCATAACGATATCCTAGTTCTTTGTAAGAGACTAGTGAACGAGTAAAAAGTATAACGATATCCTAGTTCTTTGTAAGAGACTAGTGAACGAGTAAAAAGTATAACGATATCCTAGTTCTTTGTAAGAGACTAATGAACGAGTAAAAAGCATAACGATATCCTAGTTCTTTGTAAGAGACTAGTGAACGAGTAAAAAGTATAACGATATCCTAGTTCTTTGTAAGAGACTAGTGAACGAGTAAAAAGCATAACGATATCCTAGTTCTTTGTAAGAGACTAGTGAACGAGTAAAAAGTATAACGATATCCTAGTTCTTTGTAAGAGACTAGTGAACGAGTAAAAAGTATAACGATATCCTAGTTCTTTGTAAGAGACTAGTGGACGAGTAAAATGTATAACGATATCCTAGTTCTTTGTAAGAGACTAGTGAACGAGTAAAAAGCATAACGATATCCTAGTTCTTTGTAAGAGACTAGTGAACGAGTAAAAAGTATAACGATATCCTAGTTCTTTGTAAGAGACTAGTGAACGAGTAAAAAGTATAACGATATCCTAGTTCTTTGTAAGAGACTAGTGAACGAGTAAAAAGTATAACGATATCCTAGTTCTTTGTAAGAGACTAGTGAACGAGTAAAAAGTATAACGATATCCTAGTTCTTTGTAAGAGACTAGTGAACGAGTAAAAAGCATAACGATATCCTAGTTCTTTGTAAGAGACTAGTGAACGAGTAAAAAGTATAACGATATCCTAGTTCTTTGTAAGAGACTAGTGAACGAGTAAAAAGTATAACGATATCCTAGTTCTTTGTAAGAGACTAGTGAACGAGTAAAAAGTATAACGATATCCTAGTTCTTTGTAAGAGACTAGTGGACGAGTAAAATGTATAACGATATCCTAGTTCTTTGTAAGAGACTAGTGGACGAGTAAAATGTATAACGATATCCTAGTTCTTTGTAAGAGACTAGTGAACGAGTAAAAAGCATAACGATATCCTAGTTCTTTGTAAGAGACTAGTGAACAAGTAAAAAGTATAACGATATCCTAGTTCTTTGTAAGAGACTAGTGAACGAGTAAAAAGTATAACGATATCCTAGTTCTTTGTAAGAGACTAGTGGACGAGTAAAATGTATAACGATATCCTAGTTCTTTGTAAGAGACTAGTGAACGAGTAAAAAGTATAACGATATCCTAGTTCTTTGTAAGAGACTAGTGAACGAGTAAAAAGTATAACGATATCCTAGTTCTTTGTAAGAGACTAGTGAACGAGTAAAAAGTATAACGATATCCTAGTTCTTTGTAAGAGACTAGTGAACGAGTAAAAAGTATAACGATATCCTAGTTCTTTGTAAGAGACTAGTGGACGAGTAAAATGTATAACGATATCCTAGTTCTTTGTAAGAGACTAGTGAACGAGTAAAATAAAAAGTATACCGATATCTTAGTTCTTTGTAAGAGACTAGTGAACGAGTAAAAAGTACACCGATATCAAATAAAAAGAAAAGAGAACACGAGGATCCTTTGATTATTAAGATTTATATTAAGAGATAAAATTTAATCGAATGTCCACCAACACAAATCCTTTGTCATTCTGAAACAGGATTTTTATTAGTAACAAATTGTCGGAAATTCACTTTACATATCTAAATAACGTAATTATGACAACCAGACGACGAGTTCTTTTCGGTCACCAGTTCTGATGGGTGGGGCTAGATGTCAGATTTTGATAACTTAGCTTCTAAAACCTTATAATATGCAAATACATCTTATTACATAGTTTATGCTTTAAATCAAATGATTTATAATCACTTTTGGCGAATATTATGACGTATAACGATTGTTTAATACAACTTGTGAAATAAATAACTTTGCCAGAATTAATTTATTCCTGCTGTCGTATTTAAATCTCTGGAAGGTAATTTAAGTGTCCGGGTGGCCTAAAATCCAATTAGATTTGATATATTGGTGGCTAAATAGTTACACCAGATGACCTTATATTTATCTAGGATTGAGATAGCAAACACCCCTCCCCATATTACGCTGATTCACAAAGAGAACGACAGTACGTTTTTACAAAGAGGTTTTTTTTTAAGTGGACCACCATTGATATCTTTATAACCACAAGATGTAAAACACTTAATAGTTTCTTTTTAGAAATAAATTAAAGAGCAAGTTCATCTTTATTTCAAAATAAACTAAAGACAATTTGTTAAATGTTAACCTATATTTTTACGATAAACATCAATGCAGGTAGTCTAAATAAACCGAAATTTCAAAAGAAAATATGTCTGAAAACGCTTCGTCTATTTTTAATAAATATCCAATGTATATAATTTATATATTAAGCCAACAGGCTTGGATAATACTTTTTAACATATCTAGAATTTTTATATTTTTATACAAAAACCGTTTTAAAATGGAGTCGTTTTGAATTCGATATTTCATAACGGTTAACTTAACAAAAAAATTACAAATACAAGATATTTTGTTCTTTTAAATAGAAAAACATCAAAATCTTTATTTTCACTGTAGAACTTTGTATAACTAAGTTATATAAACAAAATAATAAATTATTATAATTGACAAAACATCATCAAATGAATGAAAACACAATTTTTCTTACAAAACACTTTATTTGTGAAATACAAATACAAGAAGACGTTTCAAGTCATCCTCAGTTGTTACATGCACACACAACCTACTGACGCTGGACTGGATGATAACATAGTCACTGAAGCGTCGTCTTGTACTGTATTTGTATATGGTGTTTTGTGTTTTCATTCATTTTGTGATTGAAGTTTCTACAGGTTATAGTTGTTTAAATATCCCTGTCTTGTTTAAATATCTCTACATATTTTTCTCAGAGGACCTCGTATGTGAGATTATAGGAATAGGAGGTTATTGTTGGTTTTGACAAACAATCCTAAACTTTAAGAGCATTATCAAAACTATGGGTGTTTTAGTCAATTAAGCCATAATTATTTTGTATAACAACTCAGGTATCCTAAGCCCTACTACCTACTAAGTACGATAAAACGAGAGATATTGTATTTTTCCTTGGCAAAGCAAACTATTTTATATTTATTAAGTTTACCGTTTTCGAGAAACATTATATACTGTTTTAATAAATTTGTAGATCTTAAAATTTATAAGCTTTGCAATAATTATACAAACCTGACAGTTTTAAAAATTTCTATTTTACTCGTATAACTTATTTATAGTGGAAATTATTCAAAAATAAGAGAAATCTATGTTTTACCTGTATGTATATATATACATACATATATATATATATATATATATATATATATATATATACGTAATTGTTTGTGCATTTATTAAATGGTGGAAGAATTTTATTAAAGCAGATAATAATTTTATTCATTTTACTAACAAACAAAATTTTTTATTATCTCATTTTTTCAACCTTTTTAGCGTAAAAAATAAAGCAGAAATATATGATATGGTTTTTATAAGACTTCATTTATGGTCTTTTTGATAATTTGTGTTAATTAAAGCAAGGTAGGTAAAAATTAACAAAAGGTAAAAAATAAATTATGGTTATAATTTTAAAGAATAGTAAATAACTATTGTACCAACCTTTTTACTCATACTTAGGGAAATTACATTTTATGTACCTGTTTTATTTTTAGTTTATATACATTTTTAATGGAAACATTTAAAATCAATAACCTATTCTGACGAAACTAAGACCAAATCTTTTAAAACAAAATTGGATGATATCATCTAATATATCAATCCAAACGGTTGAACCTATGTTCATGTAATTTTCAAAGATAGTTTCTCGAGTGATCTAATAAGCACCAACAAACCAGTATTTTAAAATTTATTTCGAATCTCAAGTGAAAAAGTATCAATGTTATAAAAAATTGGTAAAGAGTCTATACATACTTTCTTCAATAAGGAATACATAGGGATGAGGGAATTGAAAAAAAAAAAACTTTTTTGTTTAAACTGTATTGATCAAACTTGTTAGTCCCATGATTATTAACAGCCTATGCAATTATCTCCCACTCATGTTCTCATGTTTTTTCACTTCTACTGGAAAACATACTGTAATAAATTAAATACTGTTTCTGTCTTGTTTAAATAAAAGTATTTGTATGAAATAAAATGTCCAATGACAGCTATCAAACAATTAATTTTTCGCAATTATTCTAAAAACTTAATATTCTTTCATTTGCTGTTTAGAAGATTCCTTGATTTATTTATCTTCATAATTTACAAAAAATAATCAAAATAAGTAAGTCCTATTTAAACAAATTCAGCCTTTGTTGATAATGACTTTTATAAACTTTTATGGTTTTTTAACGATAATATCATAATCTAGATTTTTCAAGAAATGGTAAAAAATAGGTTTTGTAAAATTCTATGGGTTACATTTGAGTAACATTTTAATAAAATCATTAGCTTATTTTGAAATTTATTAAAATTGTTCGGACGATAATTGTCCGATACTGGATATTGTTTGTAGTAAGTACACACATTTTTAGTTACGGCAATTACGTGAATAGTCAGAAGATAAAAATTCTGATCATAATAAGTTCATTGGAATGTATAGCTTTAAATGTAGTGAGATATACATCATTATGTCTGCTTACAAGACGACAAACAAGTATTATCTACGAAAATCTGGAAATAGTTTTTAGCCCATTACAATATTTCCTCTATACTACAATATATGTGAGAATGCTTTAAAAAAATCTAACTAAAGAGGGTAAAAATTACGTAAAATTTCAAAAAATGATTTTACAAACAAAAATAAAGAAAAAGAAGTTCCTATAAACATACAATCCAATACGTTTAGTTATTCGTCTGTTTGCGTTTTATCTAAAATAAATTATCAATTATATATATATATATATATATGAGATATTGTGTCCAGATTAGGTATACGCATTTTTTATGTGTCCTTTTAACAGAACCGAAAACCAATCCTTTTTTATAGTTTCAAAAGGACGTCCGTTCATTTGTATTGTAGGTAAACGGATAAATCTAACTTAACTATTCATTTATTCGTAATTGACCCAGAAGATTAAGATAATTATTATTCCTTATTGGGTAAATAAATATTACCTTTCGGCAAAAATTTTAAAAATTATAATTTTCTATAAGTTGTAGTCAAAAGTTTAAAAAGGATTTTTTTATAGATACCGAGATTATCCTCTAACCTACAACAAGAAAAGTTTTTTGTAAAAATAATGGTTTTCAAAATTATTGAGACTCAAAATTTCAAATAGGTACCTTTTAGAAATCGTACGAAATAAAGTTCTGAGTTTTGGTATTCTAAAACAAATTTACGAACACAATTTTTAAACGAAATGTGGACTCAAAAATTTTATCAATTTTCGAAATTTAAATTACTTTAGAGAACAAACAAATATACTGACCCAGAAAACAAAGCATTTTGAAATATATATTTATTAAAAGTTTGTTTGTTCGTTTGTTTCCATCTACAATCATTTCCTAAAATTTGGCTACAAAATTTTGAATCACCCCATAGTACCTATTTAAAACATAAAAATGTAATACGGAATTAATAACGATTCTAGATAACAGAAATTATTTTGACAATCTATTAGAACATAGAATAAATATTTATATTTTGTCAAAGTTTAACCACAGCCATTCTTTATATTCCTAACTTACTGTATATTACAGTCATGGAATGAAGGTCGATGCATATTAGCTATAAACGGTATTAGGTATGTATGTAATTAATTGCACAGAAACTGTCGCAACCTAACCAACAAGAAGGCGTCGAATGTCCTGCGTCTGCTCAAACAAGAAGGCCTTGACTTTTGCAGAATTCGTTGCATTCAGGTCCTACCGTGTGCTCGCCCAGCTTCTCTATCAGGGGCATCTTAAAAGCATTATGACGTAAGCAATCCTACTAGTTTTCGAACACGTTAGATCGTGAATGCTAAATAAGTACTGTTATATCTTCTATAGAATTAGCACTCTTACTAAATTTATACTGATGATAAATAACTGTTTAATTTCAATATTACCATTTCTTTTTTATCACTGTATGAAAAGGAAGAAATATAAAAATATAGGCCTATTAATACACGCTGTGCAAAACTTTTTAACACAGACATCCATACAACGAAATGTTTGTTCGACGCAAAAATTGTCTTGATTTTTTTTATACGTAAGGGGGAAAATTTATTATTTTTAAATCATTGATTTCTTACCCATTTATTATATAATAGACAACACATACAAATTTTAATAAATTTTATTTATTTATATTTATACTTAAATAAAGCTTAAACGCTTCAGATACGTGAATCGTATTTGATGGAATTCGAGTTTTTAATGGGACTGGTCAAGGGTTTCTTAGAGGCTACATTCTAGCATTTGGATCTTTTGTTATGATTTTATTTTGAGAAGATTCTAGTTTTGAATTTTGGTATAATGCTAATATTTTTGCTACACTTATATTCGTAAAAATGAAAGGAAAATATATTCAATAAAGGTCCAAAAGATGTCGGAAATTCCAAATTTGACAAAATCGATTCACTTGTATAGGCTGCAGAGAACTGCACAGACAGTAGATGACAGATATACATAATTCTAAAAACCACTTTTTGGGCTTATTGGACTGCAAAACGAATATTTCTGTGGTACACCAGACACCAAGTTTTTATACCCCATCAGACATTTATTTTCTATATTACAAGAAAGTTAAATTAAAAAGTAACACAAAATAAGTATTACATGTATTTTGTATTGTTCTGACTAATGAATCAGTTTTAATTTTCCTCTTTGAAGGTGTTTGTCATACAGGGTTTATATTGTCAGTTTACATGAGCCATATATTTCCTTTTATATTTTAAGTCCTTCAGATTAAGAATTTATTGTTCGGTCAATCTCATGTTTATATGTATATCCGGGTTCCAAAAGTATGGAACTTCTTTCGTAACTTTTAGGCAACAAAAACTAGAAAGATAAAACTTTGGGAATGTCTTTGGAGAATTAGTAACTACTTTTACAAACTTTAAACACCACCACCCCTTCCCTCAGGGGTGTCCTGTGGGGGGGGGGGGGGGTAAATCAAATATTTTAAATGTAAACTTAGACCTTGTGACACATAATATTTGTTGTCTTTAAACCAAAAACATTTTGATACCAAGGAAAGTAAGGTACGACAACACTATCTAAAATGGCGGCAGAAATGTTTTTCAAATATTGTGCAAAAATATAAAACTTGTATTGTCTAAAAACGAGTACATTTTGGTTTGAGTTGCTCCTGAATAAGACAGATAAATAGATTATATATTTTCTAGATCTATAATAAAAAAACAACTTTTCCAACATACTAAATTTAGTATAATATTACAATTTAACCTGGTCAATAATCAGTTATCGTATAGTTGCCGTTTCGGCTATAAAGTTTATTATTGGAGAATCTTCTCCGTTGTCATAGAACACTCAATATAAACACCTTCACAGACATTTAAATAAAATTATTTTTTAAATTATACTTAATAAAAATCATGTCTCGCGGGCCCACTCTCTCTCTCTTTGTGAACTAATTAAACCATAGGACAACTGACTATTGACGACGAAGTTGTAATATCATAATAATGTCATAATGGCGGTAAATAAAATTGAAATAAAATATTTCTTCCATGTAAACATGAACACGTTAACGTATTTTAATTTAACTTTTGGAATACATCGGCAACTTCAAATGTTTTGAATATTAAAAACTATAAAGATTTATATAATTTAAATTTTATGTCTTAAATTTCATAATATAGTATTAAAATAAAATAGACTTAAGAATAAATGTGTGATGCTTTCGTTTGGTCGAGAATTTCGTTCAAAATTGTAAGTTTTTAGCTCAGAAGACATCAATTTAAGTTCAGTATAAAGAAGTTGGGTATGTACTATATTTATGAAGGTAAATTTCCTTCATTAAAGGTCATTTAAATAAGAAGCATTGCAAAGTGATCAAAATTGGTTCCTACGGGCGTACTTGTGTAAAACGTGTTGTAGATACGGGCGCCATCCCTTCCCTACTCATTGTATTTCTAGTAATTAAGAACTCTTTTTAATGAGTATAATTTCCAAATTTCAATACCTTGTTGAACGTCCTCTTATATTTTGCCCAATCATTAACATGATATTAAATCCCCTCCCTCCCTTCAACAATACACTCTTTCTTACGTATTGCAAATAAAAAAACCAGAGTTTCATTAAATATTAATAATTTGAACATAACAACTGAAATGTAAATTTTTGTAAGAATGCAAATTTAAAATGGTAGGCTAATTCGGCATTTTACTGAAATTTCAGAGCGGTTACTACGTAGGTATGTATGTTAACCATTCGTGATAAAAAATATTTTTCTTAATTAAACTGGTGTAACTGTTATATATAAAATGTTACTTTTTAACACAAAAAAGTAAAAATTTAAAAGTAGTATTTTTTAAAAGTTTATAACTAGATAAGTTAAAGAAGAAAACATTTAAAATGCCAAGACAATCGTTCAAACCGTCTCGACATGGAGACTACACGAGTTTTTATTTAACACAAAACTACATTTTGTATCAAAATACATATTTTTGGCCTAAATTTTAAAATCCGACTTGTTGGTTTACGATTGCTTCAACAAAGGAAGAGATTAGTGAATACGTTAAGCCGTTTGCGCTGGAAGAGACGTTTGCAGATATTTTTAATATTCGTATTCATAGTTTGGATGTTTAAATGCCCATACTTTTTTCTTGCGAAATATTTTGTTTTAAAAGTCGAAATGACGGTTTTATTAATTTTCTTTACATCTTTATTACCATCCCCAAAAAGTTACCTTGTATAGCTCATAACAGATTAACGGAACCTAAAAACTCAATAAACTTTTTAGTCAACCGGAAATCATCTTTAAGATATAATGCTTTTTATTGTCCCTTCATTTTCACACCTTTTCCATTAAAAATTGTAAACAAAATCTAATTAATTCCTAGAACACCTAAAATTTTCACTGAATATGTTACAATATTTAGTTATATTATTTTTCCAATACTACATTAATAATATTAAATGTATTGGTGTTATACGTTTAGTTATTTACTAAAAAAAATGTTGTTCAAAATTTAATTTTCACTGAGTGTGATTAATTCTCCACAAAAAATATAATATATTTTGTAATTAAAACAAACAAATATAACTGCAAGACTCATTGAAGAAGTTTTGACCTCTTACATAGCTTGTAGTTTAGTAAACTAGTAACTGTTATGTTCAATAAATTAAAAACCATATTGTATTACTGTTTTGGTCCTTTCTAAATCTGTTGTCGTACCAAAATGTTAAATATTTTCTTTATTTTTGCTTGTAAAATCATTTTCTGAAATTTTACGTAATTTTTACCCTCTATAGTTAGATTGTTTTTTAACAATCTCACATAAAGCTATGTAGTATAGAGAAAGTATTGTAATGCGTTTAAAAAATCGATTTTCACATTTTCGCAGTTAGTATTCGCTTTGTCGTATGTAAGCGGACAAAATGATGTATATCTCACATACGTTTAATGCTATACATTCCAATGCACTAGTTTTAATCAGAATTTGATATGTGCGCTTATTTTGACCTTATCTCATCAAATTTCAGTCATACCTGCTCGCTTGTTATATATGCAAAGTATAATTGCCGTAACTAAAAAATGAGTGATACCACAGACTGAGTCCATAAGTTAAAATTAATCTCTATAGCTTTCTTAATGATAATACTTTCATCCTAGACTATGAAATGAGTTGTGATCATTATCGGTTAAATAAGATAGTTGCAACATATCTATATACAAAATGTTCTTTACAAATATTTCTGCAAACATTTGAAATGACACTCACAGAATAGAATTATTATAAAAAAAAATTAAAAAAATACGTGTATGAACGTTAATTTCCAAAACACGGAATTAAGATAGTTGTATATAATACCCAAAATATACCCTCAACAGATTTCATAATTTATTTTGCAAGGCGCTATTTGTAATTTTTTACATTTTCACAACTGTGTATCAATTATTATAGACTACATATTTCAACCTTTTTTTCATGTTTTAACGCTGGGAAGTCAGAGTCTGATATTAAAATTTATGAAAATTGTTTAATTGTTTTGTAATTTTAGTTGGTAGATTAGAATTATTTAATGAATCACCTTCAACACCTTCAGTATCAAATCTGTTTGGAGAAAATCTATTTAAAATTGTAAACAAACTGGTCCGATATATTAATAAAAACAACATGATTATAAAATGTAGTTAAAATCTGCCTTCAAACACATATAAATATACATAAGTATATATATTAGGCTGTGCCTCAAAGGCTTCCAATATTGGGATTGAGTGTTTTTTGTTGTTTGTTATTTTAAGATTGGGTTTCTATGTATGAAAATTGTTTTGTTTATAGAAAGGATTTGTACTAGCCTACTCAAATTGGAATAAATAAATAAAAATAAAAGATTATTTATTTAACCTACCCCAGAGCGAGCACTGGCAGCATCTTATAAAAAGGCACACCTTATTTTACAAGGAATACACTAATATGTGTGTTATATAATAATAATAAATGTGTAGTTATTTATTGATAAGAGAACATCGTAGCCACCATTTTTTTTTAATACAGTGTATACACGTGAGTCGCATAGTTCGCTATTTATGTTTTAAACACAAAACAAAATATATTTTAAAATGTATTTCAAGACTTACTTTGCAGGATAACTGCGTCGTCAGTAAGGGTGAGTCCAGGATCAGATTGTAATGCTACGGCTAAGGTGAATACGACAATAAGTATAGAGAGTTTGACGTAGAACATGGTTCACTGTGCACTCCTGGTGAAGAACTAACTGGCCTAGCCTCTTCACTTCCAGTCCTCAATCTTCAAGTCATTGACCACTCTGCCACCAGATGCTTTAGCCACCTCTGTAGTGTCGCACTGTTTGTAAACAACATATTTCGCGATCATATTAAACTGTTTTAGAAATAACGTCAACTCTTCTAACATTCAAATGAATTTAACATTCTCCTCGGCAAGGTCACATTCTAACACGTACTTAGAAAATTTAAATTCAAGACGAGTTCTCGCTGCGCTCGTGTTAACTGGCGCGACGAAGATAAAACTAAATTTTGGACGTGAGCCACTAGACCAAATTTGCATGAATCGTGCGAAATTGTCACGTTCTTTTCTACCTCTACAAGATTACTTTTAATGTTTGAAAATAATTCTGTTTACATTATTTATGATATGAAAAAACTGATCGATTGTTGGTAATATAACCTGAAGATGAAAAAGGTTACAAGATCTCTTTGTTTAGAAACGTTACTATTTTTGTTGTTACAAACAGATTTATTTTTTTAGTTTTTAAGACATAGAAAAGCTTTCCCAAAGTCTGTAAGGTTTTGAAGTCTTTAGGATAAAGCTAAGATATAAAAAATCCAGCGATTAAGAAAAATTTAGAAATCTGTTCTTCAATAATTAATAATATTCTTATAACAAAATACGGATAGTCTTTACACTCTAAAAGACATTTTTCAGGTTAATTCTTTGCATCTTCTTCTTTGTTTAGACTACATCAACATTTACAGAGTTTACAAACCGTATTATACATGAATATATTTTACCTAAAAATACATAATTAATTCATATAGAAAGATTTTTGACTCGGCTTTGGATAGTTTAGCTCTAGAGATATGTACAGGGTGTGAACAAACTACCTTAAACATACAGAACGGTAAAAATAAGAATAAAATGCTATTTATTTTAAACTTTGAAGCATCCTAATGATGGGAAACCCCAAAACTTTACGTTGACTTTAAGCCAAAACAATTTATTATTACATCGTAAAATATTGAATTTAATAGGCTAAAAACAAAATGTAAGTAAACACTCAAATTATGCTATGTTACACTACTACAAATTGCATTACATTTTTTTATAAATTGTTGTAGGTCTACATAAACAACTATTCCAGTTTCATCTGAGTTCATAAAATTAGGTAATCATATTTTCAAATTTTGGATGTGTGGGTTTTTATTGAAATAATAATGCTTAATTAAAATGTGAAATTCTGATTTAATTTTGTGTTATAAGTTAAATTACCCAAGAGATATGAACAAAAAACTGTTCAACATGTCCGCCATTTTGACATTATTGTATAGATTTTCTCATTTCAATAGGGTTTTATACGAGCACACTATAGTCTTCTTATACCAAATTTCATGTTCCTATCTTGATTAGTGTCCGATATCGTGATTATGTAGGCTACTAACTACAAGGGACGGACGGCATGTCGAAAATCATTTTTTCGTAGCCAATGAAGTTTTTCGCGATTACTGGGTAAATAATCAAATCAACTCTCAGTGTGTAATGAACGTACCATTTGATAATACAAAAATAATGTTACCCATTAATTTATTTTTAATATTTTTTAAAAATTTTATAACATTGTAGTCTATTTTTGAATGCAGTTTCTTCAACAGAGCTTTCTAACACTGGGTCAAACATATTTCTACAGTCAAGATACAAATATATACCAGACTTTTGTCCAACTCTATGCTAAATATTTCTTCGTCCTGTGTATCTAAATACAACACACTTTACAATTAGTAGCCTATTATGTTATACCCATGTCCAAAGCTATAAAGTCTGCTTTACGTCTGTCCTGGGGGCATCATAAAGCATAGTAATTTGTCGTAAAATTGTAATAATTAAGTCTCCGACATCTCTGTAAAATCTAATTGGCCTGTTAACATTCCTATACATAGTTTAGTGGTTTTTTTTGTCTTGCATGCTACTTCTGTTTCCGCCCCCCCCCCCATGGAGCATCTTTCTTCGAATTTTGTTGCTATTTTGATCCAAAATATTCATTGCTAATAAAGTAACTCCATTTTTACAGAATAAAAAGATCTTTGTATTTGAAAGTTATTTACGACTTACAATACCAAATTAAATACTCCACGAAGTTTAGCAAGTTGGGTGTTTAGAAATTTCTAAAGATTTCTATTCGGGAGAAAATTTACGGTTTTCTAGCACAACTGTATAAAAAACTTAAAAATAACACTTTATGGGTAAAATGTAGTATTTTTACGTTTTTACCAGATACAGGATTATAACAAAATTCTATTACAGATTTTAAGTTTTGGTCAAAATTACAATTTTGTTTTTCATCGTAAAGGCTTGGGGTAATTATCATTACACGCATAATTAAATTCGAGATATTTTAACCCAATAAGTGGTTTAAAACTTAGTTATTTAAAACTATAAGCAAACGCTATTTTTAAAATACTATAATTTTGTCAACCAATGTTAATGATTTTCGAACTTGTCTAAATCTCCAATTCTCACGATAAAATCCAATTGTTTAGTCGGTTTTATCACATTCCTTCAATCTAATAATACATCGTGTCTCCCAGAAAAATATCTGTTCAATATTTGATTTAATAATTTGACAGTACGATTTGATGGAATAAAAATTGTCCTATCGGTCCATAAGAGGGGAGGTAAGGGATTGCTCGAATAGTCGCATAACCTGTCTAAACAGAATAAATAGAAACACTACCTGGGGACATTATACATTGTTGTTATATTGCTCGATTTTAGTATTATTATATAAAATTAAATTAGATTATATATGATAATAACCTAACCTGTTTGTAGTGATTCTTGCAACCACTAATCTAATATATATTTTTGCTTACAAAAACTCCATTTCCTCTCTAGTTTAGGCTTCTGTCTATCGGCTGGCCCTCACTCCTCAAATGAACATTTGAAAGGTACCATTAAAATGATTCATTAGATATGATGCAGAACAAGTTACTCAATTCTATTACGGAAGGACATAACCTCATAGGTAGTTAGCTGATCTACGCCATTCTTCATATATTATTGGGTGAGATTCCTCTAGTTTATCTTTCTTCTTTCCTCAAATGAACATTTGAAAAGTGCCATTATAAAGATTCATTAGATATGATTCAGAACAAGTTACTCAGATCTATTACGGAAGAACACAACCTACGGCAATCCATAGGTTTCCTACCTGATCTACGCCAGTCTTCATAACCTAACCTATCTAGTCTCTTTTGGTTAACTATGGCTCTCTTCCAAGCCTGACTCTATTGGAATATTCGAGAACTAGGGATTTCTATTTTATGTTCTTTTCTTCCTTTTTTATAAGACGACGATAACCGAGCAGTTTTCCACCATTAAATAACAAGAAAAACAATTTCAAAATAATAATAATAAATAACAAATAAGTGGGAAAAGAAAGTATAAGTAAAATGCCCAAAACTCCAATCTTGTAAAATTAAATATCTTTAAAAATTTTAAACAGCAAGGTTTTTCAAATAACAAAAATCCAAACTTTTTTCACCATTTTTAAATATGAGTCCGAAATGTAACTTATATATGAGTTTTATGTTAGATAAAAGTAGTCTTTACTAATTTCGGAATTGTAAAACGATTCGAGAGATACCTCATATAGTGTGGCAGAACCAATAGTAAACAAAATAATAGAATAAGTAACCGATTTGTTAGGCGTTAGACGAACCTTGAATATGAGGGGAAGTTTTCCAATATTGTTACCAGCGAATTGATTTGTATTATAGTTACTGCATCATGAAAAAATCTCAACCAAGGACCAACAAATGAGCACCATTCATAATGCTATAACACATTTTGATAGTTCATTTCGGAACTGGTTGTTTTTCTTTTTCTTTTTTTTATGCTTAGACTGAGGATAAAGGTCCCATTGTTTAGGTATTCCGAATAGCTTCGACAATATGCGTATTCAGGAGGAAATACTCCTGTCCCGAGTGGATCAGCCCTCATACAACGAATGAGATAGAGTGCGGTCAGGGTCAGATGACAGACCACTAGGAGATTGAAACGTTCATCCTGGAGGGATCAGCCTTCAGACAACGAACGGGGAAGTCCGTGATGCCGGGATCAGTCGACAGACCACAGAAGAAAAAACAGTTAAGGAACAATAAAGAAAACAAGAGAATTTATGTAACAAGAGCAGCGAGAGAGAGCAGAGAGAGAGAGAGAGAGAGAGAGAGAGAGAGAGAGAGAGAGAGAGAGAGAGAGAGAGAGAGAGAGAGAGAGAGAGAGAGAGAGAGAGAGAGAGAGAGAGAGAGAGAGAGAGAGAGAGAGCTTCATTTAATTACAGGCTTAGACTATACAATTATATTTACATATTCACAACAATTTAGCGTAACGATACAAAGGGGTAACGTGTCACTACAATTCGTTTTGTTATCTAAACTATTCAATTATATTCTTACAAAAAACAAAACAAAAAGTCTGGCCAATTTAAGAATTTACGGTTTTCACTCCGTAATAGAATTCACTATTTTGAATAGTGTTTTGATATCTAAATATATCTATAAGTGTTTTTCTAATTAAATAATTAAGAGAGTTATCACTACAAAACTGTGCATTTAATAATAAAAAACCAAACACCAACAATTTATTTTCTTGAAGCAACATAATTTAAAACTTTGTTCACATAAACTTGGCAAATAATCTAGGTTTTACTCTACGTTTAAAATTTTTGTTTCTAATATATTGATAGTCTTCATATTACAAAATTTATTTTTCTAAACTGTGTTTCACAAGTCTTTTTCTCATGTTATACACCTATTGATGTCAAGGTCATCGGCACTCTAAGGATATTAAAATAAATATACGTTCCATCACGTCTGCGAATCTGTTGCGTACTGAATATTATTATTCTTTTAATATCTACTAGCAAATACTGCAACAACAGTAGTTCATTAATTAGAATTTACATTTGTTCCACTGTGGTACAGTCGCAACAAAAATTCAATGTAAATAAGAAACACTCTTAAATGAGCTCGTTTTAAACAAAAATCTTGAGTGTTAGGGTAATGATTACAATAAAATATTCTATTTTTTAACACTACACAAAAAGTCTGTTGCTGAAAATTTAATATTAAATATGTAAATATGGTCACCATTCACTTCGATGGCTGAGCACAAACCGGCATTGAAATCGACTTCTCTTAAATTGGCCTCCACTCGCTACGCTCTCGTAGTAATGGAGTTCTTGATATTAATATAACTTCCACGTATGCTCGTGTCGGTGGCTAGACCCTCGGCCTCCTTTATTAAATAATGAACGAAATAAAGAATTGGCATACAAATACAATTAATTATATATAAAACAAAAAACACAATATTTTTTATACAATTTATCGAGAATTACTGACCATGCTTTTCATAATATTGTGTTTGTGTTTGATTTAACACGGAATTTTACCAATTTACGAATAATAAGGAAATATTTCAATCAGAACAAATTGTTTCTATATTTTATGCACACAGAAATTAAGAGTACAGATAATATTTTAATTATCATTAGGCCTACAGATGGTAGACCTATCTGTTACAAAAATCATCTGATAGTTAAGCACTTGTATATCACAAAGTAATTAAAATTAAAAACTGTGTTCATATTTGTATAATTTTACTTAAATGGTGTTATTTCAATAACTTTATAATAATGCTAGAAAAGGTAATATTTTATTTTCGTTTTTCAGCAACTAAGTTTAAAAATTACATGCATTCCTGTATGCAGTTCCACAGAACAAAACAATATTGTTTATTATCTGTTGCAATACTTACCGTGTGCTTAAATTTTACCCACCAAATATGGCTTTAGAGAATTAATAGGATACAGGAAAAATTAATACTATTTTACAGATGGAGAAAAAAAATACATTTTTTTAAAGTTGAAAACCGTTCAAGAAACAAAAACAAAAAATATATAAAATAATTGATATTATAAAATAATTGTTTACATATCAATATTATTATTTATTTCTGTATTTACAAAAATAATAATACTGTATCAGGTTCTGCAACCACCACTATTAACGAACTGCTTATTGTTGTGAGCAGAAGCAAATACAAAAGACAACAATTTTTTTTTTACAACTGTACAGGATTGGTAATTTATTTAATTTTCTCAAAAACTAAAAATCTTATAAGTAAACTTCAAATTGTGTTTTTATTTGTTTTTGCCGCTTTTTCAAAATAATGGCAAAGTAAAAACTTTTTAAATATTATACTCAAATAAGATATTTTTTGAGTTTCAGAACAGCCACAATTTTGAAACTATCAACGGCTAAGTAGGATATTTATTAGATCGAATTGTTAATTAAATTTGAAACAAAAACCCTAACATAGTACGTATAAATATGTACATATATAGACATACACAAAAACATACATATACAATTTTAACAACTTTACGACAGTGTACCATGGACCACACTACGACCTACACGATGAAATTGTCCAGCACAATTAAGTTTTTTTAAAAGTGTTGTAACTGTGGTGTTTTTGTGTGTTAAACGTGTTATGTGTTTCATTGTGTTTGTGTAAGTGTACTTGACAATGGGATTGCGGTCCCGAAACGCGTCGTAACATTCGAACGACCAAAAAAGTCACAAGACGGAACATTAAAAGGTAATATTTAATATTATTATTAACATATTATCCTATATAATAAAATAAATAACTTTAACACCTGTAGGTTTTAACTCTTTCTTTAATTGAAAAATTAAAGTTTAAAAATCATTTACAATTTAAAAAAAACAATTATCGTTCAAATTTGATGCACTTAATAATTATACAATTAACATCTTAATCTACTACTTATTCTAAGTACATAGTTAAATACAAGTTACTTATTCTACAATGTCTTAATCTAAATAAAGAAATAAGAGTGCATCAAAATTTTTTACTTTTAATTATTTTGATAAAATGCTCCGGCTAACTGAAATTTATTATTTATTAATTTATTTTACTTTCTCTTTAGGGGTTCGTTAGGTTCTTTGGTGACTATAATTTACTTAATATAAATAAAATTTGGTGGTAGTTTGTTGAAATTGAAATTGTCCATTAATTTGTACTTATTAACTCTGAAGTTCTATTGCAGCTCCAATGTTCCTGGATCCTTGTACGTGGTTCCTGCGTAGACTGCCAGTAGATGGATTGATTTGCCTTAATCTTTTCGACGGATCTTCTTTTCTACATACACTTTTATTATCACACACACTTTTATGACGACGATTACTTTTTAATTTATTCAATGATTATTCCTGTTCAAACACTTGTAGAACGACGCTATTACTCACACACTTTTATGACGACGACTCTTTTTAACTTATAAACGACGATTATCTTTTAATTATACTTCGAAGATTATTATTAAATACTTGTACAAAACGACGCAGTTACTATTTAATTTCGACGGTTGATTTCGGCTAAATCTTTCACAGCATTTTTTCTTTTTGCTACTAAAGAAACACTTTCTCCGGAACACCCTTCTTCAATAAGTTAACAACCAAATAGACCCCTTGTGCTTCTTTTCTACCCTTATTTATAATTTTTATTTTCAAACTGCTTTATTCCGATCCTCTGCCTTTATTGGCTTATTTTAAATATTTTACGTTACTTTAGAATGATTCAATTCCTTTCATTGGTCCTTTTCAAATAATTTCGGTTGAAGGCATTGAACTTTGGAATGCTTTGACTCCTTGGGGTGCGTGACTGACGTTAGGATCGTTTTTCTAGCTGTCAACCCTTTCAACTCTTCATAATTTACGACCTGCCGAGCACTGACCTTTTGGGAGCCCTCTATTTCGTTACTATATATATATATATATATATATATATATATATATATATATATATATATATATATATACATATACATATATATATATAATATATGTGTGTGTGTGTGTGTGTTAAATTTCAATAAGTGTTATTATCATAATCCTGAGGCAGTAAGTATCCTATAGCTTATTTTCTATAACTGAATCATGATTTTTTTTTAAATTGAACGCCCGCCATATTGAAATGTATGTACAATCTTATAAAATTGGTGTTTTCACCGAGTTTAAAGAAAACTTCGATTTTGTTCGAGGACCTAAAGAAAACATAAAACTATCCATACTTACATATTTAAACAATTTTGAAAGAATATTATTTTCGGAGTCATTAAATAATAACGATCAAATCATACACAGAATAGTTTATTTTCGACTAAAATATTTACTTAACACTGTTTATAGTCGTTTTTAATTTTGGTGTTTAGGTTCAATAAAACGTATTAAAAACTTAATATCTGACCCCTTTGTCGAAATTGGAAACAAAATTATATATTGGTTGTCTTACTGTATTAAAAATTTCTCATTAGTTTTTAAAAGAACGATTTATTTCAATCAGATCTGGTGGTTTCATCAAAATTACCTGAACCGTTTGGTATAATGGTATGCGAGCACAAACAACCATACAACAGATACCTTTCTCTATCACAAATTATTCCTACAAGAAAGTGGTAATTGCTATAAAATGACTAGTTTATCAAGGACAAATCCTTTATATGAAATTAACTGTTATGTCCACGTTTATTAGCAAACAGTTTCAAATTAATAACAAACAACCTAAATAGATACAATAAACATGTAATAAATTCAGTTTATTACTCATTTAATATTCCCACGCTTTAGTCTTGACTTCCTACGACACCGGCAAGGCCAAGATAGTTTTCTGAGTAAAAAAAAAATAGCAAAGTTTCGCATCAATGACTCACTTAACAAATTAATAATGTCTCTAAGGTGAGTCAGTAATGGCGGTCAGTAACCTGTAAATAATCGTAGGCCTAATTTATAGTTGTTTCCTCATTGACCTTGTACTCCGGGGATTCTTTACCGATGAAACAAGGTTTATTAAGCTCAGTCAAAATTCCTATTACTCTACACAATAATTATAATTAAGTAAATAATATGATCTGTAAAGCATTAGACACGATGCAACCGTTATGGATGAATCGTTTATGGCACGAAATGTTTGTCATCGTTTGGGCGAAAACAAATTAGAAACCATTTTTTTATTAGACTATATTGGTACTTTTATTGCAGCCCAAGTGAATGGTACGTAACATGTTTGTTAAATTTAGCAGTTTGTGGATAATTTTGGAGTAAATAAAATACAGCTGCGAACAAAATGGATATTACTTTTCATCCTCATGAAGCATGGAACAGTGTGTACTTTAAAACACCAAGAAACCGAATTTCATTAAAATTATTAAAAACAAAAATACAACATTTTTGGATACATATGAGATTTTTCAAAGTGAATGATCAATTATTATCCGATTCGGATTTTTTTCATAAATTCTACTATGGTGGTAAACATTTTCAAACAAAAATCAACATGGCCTATTTTTATTTATATATGAATTATTTATTTATTTTCAATGAATTTCTTAAGACGAAAAATCGTAAAGGTTGTCATCGCGTCAATGATTTTCTATTTATGTAGTTGTCCCTGAAGTCTCAAAGAACTACATTAAAATGTATAATAATAATAATAATAATAAATATAGATGATAAATAATTGCTAAATATTTCGATTTAAACTATTCAATTTTACAAAAAAAAAATCATATTTAATATAACAGCAGATATTTCTTGTTGAAACTCCATGTTCAAGGATAAAATAAAGCAATAAAGCTAAAGTTTAAAAATTATTTTAATAATATAAATGAGCTACAATTGTTTCGCTTTGCAGCATCATCGGGCAAAACTTTATCTCTATTGCTTTATTTTATCCTTGAAAAAATAATTAGTTATTTGTATAGCCTATTTTAACCTATTGTTATTAATAAATTTTATACATTTGTAAATATAATTTTTATCCCCCTCCCCTATTTTCTCTCTATCTCATTTTTAATGAAGATTAAATAGACGATTGAGGTTGTCTTAAATTCCGAGATATTTCGAAGGGTACAGCATAACTTTCATTAGAAAGAGGTTCGCGTTACACCTCTAAAGATCCTGCTAAAACACGGAAGTAGCTGATTTTTATTTGCTGGTTTCAGTCCAATATGTTAACCGATAAAAGATTGACGTGTGGGTGACCACCATCGAAATAAAGAATCCTGATCGTAGATATCCTTACACCAACGATATTGTTTTTTTAAGTGAAGATTTGCTCAACTTTCCTTTGATACGTGGAGGGGGGCGGGAAGAGGGAGACAAATAATAAATGGAAAGAGCAAAGTGATACATCTTAACATGTTTGTTTTCATAAGTTATATCTTAACAATTATAATTTATAAATTTATTTAAAGAACATGAAAATAATTTAGATGCCATTGGTAATCTCTCCGCCACTATTGTCTATTAGTAATACTCTCTGAAGTTCCTAATAATTGGAGAGGGGGGAGAAGTTGTAGATGACATTTCTCTCTACATAAGTGAAAAATAAAAATTACATTATACAATTTTGCAGAATACAAAATAATAGCATTTAAACTAAGTATAAACTATTTATGATTTGATAGTGTTTGTACAATGAATACAATAATAATATTGTAAGAATTGGTTTGCAGTGGGACTCTCTAATCTCACATTTACGTTTTGCTAATAGGCCTACTATTATAAACAACTGTTTATAATAACAGCATTTTAACTGTTGTTTTTATACTTTACTAAGTTTGTTTTTTCCCCTAGAAATATTTGTTGCATTAAACAAAACATAGGTAGACTGTTAACATGCTATCACATTTCCCCTACAACCCCTCATTTGCTTCGTGAGTCCTCCACTCTGCACTTAGGTAACCGCTGTTTGATGTTAGTATCTTGCAAAGCTATATGAACTAGAATTTGTAGCTCTCTTGCCAAGAAATGAACATATCATTTTAAAAAGTTTAGTCGTTTAATATTTAAGTTGTTTCTGTGTTTAACCGTTAATTTGTAATTCTTATAAAATTTACTTATTTATTGTTGTTCGGTCAATAATTTTAAATGTATTTATTTTATAATTCACGTCAATTGATTTTACTTTGATTACATATTAACACTTAAAGTAGTCTATAATATATATAAATATTAATATTATTATAATAGTAGATATTAATATATGAATATGTGAATAATATTATTTGATTAATATTTTGGAAAATACCTTCATGACATAAACTATATATCAGGACATGAAATGTGCACAGATCATGATTCTTATAACAGATTTGAATAGTAGTTTATTATACGTACTCAAATAAAAATTTAGTTGGTACTGAAACTGAACCGTCAATTTTTTTACTATTAAAAACGTGTTATTTTTTTGTATAAATACGCAATCATCTCTACAGCTCAGTCGATTAAATGATTTTTATGAAATTTTCTATTAAATATTCCTTACGTGGTTTTTATATTAATTAACATTTCTCATAAAAGCTTTAATCTCTTTCGTTTATTGTGGTTGCTTATATGTTTAAAACATCAACATACAATATCAGTACAATAGCTATTGACCAGTATTACACAATTTAAACTCTTCAATCTATAAAACAAACAAAAATAGTGCTTGTAATGTAAAACTGTTTTTCAAATTTCATATAAATTTTTTATGAAAATCTTTTTTCGTCTGTATTTTGGAGCTTTGAATATGACTTCGAAATCAGTAGTTTTGTATAAAATTTTATTTCGTAAATTTCCTACATTTTACATTTACTATAAAGAAGGGTAATAAATCTTTGGTGCGTTTTTCACATAAATATTAGTTTTTTTTGTACTGAGCAAAAAGTGGGTTTTAAATTACGTCTACCTGTCATTTGAGTAGTCCTCTACAACCTAAACTAGTTCACTGATTTTGATCTTCTGTCATAAATTTGCCTAAAATTTATTTCTTAGATAACACCATATCTCTATATAGATTAATAGATAAATGATCCCCCCCATCCCCAATATCACTTAAAAGATACGAAACTTTCAAGATAATAAGGAACTACAATTTATTTACTTTCATTATTCACGTTTATTGTTTTTGTTTCCATTGCATATTATCACCGAAACTAATTAGTTTATAAATAATTAGTTGTAATTATATATTCAGAGTGATAAATAATGATAAACGGGGAATATTTCGTTTCCTAACAATCGATCTCATATTTTTTACGTAAATTTTAAATAATGGTCCCATGCAGAATGTCTAACTGCATAAAATAAGTATATGGGTAACAAATCGAAAAACAATATTGATAGGCGACTTTTTGAAACTAGTTCCTAGATCCCCCCCTCATATTTCATATTTTAAATCTCATTTGACTAAGAACAAATATCGAGTGTTCATGAAATAGTTTCAGTACTTTTCAATAATAACGGATTTTATGATAAGGTTTTTTTCATTACTTACTTTCCTGTTCAATTAAGATGAGGAAGTTAAACCTTGTATTTATAAACCGAATAACAAAGTGTTACAAGTGTTAGGATCAATGCACATATCGTGGTATGTTAATAGTTGACTACATCTTACAACAGATTTAAAAGTTTAAAGGTTAGGTTAGGTTCGGCGACCTTGCAAGGTGTACAGACTGCTTCCGTTGTCACTATTTTTACATTTTATTTACAATTTATTGACTCCTATATAAAACCTGTTCTCAACTCCAAAATAAACTCAGAAACATTCAACGCATAACCCTAAGTTCGTCTGTCATAAAATAAAATATATTTTGCAGATTTCGCAACTTCTGTTGGCGAATACAAAGTTAACGGGACATTTTTGCGCCTGAAAATCACAACTGGTTCTACCCCGCCTACAATTCGCTATAGAAACCTGTTTCGCAAAAGCAAAACTTGCTGCTATAAATCCATTGTGCTAATTTACAACTTTTAGAAGTGATTAGACTCCTCCTTCTTTATTTTTTGGTTTTAAAATAACGGAAAACTTTTAGAATAAGATAATTTTCCAGTGATCTATTAAAAACACATTCTAATAGATTCTGCCTTGTATTGTCAATATGGCTTGAATATCTTTCAACTTTAATTGTGTTTGTATTTAATAAAGGTCATTACATAGTTTCATATTTGACGTATAATAATTACACCGTTGTTATGGTGATATCTATATCTCTATACCCACGAAATGTGCACCAATCGTATTCCCTAGGTCTTTAAACTGTAATAAATAGAGTGTATCACTAAGATCGTGGTCTCAGAGCTCATTCTCCAAGTGAAAAACAAACAAAAACTGTAAAAACATTTGTCCGGAAACACTTTGTTTTCCGGCTATTGCCATATTATATTTTTTTATTAAAAAAAGTTATAACTATGGAAATAGATAAGATTTGAGTTCAGATTTTGTGTACGCTTTTTTTATGTAATGGTTTACATGTGCACCAAATACAAAGAATTTATTTCAAAATGGCGGCCATTTAAACATTTTAATGTCACATATCACGAAAACCGTTAACTTTACAAAAATATACAAAGGAAAAAATATATTCATAATTCAAAAACGAGGCCATTATTTTTTTTTTTTATTTAACACAACAGATTGCCGAGTTATCGACTAAAATTTAGTATAATCCGATATAGTAATATGAGTAAACAAACAAAAACTAAAAAAATATCCATGCATTTTATAACGTAATGTAACAAATATGTTTAAAAATTGTTATATATTTTCTATTTAGCCAACCAACAAATTTCCTTCATTTTCATATTAGTATTCATAGATTCCATATCAACATGTTGAATTTATTCAACAACCCATGATAGTATAATTCAAGATACGCATGGTAGAGTATACTGCAAGACAACGCATGCTAGAGTATACTGCAAGACAACGCATGCTAGAGTTCACTACAAGACAACGCATGTTATAGTACACTGCAAGACAACACATGCTAGAGTATACTGTAAGACAACGCATGCTAGTGTACACTGCAAGACAACGCACGCTAGATTACATAGCAAGACAACGCATGCTAGAGTACACTGCAAGACAACGCATTCTAGAGTATACTGTAAGACAACGCATGCTAGTGTACACTGCAAGACAACACACGCTGGATTACACTGCAAGACAACGCATGCTAGAGTACACTAGAAGACAACGCATGTTATAGTACACTGCAAGATAACGCATGGTATAGTATACTGCAAGACAACGCATGCTAGTGTACACTGCAAGACAACACATGCTAGAGTATACTGTAAGACAACGCATGCTAGTGTACACTGCAAGACAACTCACGCTAGATTACACTGCAAGACAACGCATGCTAGAGTACACTAGAAGACAACGCATGTTATAGTACACTGCAAGATAACGCATGGTAGAGTATATTGCAAGACAACGCATGCTAGTGTACACTGCAAGACAACACATGCTAAGTATACTGCAAGACAACGCATGCTAGAGTATACTGCAAGACAACGCATGCTAGAGTTCACTACAAGACAACGCATGTTATAGTACACTGCAAGACAACACATGCTAGAGTATACTGTAAGACAACGCATGCTAGTGTACACTGCAAGACAACGCACGCTAGATTACATAGCAAGACAACGCATGCTAGAGTATATTGCAAGACAACGCATTCTAGAGTATACTGTAAGACAACGCATGCTAGTGTACACTGCAAGACAACACACGCTAGATTACACTGCAAGACAACGCATGCTAGAGTACACTAGAAGACAACGCATGTTATAGTACACTGCAAGATAACGCATGGTAGAGTATACTGCAAGACAACGCATGCTAGTGTACACTGCAAGACAACACATGCTAGAGTATACTGCAAGACAACGCATGCTAGTGTACACTGCAAGACAACACATGCTAGAGTACACTGCAAAACAACGCATGCTAGACTACACTGGAAGACTACGCATGTTATAGTACACTGCAAGATAACGCATACTAGTGTATACTGCAAGACAACGCATCCTAGAGTACACTGCAAAACAACGCATGCTAGAGTACACTGGAAGACTACGCATGTTATAGTACACTGCAAGATAACGCATGTTATAGTACACTGCAAGATAACGCATGCTAGAGAATACTGCAAGACAACGCATGCTAGAGTACACTGCAAGACAACGCATGCTAGAGAATACTGCAAGACAACACATGCTAGAGAATATTGCAAGACAACGCATGCTAGAGTACACTACAAGTCAACGCATGCTATAGTACACTAGAAGACATCGCATGTTATAGTACACAAAGATAACGCATGGTAGAGTACACCGCAAGACAACACATGCTAGTGTACACTGCAAGACAACACATGCTATAGTACACTACAAGACAACGCATGTTATAGTACACTACAAGACAACGCATGGTAGAGTATACTGCAAAACAACACATGCTATAGTACACTACAAGACAACCCATGCTAGTGTACACTGGAAGACAACACATGCTATAGTACACTACAAGACAACGCATGTTATAGTACACTACAAGACAACGCATGCTATAGTACACTACAAGACAACGTATGTTATAGTACACTACAAGACAACGCATGCTAGAGTACACTGGAAGACAACGCATGTTCTAGTACACTACAAGACAACGTATGTTATAGTACACTACAAGAGAACGTATGTTATAGTACACTGCAAGATAACTCATGGTAGAGTATACTGTAAGACAACGCATGCTAGAGTACACTGGAAGACATCGCATGTTATAGTACACAAAGATAACGCATGGTAGTGTACACTGCAAGACAACACATGCTATAGTACACTACAAGACAACGCATGTTATAGTACACTACAAGACAACGCATGGTAGAGTATACTGCAAGACAACACATGCTATAGTACACTACAAGACAACCCATGCTAGTGTACACTGCAAGACAACACATGCTATAGTACACTACAAGACAACGCATGTTATAGTACACTACAAGACAACGCATGCTATAGTACACTACAAGACAACGTATGTTATAGTACACTACAAGACAACGCATGCTAGAGTACACTGGAAGACAACGCATGTTCTAGTACACTACAAGACAACGTATGTTATAGTACACTACAAGAGAACGTATGTTATAGTACACTGCAAGATAACTCATGGTAGAGTATACTGTAAGACAACGCATGCTAGAGTACACTGGAAGACATCGCATGTTATAGTACACAAAGATAACGCATGGTAGTGTACACTGCAAGACAACACATGCTATAGTACACTACAAGACAACGCATGTTATAGTACACTACAAGACAACGCATGGTAGAGTATACTGCAAGACAACACATGCTATAGTACACTACAAGACAACCCATGCTAGTGTACACTGCAAGACAACACATGCTATAGTACACTACAAGACAACGCATGTTATAGTACACTACAAGACAACGCATGCTATAGTACACTACAAGACAACGTATGTTATAGTACACTACAAGACAACGCATGCTAGAGTACACTGGAAGACAACGCATGTTATAGTACACTACAAGACAACGTATGTTATAGTACACTACAAGACAACGTATGTTATAGTACACTGCAAGATAACTCATGGTAGAGTATACTGTAAGACAACGCATGCTAGAGTACACTGGAAGACATCGCATGTTATAGTACACAAAGATAACGCATGGTAGTGTACACTGCAAGACAACACATGCTATAGTACACTACAAGACAACGCATGTTATAGTACACTACAAGACAACGCATGGTAGAGTATACTGCAAGACAACACATGCTATAGTACACTACAAGACAACCCATGCTAGTGTACACTGCAAGACAACACATGCTATAGTACACTACAAGACAACGCATGTTATAGTACACTACAAGACAACGCATGCTATAGTACACTACAAGACAACGTATGTTATAGTACACTACAAGACAACGCATGCTAGAGTACACTGGAAGACAACGCATGTTATAGTACACTACAAGACAACGTATGTTATAGTACACTACAAGACAACGTATGTTATAGTACACTGCAAGATAACTCATGGTAGAGTATACTGTAAGACAACGCATGCTAGAGTACACTGGAAGACATCGCATGTTATAGTACACTGCAAGATAACGCATGCTAGAGAATACTGCAAGACAACGCATGCTAGAGTATACTGTAAGACAACACATGTTATAGTACACTACAAGACAACGCATGTTATAGTACACTACAAGACAACACATGCTATAGTACACTACAAGACAACGCATGTTATAGTACACTACAAGACAACGCATGGTAGAGTATACTGCAAGACAACACATGCTATAGTACACTACAAGACAACCCATGCTAGTGTACACTGCAAGACAACACATGCTATAGTACACTACAAGACAACGCATGTTATAGTACACTACAAGACAACGCATGCTATAGTACACTACAAGACAACGTATGTTATAGTACACTACAAGACAACGCATGGTAGAGTATACTGCAAGACAACACATGCTATAGTACACTACAAGACAACCCATGCTAGTGTACACTGCAAGACAACACATGCTATAGTACACTACAAGACAACGCATGTTATAGTACACTACAAGACAACGCATGCTATAGTACACTACAAGACAACGTATGTTATAGTACACTACAAGACAACGCATGCTAGAGTACACTGGAAGACAACGCATGTTATAGTACACTACAAGACAACGTATGTTATAGTACACTACAAGACAACGTATGTTATAGTACACTGCAAGATAACTCATGGTAGAGTATACTGTAAGACAACGCATGCTAGAGTACACTGGAAGACATCGCATGTTATAGTACACTGCAAGATAACGCATGCTAGAGAATACTGCAAGACAACGCATGCTAGAGTATACTGTAAGACAACACATGTTATAGTACACTACAAGACAACGCATGTTATAGTACACTACAAGACAACACATGCTATAGTACACTACAAGACAACGCATGTTATAGTACACTACAAGACAACGCATGGTAGAGTATACTGCAAGACAACACATGCTATAGTACACTACAAGACAACCCATGCTAGTGTACACTGCAAGACAACACATGCTATAGTACACTACAAGACAACGCATGTTATAGTACACTACAAGACAACGCATGCTATAGTACACTACAAGACAACGTATGTTATAGTACACTACAAGACAACGCATGCTAGAGTACACTGGAAGACAACGCATGTTATAGTACACTGCAAGATAACTCATGGTAGAGTACACTACAAGACAACGCATGTTATAGTACACTACAAGATAACGCATGCTATAGTACACTACAAGACAACGCATGTTATAGTACACTACAAGATAACGCATGCTATAGTACACTACAAGACAACGTATGTTATAGTACACTACAAGATAACTCATGCTATAGTACACTACAAGACAACGCATGTTATAGTACACTGCAAGACAACACATGCTATAGTACACTACAAGACAACGCATGTTATAGTACACTACAAGACAACGCATGCTATAGTACACTACAAGACAACGTATGTTATAGTACACTACAAGACAACGCATGCTAGAGTACACTGGAAGACAACGCATGTTATAGTACACTGCAAGATAACTCATGGTAGAGTACACTACAAGACAACGCATGTTATAGTACACTACAAGATAACGCATGCTATAGTACACTACAAGACAACGTATGTTATAGTACACTACAAGATAACGCATGCTATAGTACACTACAAGACAACGCATGTTATAGTACACTACAAGACAACGCATGCTAGAGTACACTACAAGACAACGTATGTTATAGTACACTGCAAGATAACTCATGGTAGATTATACTGTAAGACAACGCATGCTAGAGTACACTGGAAGACATCGCATGTTATAGTACACTGCAAGATAACGCATGCTAGAGAATACTGCAAGACAACGCATGCTAGAGTATACTGTAAGACAACACATACTAGAGAATACTGCAAGACAACGCATGCTAGAGAATACTGCAAGACAACGCATGCTAGAGAATACTGCAAGACAACACATGCTAGAGAATACTGCAAGACAACGCATGCTAGAGTACACTACAAGTCAACGCATGCTATAGTACACTAGAAGACATCGCATGTTATAGTACACTAGAAGACATCGCATGTTATAGTACACAAAGATAACGCATGGTAGAGACCACCGCAAGACAACGCATGCTAGAGTACACTGGAAGACTACGCATGTTATAGTACACTAGAAGACATCGCATGTTATAGTACACAAAGATAACGCATGGTAGAGTACACCGCAAGACAACGCATGCTATAGTACACTAGAAGACATCGCATGTTATAGTACACAAAGATAACGCATGGTAGAGTACACCGCAAGACAACGCATGCTAGAGTACACTGGAAGACTACGCATTTTATAGTACACTAGAAGACATCGCATGTTATAGTACACAAAGATAACGCATGGTAGAGTACACCGCAAGACAACGCATGCTAGAGTACACTGGAAGACTACGCATTTTATAGTACACTAGAAGACATCGCATGTTATAGTACACAAAGATAACGCATGGTAGAGTACACCGCAAGACAACGCATGCTAGAGTACACTGGAAGACATCGCATGTTATAGTACACTAGAAGACATCGCATGTTATAGTACACTAGAAGACATCGCATGTTATAGTACACAAAGATAACGCATGGTAGAGTACACCGCAAGACAACGCATGCTAGAGTACACTGGAAGACTACGCATGTTATAGTACACTAGAAGACATCGCATGTTATAGTACACTAGAAGACATCGCATGTTATAGTACACAAAGATAACGCATGGTAGAGTACACCGCAAGACAACGCATGCTAGAGTACACTGGAAGACATCGCATGTTATAGTACACTGCAAGATAACGCACGGTAGCGTATACTGCAAGACAATGCATGCTATAGTATACTGAAAGACAACGCATGCTATAGTACACTAGAAGACATCACATGGTAGAGTACACCGCAAGACAACGCATGGTAGAGTACACCGCAAGACAACGCATGCTAGAGTACACTGGAAGACTACGCATGTTATAGTACACTAGAAGACATCGCATGTTATAGTACACTAGAAGACATCGCATGTTATAGTACACAAAGATAACGCATGGTAGAGTACACCGCAAGACAACGCATGCTAGAGTACACTGGAAGACATCGCATGTTATAGTACACTGCAAGATAACGCACGGTAGCGTATACTGCAAGACAATGCATGCTATAGTATACTGAAAGACAACGCATGCTATAGTACACTAGAAGACATCACATGGTAGAGTACACCGCAAGACAACGCATGGTAGAGTACACCGCAAGACAACGCATGCTACAGTACACTGGAAGACTACGCATGTTATAGTACACTGGAAGACTACGCATGTTATAGTACACTAGAAGACATCGCATGTTATAGTACACAAAGATAACGCATGGTAGAGTACACCGCAAGACAACGCATGCTAGAGTACACTGGAAGACATCGCATGTTATGGTACACTGCAAGATAACGCACGGTAGCGTATACTGCAAGACAATGCATGCTATAGTATACTGAAAGACAACGCATGCTAGAGTACACTGGAAGACTACGCATGTTATAGTACACTAGAAGACATCGCATGTTATAGTACACAAAGATAACGCATGGTAGAGTACACCGCAAGACAACGCATGCTAGAGTACACTGGAAGACTACGCATGTTATAGTACACTAGAAGACATCGCATGTTATAGTACACAAAGATAACGCATGGTATAGTACACCGCAAGACAACGCATGCTAGAGTACACTGGAAGACTACGCATGTTATAGTACACTAGAAGACATCGCATGTTATAGTACACAAAGATAACGCATGGTAGAGTACACCGCAAGACAACGCATGCTAGAGTACACTGGAAGACATCGCATGTTATAGTACACTGCAAGATAACGCACGGTAGCGTATACTGCAAGACAATGCATGCTATAGTATACTGAAAGACAACGCATGCTAGAGTATACTGTAAGACAACACATGCTAAAAATATACTTCAAGATGATGCATGCTAGAGTATACTGTAAGACAATGCATGCTAGTGTACACTGCAAGACAACGCATACCAGAGAATACTGCAAGACAACGCATTCTAGAGTACACTACAAGACAACGCATGCTAGAGTACACTAGAAGACAACGCATGTTATAGTACACTGCAAGACAACACATGCTAGAGTACACTGCAAAACAACGCATGCTAGAGTACACTGGAAGACAACGCATGTTATAGTACACTGGAAGACAACGCATGTTATAGTACACTGCAAGATAACGCACGGTAGAGTATACTGCAAGACAATGCATGCTATAGTATACTGAAAGACAACGCATGCTAGAGTACACTGGAAGACTACGCATGTTATAGTACACTAGAAGACATCGCATGTTATAGTACACAAAGATAACGCATGGTAGAGTACACCGCAAGACAACGCATGCTAGAGTACACTGGAAGACTACGCATGTTATAGTACACTAGAAGACATCGCATGTTATAGTACACAAAGATAACGCATGGTATAGTACACCGCAAGACAACGCATGCTAGAGTACACTGGAAGACTACGCATGTTATAGTACACTAGAAGACATCGCATGTTATAGTACACAAAGATAACGCATGGTAGAGTACACCGCAAGACAACGCATGCTAGAGTACACTGGAAGACATCGCATGTTATAGTACACTGCAAGATAACGCACGGTAGCGTATACTGCAAGACAATGCATGCTATAGTATACTGAAAGACAACGCATGCTAGAGTATACTGTAAGACAACACATGCTAAAAATATACTTCAAGATGATGCATGCTAGAGTATACTGTAAGACAATGCATGCTAGTGTACACTGCAAGACAACGCATACCAGAGAATACTGCAAGACAACGCATTCTAGAGTACACTACAAGACAACGCATGCTAGAGTACACTAGAAGACAACGCATGTTATAGTACACTGCAAGACAACACATGCTAGAGTACACTGCAAAACAACGCATGCTAGAGTACACTGGAAGACAACGCATGTTATAGTACACTGCAAGATAACGCACGGTAGAGTATACTGCAAGACAATGCATGCTATAGTATACTGAAAGACAACGCATGCTAGAGTATACTGTAAAACAACACATGCTAAAATATACTTCAAGATGATGCATGCTAGAGTATACTGTAAGACAACGGATGCTAAAATATACTCCAAGACAACGCATGCTAGAGTATACTGCAAGACAACGCATGCTAGAGTATACTGCAAGACAACGCATGCTAGAGTATACTGTAAGACAACTCATGCTAAAATAGACTGCAAGATGATGCATGCTAGAGTATACTGCAAGACAACGCATGCTACAGGAGATTGCAAAATTTACGGTCGAAAACATTATTTATATAATCTTCATATTATCCAAAAAAAAAAAAAATACAAAATTTAACAACGGAATGAGGCTTTAAATGACTTTCCAAATCTAAATTTAGTTAAAAGTTAGTTTTCCACAATTTCTCACAAACCTATACATAAAACCAAATACCAATCAAGCTCTCGTAGGACCACTACTTGAAATTCCGATTTACGCAAAATTCCCTTTAATGTGTCTTATCAATTGTTGTTGTCTCTACGGACTAAAACGAAATGTTTTGATTTACCCCCAAAATTATAAGTATAAGTAGAAAATTGAAATCTAACCCAAGAGGTTCTTCTAATAATTCGAATTACAAGGTCAAAGCGATTTTGATAATTTTTTGTTTATGTATGAACAGAATTAATGCTTCGTGAGTAAATTATAAAGTACCAAAATGAACTCTGGCCGTCGTCGAATTCTTTTATTGTCAAATATCAGTTTAACTCTAATTTTCTTCTATATGTTGTTTGATACATTGGTTCATTTTCACATTTTACGGATAACTTTAGAGACTGCAGTATTAGGGGTTAGTGTTAATAGAAGCTCAATTTTATCAAAACAGATCTTGAGGGGCGGTGCCGTATTTTACATTGATCTTATGAGTCAGGAGTTATTATCAAAATATTTTCATATCCAAAAGTTATCTTATGACCCAAACATGTACGCTATAGATAAGTATATAAACAGGCGAGAGACATCATCGCAAAAACAACTTTTTTTGGGGTCAGGGAACTTCAAAACATATACTTCTACTCTTCAACCTCGTAAGCGATTTTGTTTCCCTACAAAAAAACTTCCTAGTATATATTATAAGAAAGTAGTAATTAATTTAAAATGTATATTTACATTTTCTTTTTTACACTATTAACTACCTACTTTGTTGCAGAATTTACAATGTATGTATGTTTTTATTTATTTTCTACATATTATACAGTACATATTAAATTATTAGAAAGCTAAATTGTAGATTAGACGAATTTGAGTTTTTCACTAAAATATCCGTTTAAAATCTCCTAAGTAAAAAATGTGGTTACTGAAATTACGCATCCGTACATCCGTACATTGCACGCACAAAAAATGAACAGATTTTTATCAAACTTAGTATGTAGTAATATTTTGGTTGTATCTACAGGTTTTTTTTTAATGATTGAAAGTTCGAAACCAACATAGGTTTTTATTAGAATTACACCCTTTGGGTGTTTTGGGAGTTTACCAAAATTAAAAGTAAACTCAAAACTTAAAAAAAAAAATTGTAAATCACTTTTGATGGTAAAACTAATATTTATGTTTCTTAACATTTGGAATACAATTTTACATCAGTTCTTTACGCAAGTAATTGATAAGTTATGTGCTAGCCCTACATTAAGCCTGTTTAATCAAAATAATTTAATTTAATTTGTACAATAATAACGCAACATTTTGTTTTCATTTTTTTTACAGAGTATGTTATGTAAATTCTAAAACAATAAAATAAATACATAGTTTTAGAAAGTGAATAAATAGTAATAACAATATACTCGTACTTAGCCTCATATATTTTTCTTCTGCTTGTATCTAAATATATTTATTTTTTATTTTAAAAAATAAATCAAAGTAATTAATACAGCACCCATTTTGATAAATATAATAACGCCTACAATATATTGTCCAAGCAAATAAACTACAAGACTGTACTGCAAGTTGCGTCTATCCAACGTAGGCGCACTGTGCACTTGTATCACCTTTGCCATTCCATTTCCTCACTATATTATAGGAAATATTTGTGCTAGTGAAATGAATATATTTTTTGAATACGTTGGTGGTCACATCAGTTTTTTACCTGTTTACTTAAAAAATAAATCTTTACAAAATGTCTACATGTGTTTATTGGAGAAATGTTGTTTTTCAGAACAAATATGATTCAGGGGCAATAGGTTTAATACGATTTATGATAGAGAGATTGTACAAATATATTTCTCAGAACCGTCGTTTCTTCACGTAAATTGATTTTTATATGCCTCATATACAAATTAAATAACCTCCTTTTGGAACCAATTTTGTACCGGTAAAGGTCCATTTTGTAATTTTTTTTTCAATTAATTTTCTGCTAGTAAAATATAGAACTGACAAGATACCCTAAATGAACACTCTAGGCCAAGCTGCACAGAGTTATTGAAACAAATGAGAGAAACAAGTAAAACATTTACGGATACAGTATAGGAAAGCTTCGAGGCTTGCGGATACTAATAATGAATTAAAGAATTGAATTAAACCATATATAAAAAAAATAATAATTCCGCAAGTACAGTATATGGAAAAATCAAAACGAATCCTATGGCGATCAGAAATTCGTTTGCGTTTTTTCTTTCTTTTTTAATTTACCTGCGGCTTGGCAAATTATCGTAAATATTCACATTTTAGCAAAATTTAATCTAATGCTTTTCCAATTTTGAATTATTTGAGTTTTTAGGGCTGTATATATGGTTAATTATCTTTTTATTTATTTTTAATAAATTCCGAACCGTAATTTTAAGAGAATTTGAACAATATGTTTTGTCTAGATAGTTCTTAGCTACATTTCAGAAAAATTTCATCAAAACCATAAGATCCTATTTTGAGAATCGGAAATTTAAGTATTTAGTATTACCACTACCAAATTAAATTAATAAGTCGCAACCCTTAGTCATCACATGCACACAAACCCTCCTGACACTGAACTAAAACAACATTGAGTTGACTTTGAAACTATTGTTGTCTTTTAATGCCTGTGTCTATTTTGGAAAGTTGTGTTTTCTTTTATTTGGTGAACCCTCAGGTGTAGAACATGTGTGGCAATCTATAGGTAGCTAGCTGATCTACACTTTTCTTCATATAGTTTAGGAAATTATTCCTATCTTTCATTTTTCTTATCAAATCTTATTTGACTAACGATTGTTTTTTTCCCTATTCTGTCGTTATAAGAGTATTCGAAGGCTAGAGGTCCCTATTTTATGCTCTTTTCTTCTTTTTCTAAAGGTATTGATGACTGAGATTGTTTATAAACGACAAGGAATAAATAATTTGCTGAATTAACTCAAATTTTTAGTTATGCAAAAATAAAACTATTCAGAAGAAATAACCAAAATACGACCATAAACTAAAAAATTCCAAAATCATTCTAAACGTTTACGCTACAGTTTATTACACAGACGGATAACATAGTTTCACAAACGACACTTTTTTAGCTTAAGGAGTCTCTAAACAAACATATAACAGGCAACATCGACATTTTTCGTCATCAAAATACTTTCTGTGCACCACGTAGGCATATGTTTGAAAAAAATATAAACTGTTTAAAAAAAATTACACAAAATTTCTTACGCATTGATCAATTTACAAAAATAAATGGTAGTAAACAATCAAAAGTTTTCGTCACTATCTCTGTATAAATGCTATGTATCAGCTGTCAATATGTAAAAATGAAAACATGGACAGAATCTCAAAAGGTTGAATATCTTATTACCCCATGCTTTTTCGATAGTATTTTGTTAACTGTTAAGTTTTACAATACAAATTGATTTGTTAATCCGCATTTAGAAAAAGTTCGTTTCGGCCCTTAATTAGGAAATATATAATAAACTTTAATTATACACATGACCAAAATATGCCAATACAAAACTAGATAAAAATTAGTTCATTCGTTGGGTCTAGACGACAAAAAACGATAAACTACCCATTGCACGAACGACAGATGGCAAACAGATAGGCAGACATACGTAATTACTGTAATTCTAAAAACCAGATTATAAACTAGGGAAACTCTCTGTTATTTTCATGACAAACAGTATCAATTTTCTTGTTATACCAATCTCTGTAATATGATTTCAAGATTAAAATTAGAGCTTTAATGGTGCCATCTTAAGGCATACTTCTAGTAACATTATGAGCTTGGCGTATTTTAAAGCACCTAGCGGTATCTTCCTTCCACATTAGTGCATTCTGAACTGATCTCGCAAAATTATATTATTCACTTTACGTTAAGATACTATGAATGTTATAGGACTTACTTTTTTAGTTCGTAATTTTTAGATACTTATTACATGCAACTCTAGCTCGTGCTACTTCTTTCGTAATTTAAAACGACTGTTTTGTCAAGATTTAATTATGTACTTTTTTTACCATGGGTATATATGTAACAGTTCGGTAAAATCCGGCTGTATAATGCAATTGGATATGTCCTGGCGATAATCTATGTATAAAATAAAAATATGAGCTCTAAAATAAAAATATCACAGTGTCTGCTAAGAAAACTCTGTGACTTTGTATCAGTATCTGTGATTCTGAGATATAGGCTAGTTGAAGTGAAGGTTTTTGTTTGAGTATTTTTGTAAACAATAATGGAAGGTGGTATTGAAGGTAAACAATTAATCACAATGATAAGGCTTTTCTTTACTGTATTAGCAATGTGTTAATAAATCAGTTATAGATAATTTAAAGACAAGTTTATAAAAGATCTTTCAATACATACATCTATGTGTATTTTTAAAAAGATAGGTTAGACTGTCATTTTCAGGCTTTATACAACCGGTGTTTTTGATTTAGACAATCTTATTATTACATCTTATTATTTAAATTATTAATACATTTCTTTGGAAATTATAAGTGTCAAAATTAGACTATAACATACAATTGATTTGGTTATACCTGTCTGTTTCTTAAATCCTAGCCCTGACAATCAACAAATCCTTTTCTAAGAAAATAAGCTCCATCTACTGTGAAAACTAAATTACGAGGCTCTCTGCTACATTATTGAATTAATTTAATGATTTTGAACACAAATTTTGCAGCAGAAAGTGATTTCAAGAAAAAAATAATTTGTTTTAAAGTTATACAAATGTACCCTTTTAACCTCTATTTCGGCCGGTAATTGTTTACTGTGACTGCAACTGGTCTTATGGCGATTTTTAAAAATCATGTTCTACATACCTAATTTCTTAATAATTAAATATGTTTTCATCGTGAACTAACTTTTTCATGAAAAAAACAACAATTTCATCTTTTCTAGGTTAAGGTCCAATAAATGAAATAGGCCTATGTGTTAAAATAGGTTTTGTACACCAATTTTGGCTATATATATATATAACCACATTACCTGACCTACCCATAAATTTGAAAAAAAAATCAATAGAAATTGTGCTTGGGTTCCTAAGCGGTCACCCATCCAACTACTAACCGCACTCAATGTTGCTTGACTTCGGTGATCTATAAATGATTGAATTCTGTAGTTTTGAAAATGTTAGCTCTGGGTTGAAAACTTATTTAATTATATATAAATAAGGTATGTAAACCTGATTTTAAAAAAATTGCCAAAAAAACTGGTTGCAGACTCAGTAAACAATTAATTAATACATTCCCATACACTTATACACTATGCATTTACAAACAAACATGTGCATCAGTTTGATTTAATTTTCAAATATAATGGGACCTTATTAAAACTATTAGGCCCATTACTTATAAAATCAATATTTTATGACAGTGTATATTCTTCATATTTAAGGAAACATGTTTAGAAGGTTCAATTAGGTGAAGTTAAGTTTAGCTTAGTTAAATGCAGGATAACTCCATGAATAGGTTAGGTTAGGCCAAGTTATGTTCTGTTATATATGCCATATGTGTGAAGCGGTAAATTAACCTAACGTTCTCGACTTTGTGATTGTGTATTCTCTATTTATGGATGCAGCACGCTTTATTATTTATGTTTTCTTATTCAGTTGATTTTGCTCTTTAAGACTATTAAAAAAAATGGGGTTCACTATGGTCGAGTGTTCTTAATATTTATCAAAACCTCATGAAATGGTACAATACTGTAGAGTAATGAAAGTTTTGTAATACACTAGAAAATAAGGTATTTGTTTATATAAAGGTAAATGCTAATTGTCAGGATTTTTAAATTTTATCGTCTTACTACATCCTACTTCTTAAGAATAAATAATGTTTTCATTGCGAAGGTCACTTTTTTTTCACTGAAAAATTACAATTTACAATCGACGGGTTAATAGGTTACACATAATGGCAAAACATTTTAGCAATGAGATTAGTGTATGTTTTGACGCATGCACATTACACAATGACTACGCTAGATCGCTATTTATATGTCATGACAGATTTGGCCAGGTGGCTATATATATATATATATATATATATATATAAACCACCGGGCTAATTTGCTTACTATATGTAGGGAAATATTATTATGTCACGAAAAGTTTTGGCCAGGTGGCTATATATGGCCAAACGTTTTGTATGTTTATTGAAGGTAATGTCATTAATATGAAAGGTTAACAGCATATCACATGATCTGTGATCTCAGATATAAACATTGAAATTTTGAGTAACTTATGAGGCGTAAATATGAATATTATCTGTTATGTATAACTTATAAACCCGCCAATTTGATAGTTTGTAAATTGTAATTTTTCAGTGAAAAAAAAAATTACCTCCGCGTTGAAAACATTATTTATACATATTTGTTTTCGCCATTCCGACTACTGATTAATAATTAGATATATTAATAAGACTTACCGTCACAATAGTCTATGTTTATCTGTAGTTATATCACTACGGCCGTTTCGGCTATTCAGCCATTTTCAAGTGTTATGCGGGTATTACCGTTGTCTTAGTTTAAAATCACAAATTACGAACACACGACACATAACAAACACACAAGTTCTTTAAACATTTAAAACATGATGCAGTAGGCCCACTGTCACACGCGTGACAGCCTATTTAAAAAAAAGTATTTTCAACTGTTAAATTTTGAAATAAAATATTAGTTATTGTGTACCTTTGAACTGGTTAGTTATATAACTATATATATATATATATATATATATATATATATATATATGTATGTATGTATATGTTATTTTGTTGTCCGCAGTTTGTTAATTGTAGACGTAGTGTTGTTGCGTCCACTAATCAACTGAAAAAACACAGCCGTTATCTCCTTCATCAAAGTTATTAATAGGTCTATAGGTAGATATTGTGTTATTTATACAAACTCTTTGATTAAAAATATAATTGTTCATTGAGGAGTAGATTACTCAGGTGCATATTAGCTTGGTAAATTTCAAATTCTTCTAATGCGTTCATTAGTCGAATTTTGTTACACAAATGCAGAGGGATCAAATTCACGATAAATATTCATACGTTTGATTATTGTCAAACATCTTTGATATTTTGATTTGTTTTGTGTAATATCTTTTTAGGTAAGTGTTCTTTAAATTTATCTTTGAATTTAGCCAGTTTGTCCAATATAGAATTTGTCACATTCGCTGCACTTAAGTTTATAAACGCCAGAACAATTTTCAATGCTTTTTGTTGTTTATTGCTTCCATTTATTGTTGTGAGTTAAAAAAGAGTTTGCCACATTGTGTTTCTTAAATTCGTTTTTTAAATAGTTGGGTAATAAGTTAGTATAGGCCTATTCTGTAGAAATTTATTATAATTTTGTTTTATTGTTTCTATTTATGTTTTTGTTCAGGTGTTTGTGCAGTAACATATCAACTGTTGCTGTGATATATCCATTTCTGTTTTCAATATATTTTGTAGTCTGTAACTCCTCATGATAGTTGAGTTCATCCATAGGTATGGTTGTTAACTGATGTAGAAATGAATTAAGTGCAGCAATTTTATGTGACCATGAATGGTATGAATCGACATGAATTATTACATCAGTTGTGGTTGATTTACTATATATTTTAAATTTTAGATCATTTTTGTTTCTTAAGATGGTAAAGTAATTAATATAGGTACCGGTAACTCAAGATAGTTAATTTTGTTATATGTTTTCTTTTGCATTATGAACTGTATGTTGAGGTTTAAACTGTTGAGGTAGTTATGTAATAAGTTTGGTTGTCTGGTTGGTCCTTTGAATATTAAAAAAGTGTCATCGAGATATCTCTTATAAAATATAATCTGGTTGTAATATTTATTTTGATTTGATAACAAAAAGTTATTTTTAAAATAATTTTAAAAAAGCTCTGAAGGTAAAGAACTTCATGGAGATCCCATGGCTAAACCTTTTCTCTGTATTTAAAATTTGTCCTCAAACTTAAACTATTTTAAGACGATATTTAATAGGTCTATGATTTGGTTGATGGCACTGTTACTAAGTTTCCCAGTGTTACTAAGGTTTTCTTTCAAAATGGTTAAAGTTTCCTTGATTGTCAGAGCTAGTTTTGGTTTAGACTGAGGATAGAGGTACTATTGTTTGTGTATCAGAAGGGCTTCGACAATATGAGTATTCAGTAGGAAATGACATGGTTGGAGTTAGAAAGGAGGCTTTGTTCTACTTCGCTTCTTGTAGTCGGTGGAGCATCCAGTAGCGGTGATGGAAATGAGCTTCGTATCAGCTAGTGCTGAGTAACAAGTTTGTTTAGGTCTGCTTGCTTCTTCTTTACTCAAGAAATAGGCTGGTTTCACTCTGTCCAGTGAAACCTCTCTGCTTTGTCGGGCAAATGAATCCCGGTTTATTACTTTAAAAGGCCCTTTTGTATGGTGGTTGTAAAGTTTGTGTGCTTTCTTCTCTTAAAAATAATTGTGAACTGTGTAATGAAATATCGTTGGCATTATTTTCTAGGACATGGAGTTTTGGATGTCTGTTTTAGAGCATGGATCAACGGCTTATGATCCGTTAGAACAGTGAATGTTCTGCCTTATAACTGCAGACGGAAATGTCTTCTGTCCTCAAAGATGGCTAGCAACTCTTTGTTGTAAGTGCTGTAGTTTGTGCGGCGTTAAAACTTTTTGAGAAAAAACTGAGCGGCTGGATTTTGCTTCCTTCCTCTTGCTGTAGAGAGGCTCCCTTTCCAATGTAGCTTGCATCGTAAGCTAGAAACAACTGTGCATTTTGCAACGAGTTTTCTAGACATGTTGTGTTTACCAGTGCTAGTTTGGTAGCTTCATAGGATTGGACTACTGAGTCGGTCCATATTAGCGGAGTGTGGTTGTTCTTTGAACCATGTACATATTTGTTCAATGCTTGCTGCTTGAGGAAGGCATGAGATATGCACTTTCTGTAGAAATTACCACTCCTAGAAAGCATCTTAGTTCTTTTACTGTTATTTGTTTTGCCATATCAGTAATGGTTCAAACTTTTTCTTCCAAAGGAGATATCCCATCTGGCGAGACATGGTATCTTAGGAATTGAGCGTGGGACTGACCGAAGGTGCAGTTGCTGAGTTTCTACTATTGTTGAGGCATCGAAACACTTCTTAGATATGAGCTTCATGTTCAGTGGGATCTTTGCTTTCTCTCAAAACATTGTCCAGGTTGACAAAAACGAAAGGAAGTTCTCTGAACTGATGATTCTGCCACATAATGCTCTATTGACCATCTTGACCATGTCCCATCATAATCTATGTACTTCACATAAGAGATTGTCGATCGTGGTTCTGGTGACTGTGTTGGAATTTGGTGATTTCAATTCAAAGATTTTGTCAGCTACTGTTGCCAGTCATTCAAGATCAACCTCTTAGATGTCAGCTAAAATCCTTTTGTGCTAGCTGGAAGGGCCCTGACCCAGATTGTTTTCAGGACTTCGTTGGTCACGATGTCGCTCAGTAAGGTTTGGATCTCGCGTAAAAGCTGAGAAGACCTCAAGCCTCTTAACTGTGTCTCTTCCAACAAGCATAGGATGTGATGCTCTTAATTCTTCCTGACAGTAGTGGTTAACCTTTCCTTCAAAGTAGTTTAAGGCTGATTTACGGGTTGTCACACTAAGTCGGCCATTTGCGTGAGGATCTTGTAGGGCAGTTGGCTGATGACGAGTTGTAATCTTCTGTCCTCTGCGGCGATCCAGTTGGTAGCGAATACGTCTTCCACTTGAATGAACCATAGTGTTGGATCTTCTTCCCAGAATGGTGGTAGGCATGCTGGAAAGTTGACGGCTCCCACTCTGTACGGCCTTGGTTGGTCTCTCTCTCTCTCTCTCTCTCTCTCTCTCTCTCTCTCTCTCTCTCTCTCTCTCTCTCTCTCTCTCTCTCTCTCTCTCTCTCTCTCTCTCTCTCTCTCTCTCTCTCTCTCTCTCTCTCTCTCTCTCTCTCTCTCTCTCTCTCTCTCTCTCTCTCGTATATCATTTATTTAGATGTTTAAACATTACAATTGAATACAACACTATATTTACATATGCACAACAATTTAGCATGATGATGCAAAGACATAGCTTGACGCTACAATGTACAACAATTTGATTTCTTCATTTATCCATATTTTTTCAGATTTTGATTTTGTAATTAATGTGGATCAGGATTTATTATTAATTCTAATCGTAACGTAATTTGGTATAACATCGTTATGCAGGCAACTCTTGTTGAAACTTATATTACTAACTTATTACCCAACTACTATATTTAAGATTCGTATAATTTAGGAAGCACAATGTGACAATATCTTTTAAAACTCATAACAATAAAAGGAAGCAATAAACAACAAAAATCATTGAAAATTGTTCTGTGGTGAATATGGCATATTCTATGTCGGACAAATCGGTAGAAAATTCAAAGATAAATTTAAAGAACATTTACCTAAACAAGATATGACACAAAACAAATCAAAATATCCTACACATTTAATTGACAAAAATCATAGGTATGGCAATTTATCAGTGAATTTGATCCCTCTGCATTTGTGTAACAAAGGTTGACTAATGAATGCATTAGAAGAGCTTGAAATTTACCAGCTAACATACACTGGAGTAATCTACTCCTCAATGAACAATTATATTTTAATTCAAATACTTAGTATAATGCCACTATATTTACCTATAGACTTTGACGAACGAGATAACAGCTGTGTTCTTTCAGTTGACAAATGGACGGCGCATCAACAACATTGTCCAATGCCGACTGTTATTTGTGTGGGTATACTTTTATATTCTAATATAAATGTGGAGTTCAATGTTATGTGTTGTAAACTGTATATACCTGTATATGGTTTTCCATTAATTTTAACATGGTCACATTTGAGTAAGTTCATCAAACCCTGAAGATGGGAACCTGTTTCCGAAACACATAGTGGCATAGTTGCAAGACGTATAACCAGGTATATACAAATTATAATGTTTACTGCAATAATCTATAATATAAGGTAGCAGTTGTGGGTAACTACTGCTGTATTTAAAATGCTGGCACTAATTTGTATGCTGTTTAAAAATGTCTCAATACTTGTTGTATAAAATTAGTAGTATTTAGTCAGATAAAAAACATGTAGTCTATAGCAAAACATTTTAGTTTTGCCCTGTAAGTGCATTACAGTTAACAGTTGTTTAGGTTGACTCTACAGAAAAACTGGGAAATGGGGTAGGTAAATTTTCCATTTCTCAACAGATCATTCTAGTTGACATGTGTAATGTAAATATCACTCTAGAAAATGAATCTATTGTAATTAATTTGTTTTATAAAAAATTAGCCAAGTTAAAAAATATAAATTACGAGCAAATACAAAATTAAAGCTAGAAGTAAATGCACAAATGGTTTTAATTTAACTATGTGGATTTAAATAAAATGCTATTTCTAAGACAAGTATTTATTTTTAAATTTTTAGTACCTGCTGTTCCAAGGAGGGTATTAAAGGAAGAAAAGGAGAAAGAAAATGATGAGAAACGCACCATTGAAGCCAGTGCAGATCCAAGTGCACCTGTTACAAATAAAGGTGTCCTAACATCTTTTGTAACTGGAAAGAAGATGGCTATTCCTGACCAAGATCTTGTAAATATTTATAGCCTTAGTACATAACAGTATTAAAATTTTCTTATACATTTAATTTTAACATTTAGGCCTAAAATTAATCAAGTGTTATTTCAAGAACTATTAAAGTGTTCTACATTTTCTAGTAGAGATTGAAATTCATCATTATAAGAAACCAGAAAGTTTTATATGTCAACACTATAACTCATTTTACTCTAAGACCATTTCACTTCTGTTTTAAAATAAAATAATGAGGACTGGTTAAACATCAAAAACATGGACAAATATTTGCTGTTGAGGACATATCATGATAGTATTGCTTTGAGCATACTAATTAATGTTGTTTGGTTAACTCCCTACACTTATCAGTTGAGTTTGTTTTTGGACTACAGATTGTTTGTTAGATCTTGGTTATTTTATTAGACTATATATTTTAAATTTATATTTTGTTTTAGGTATACTTTTACTGTATATTTGCAAACCACAGTCTTAGTTGTTATGTGAAGTAATTACTTAAAACAAAAAATTCAGTATTTCTGAAAAGACACATTTTCTATAAAATATTGTTAATTTTTTTTTTTTTTTTTTTTAAATCTATGATGTGTACATTCAACAGACCTCGACTGTGACAAAACAAATAAATAAAAAAAAAAAAATAGAAATATATTCTCACAACAATTATATAATCCTAAAACTAAAACAAATACATTAAAGTTATCAAAGCCCATTTAAAGTTATTAGCTGGCAAATTCACTTCAACAAACATTCTCCTTGTAATTTGTAATATTGAAATTTTACACGGGCACAACCACTAACATAAATTAGGAATATAATTTGTGGTATCAAAAGTTACTAACTAAATTTACGAAAATTATAATCGAACAGAAAAATGTGTCTCCACAAAAATTTGAGACTACAGTATACAACAAAATATTTACAATTGATGAGAGAAAGAAAGACTATATTTACTTCTAACAAACTGCCTAATTTCAAAAAAGGAAAAGACGTTTTAAATTCATAGCATAAAATCACTTGTACAATTTTATTGGCAGGAATAATATTAAATTGAAATTATAGTTCAAGAAATCAAAACTAAAGCTATCTAGATAAGTTTAAGATTCAATATTAAGTTTTTCACTGCTAAAAACAACTACATTTCAACACCCTGAACATTTTTCCGAGCACTCCCAAACTGTAAGTTTACAAAATTTAAAGGAAGTTTTTGATTCTCCACAGTCATATTTATTACAGTTAAAGTATTTATTAAATGCATTTGTTATAATCTATGAATCTTATATTATACTAATGTTATCTATATTTAAACAGAATCTTTCATTATTCTTGTTCTGATTAGTCAGTTCACCAACAGTATTCCAAATTGCTCTACAATTACCACTACTACTTTAAAACTTATTTTCATGCTTTATTACACATCAAGGTTATTTTATCTTAGACATTAAATCATATTTTTTCTTCAAACAGTTTTGTTTTACATTTAAAATCAACCTATTTTATTTAAAACCGATATTCAATAATTCACAAATTATTGGTCATGACCAAAACACGTCATTAATAGAATCATCCACATAACAAAGGGCAGTATCATCTACAAAAGAAGTTAATCTACCTTTAACATTTGCATTATTACAAAGGTCATGAACATAACTTAGAAATAAAATTGTATCCAAATCAGACTCTTGAAATACTCCAAATTTTATTTCTCCAAGTTTCCTATACATTTTCCATATTTTCACACACTGTTTTTCCCTTAAAGAATAACTGTGAAACCAATTTAACATAAGTTATCTAACACCACAATTAAAATATTATGAACAATAATGTTAAAGCTCATCTTATATCAACCTGTTTACTTTCTAATGTTATTTAAAACCATATTGTTTTACATTGAAAAACTTAATTTTGCAAAAATAACTTAACAATTTCCCTTAACTATTGAAAATGTAGCAACAAGAGAAATACAGTACATCTAAAATTACTGCATACTTTTTTTGTACAGTCTTTTTTGTACACAACAACTTCAGTTATATTCCGAACAGTGGCTTCAATTATAAAAATGCAATTTTCTTATTTTCTTATACTTCTGAAATTTGTCTTATTTCTTTTTAGTATAACTTTTGAATAAAATAAAAGTAAACCAATAACAATTTCATGGTTTCTAATTATTTTAAATTGTAAATGATTTTGGTAGATATGTAAATATTAACTGTTTATATTTTGTATATCTGTATTTTACAGTTAGGACGGTGTAGGTTTGTCTCTGAGTTTGAGAAACTGAACAGAATTGGAGAAGGAACCTATGGGATTGTATGTAAGTTTATAGAATCTTTTAAATTGTTGGTGCTCTTGATTTCATGGTTAAAAATCACTAACCTACAGCTACCAACAACATAAATATAAGTTTTATTATTTATAATAATATTACATATCACTATTTGGACTAAAGAAGAAATTATTGATGCAATAAGAGAATAAAATTCTCTCTTAAGTTTGTTTCCAGACTGGGGTCAAATGTTACAAAAAAGTCTTCAATCGTTTCTATCTTAAGATTTCTCCTCTCTTATATTTTTGCCTATTTAAATTTTCTTTTTACTTTAATTTTATCTATCTATCTTGTTCTGGATCTTTCTCTTGGGTTCACCTGGAGTGTCCTTTTTGGTAGTCTTATTTTCGCCCGTGTGTATAACATAGCTTTACCCCATTTAATCTAAATTCCATACATTGTTTTAAATTTCTTCCTTTATATTAATGAAAGAACATAATTCTTCTTTTATCTTAAAACACAAAGTGTTTACTTAAAAAACGAAACAATAGTCTAAATATTTTACTGTGAAAATTTTTTAAATGCATCCAACTAAGAATGATTTTACTTTTTTCCTGCTGTTATTTATTGTAAAAAGCCAAATTGTGTTAAAATACGGAGAAACTGATTGCAAATATGGAACAGCGGATATTGCTTTCAAAATATGGAATCTCCAACCTAAATACGAGAACTGGCAAGTCTGAAAATCTAATCAGTCATATGTTTATTAAAATATTGTGATAGTTGTTTTTGAATAAGATTTAGGTTTAGTTGTTATATAATGGATATTTAGCATGTACTGTCACATGCTACAAGGGTGATGCCATAAATCCTAGGTTAATAAGCTTATTTTATTAATTTAGTTATAATTATTTTGCCAACAAACCATCAATACACTAACAGATGATTAGATGTTCCAAGTTTTTAAGTTTATAATTACTTTGTAAAGTATGGCAACCAGCTTCTAACCAGTTGCAAAAAGTGTTTTATTTTACTTGCTTATATGTCAAATGGAAATATATTAAACAATTTGGATGCCTTATAACCGAAACACTTTTGAAATTTTCAAATATGTGGAATAAAATCTTGCCAAGTTTATTTTGTTATATACTGAACCAAACAAGTGAAACTAATTGTGTTGTCTCTAATTCTATTTTAATTTCAGATCGAGCTCTTGATACTAAAAATGATTCTGTAGTTGCATTAAAAAAAGTCAGAATGGAACATGAGAAAGATGGTTTACCTGTAAGTGGCTTACGAGAAATATCTGTATTACTTAGCTGCCATCATGAAAATATTGTACAGTTAAAGGAAGTCGTAGTTGGGAAAAGTTTGGAAAGGTATATTCATAGATGACTTAATATTTAGTGTATTATTTATTGCATTTATTAGTTTGTTTAGAGACGTAAAACAAAATCAAACATTGATCTTTATGTATTAAACACTTAACTTTTAATGGAGTTTTTTTTCCAGATTCAATATTCTATAATTGAAGAAACAGCGCTTGAAATAAAAAAGATGTTTATACTCATACTATTTCTAAATCATATTTTAACTATGCTTTACTAAATGTATATAAACAACTTGTCTCAATTTCACCCATTCATAGGTACCTTTTTACGAAGATTTGTATGGTTTGATAAATTTTTCATCGTCAGAAAGTTTGTTTATTAATAAATATATTAATATGACTTACCGTCAACAATAGTCAATATTATTTTCATTTTAATGTCGCACTATGGCCGTTTCGGCTATTCTGCCATTAACGAGTGCTGAGTAGTTTCCGTTGTCATTATTTAAAAATACATAAATACACGAACAATATAACACATAACACTTAACACAAACTTTGTAGTGTGACACTAAAAAAAAAGAAAGAAAGAATATTGACTATTGATGTTGGTAAGTTATATTAATATATTAGTATTAATCAAAAGTCGGAATGGTGATAACAATATTTTTGTAAGATCTAAGTAATTTTATTATTATACATTTTTCGGACATTTGCCATCATTTGTGTGTTAAAAATTCAAAACACTACGTTTCGGGAATAAGAATCAATCAGCTCTAAGATGCATGCTTAGATTTTAAGGTTGGTGATATTCTTATTTAATTTGACTTCTCACATAGGCTTAGTTTCTAGTTTCATGTTTCTTTAGTTTTTAGTCACTTGATAATGGGTATTGATTCTTATGTCGTGTTTTGAATTTTTAACACACAAATGATGGCAAATGCAAATGTCCGAAAAATGTATAATAATAAAATTGAACTTCCATCATTAACAAATAACTTCAAACAGAGAATCTAAGGAATATTTATCTTCACTCTTTATTTTATATAAAGCATTTAATGAGAACAGACCCTCAGGGCCCCAGATATAATGAGTATGGGCTTGGTTGGATCTTCTTTCATGTTGTCTTGGGTTAAATCCCTCTCTTTTATCATTTTTATCAGGTCTCTCTTGACCTGATAGTAAAGATAAAACTCTACAACTCTTGTTCTATTTCGACCCTGAGGCTATTAGAGTATTCCAGGGCTAGGGGTCTTTATGTTCTTTTCTTCTTTTTTTTATAAGGTGATGATGACAGAAATTTTTCACTTTTAAACAACATGAAAATAAATAACTGAAAAAAGGATTAAAATCATATTATATCTTTGTGTGGAATGTCCATTTTAATTTGTTTCTATTAAATATATTCAAATTAAAAACAATTATAAAGCAACAAAAATATCACTGTAATCCATTAAAATTACTGTATTTATTTTACTGTTCATAGCATATTCTTAGCCATGGAGTATTGTGAACAAGATCTGGCTAGTTTGTTAGATAATATGAAGGCTCCATTTTCTGAATCTCAAGTAAAGTGCATCATGCTACAAGTACTACGAGGACTGCGGTATTTGCATAAGAACTTTATTGTCCACCGGGATCTTAAAGTTTCTAATCTTTTGATGACTGACAAAGGATGTGTTAAAATAGGTAAGTTCTGGTTCGCTGCATTATGTTGTAGTACGTTTGATTTTATTCGTTTACAATCTGATCGTTTTTAAAATATATATACGCAGTAAGTGTGTCAGTAATCTCTGAAGTAATGTGAATTCACATTATATAATTCAGTTATGATGTGGAGTTGAGCACACTGACATAAAGCAATGCATGTTTCAAAAATATTGAGTCCTAGGTAAGCCTGTGTATTTAGAAGTAATTTGATAACTTTTTGAAATTGTATTCCACTCAAACTGAAAATTTAACTAACTAGGTGAAATATTTAGATTTCCTATCCCATACAAAGGACCTACCTTTCAACTTTTATGTTTTATAGGTAAAATTTATGGATATGGTTATGGTTAGCAATTTACGTAAACTTTATATTTAGGTAGTGGGAAGTTAGATAAGAAAAAAAACCGAACACAAGATCTCACAAAAAATATGTTTACTTAATCAAACACATTTCAACGACAAAGTCTCCAACCTCTATAAATTATAAGTTGGTTATTATAGCTCATGTATCACTGAGGATGGCGACTTTGTCGTTGAAATGCAATTGATTAAGTAAATGTAATTTTTACAAGATTTGTGTTTGAGTTTTTTACTATCTAATATTATCTCGTCAAGCTCAATATTGATTTAAAGTGGGAAGTTGATTAAAATTCTAACATTTAATTTATTTTATGTTTATTGGAGCAAATAGATTTTCTGTTTTACATGTAAAATTATTTGTTTAATTTTATTTACTCAAAATTTTACCTGTTAACAGAACTAAGGTCTATAAGGATCATACATATTTAGCTTTTGTTGTTTAATACATCTAGCAACAATATAATTCGTCTCAAGTAGTATTTATCTTCTCATAAACAAACCAAATATTTGTGTCGGAGTAACCTTGCATACATTGTAATGGAACCAACAAGATCTTTAGTGCAATTTCAAAACTAACCCATAACCGTAAAGCATATGTTTGTATTTACAGAATAGGATATGTATAAAATAAGGAAAATTTTTAAACCTATCATGTAGCATACAAAGTTATCACAAACAAGTAATTAACTCCATTGACTTATGACTATTAATAGTAGTGACTTATCTATTACTTATGTTGTGAAATATTATTTTTAATACAAAAATTTTTGGATTATTTAAAATCAACATTATTTTTCAGGTATACATTTAGCTCTATTTCAGTTTTTATTTGGAGTTCAGAAATCAAAATTAAAATTTTGAAACTAATATACTTATCTTTAAAGAGTGTTAGTATGGTACCACATATAGAATTGAAATGTTTATATTTTGACTAATTTTATAAGTTAAATTACTGCTTAAAAGATGACAAAAATTTGTGTAAAAGTTGTTTAGTTGATTTTGTATGTGAATGTTGGACTCCCTTAAAGAGGACTTGAAAAGATGGCAATGAAATCCTATGTTTTGTTTAATTAGAACGAACAATGCAAAATTGTACAAAGTGATTGTCACTTATATCTGAAGCCCTTTAAAATATAACTTAGCTGCTGCTATGCTACTAGAAAGTACGAAATAGGCAATGCATATGAGTACAAAATTCGGATTTATTATCTGTTTGAAATAAGTTTTTTTTCTTCAAATTAACAATGTAAGTATTCAAATAGTAACAAATAGTTCTCAGATACAATTAAACAAAACAAATTAATCGATTATTTTGCTTACTGGCTATATGGATGATTATATGGTGAAAATATGTGATGGTTGATTTATGTTTTAATTAGTTCTTTATCTTTGCTATATGCAATATTGTGAGTTCATTTAAAAATTTATAAGAACTTCCAATTTAGACGATATATTAAGCTTCCAAAGTTTCTGATGATAAATTTATTATTAAATAGTTCACTCACCAATTGGTTTCTTCTATTTATAATTACCATTTACTGAAGTTTGCTCTTTTTGTCTTTTAATCTCGGGTTCTTTTTTTAATTAATATAATAATCTTGAAATATATTTGAGCACAAATTTTATTAAACAGCTCTTAATGGTGTCCTGAGTCTAAGTGATTCTTGATTGTCGTGTCTCCTCTGCCTGCTTAAGTCCTCTAATTCTTCTTTTATATTTAACTACACTTCACTTTTATTTACTTATTTACTAAATGAGTGAAATGTCAGGTGTTTTTGAAAAGGGCTACATAATGAATTTCTTTTCGGTCATTACTATTTTGAGTGAGGTCAGGGTTTGAAATTTATGATATGAGCCCTGAGGTGGTTTTCATGTCTATTTACATAACTGAAATTCAATATCGTTATACCTTATTAATGATAGAAGTCCAGAGCATTAACTAATATAAGATCATTATTCAATTTGTGTATAAAATATGTATAATTTGTCAGCTCAAATTGAAATGTAATTTAGACCTAGCCTATAATAAGAATTATTTGCATATAATTTTGATAAGAAATATTTAACCTTCAAACCGCTTATTGACCCACTCTGGGTCCAAATACGACGCACTGTGTTAGATATCGACAAAAAACACGTTTTTTCAATTCAAAATTTTGCCCACTTAGAATCATCATACCGCAATAAATAAAATACTGTTGAAAAGCTAATGTTTGATAGATGAAAAAAATACCATAAACATGATAAATAATATTTAATTAATTGGTGAAGTTTGTGTATTTTCCCGCGAACGAGTAAAGAAAAAACTGTGCAGTTGTGAAATACAAATTATATCATTCTTACCCTAATTTTCATAAGCCATATTTCTGTCTAACATATCTACCATAACACTGTTATATGGATCAAATCTTCCTGTTCCGATCTGTGCTTTCAAAATCTTTCTTACCGGTACTTTTATGGTTTTTAATATAAAAAAATTAAACCAAGAATTTTAACTTGTTACACGCTAAAAATCACATATTTTTCAATTCAACTTTGACCCTAGTAAATATTATTTTATCGAAATGTGTAATACCGTAGGACCCCTCTTAACCGGTCTAGTCGGGACTGACACCCGGGCCGGTTGCCCGTTTGGCCGGTTAATCCGAGGTTCCCATGAAAAATCGGTTTTCGTTCAAAGAAAGCTTATTTAATCAGGTAGCGCTAAGAATTATGCAATTAAGATGTTATTGCAACTCATTTTATTGTATATAAATATATCGTATATATTATATTATGCATATTATACATCAAACATGAAAAAATTAAACACTACAAAGCTTTTTGTACAGATTCCCCTCTGTCAAGTCTTTTGACACATTTAACCGCGTCTCAAACGAAACCAACACACGCTTCCGTTTTCGTAACTCGCTCATTTTTACTGTACATAGATCATAATCAGTCAAAGACAAGAAGAAAACTGAAAAGAAATGTTATATTTTCCATAATGTATACTAAATTGATTCGTGGAAAAAAAGCGGCCCATCAAACGATTTTGTAGGTGTATATCTGCTATACCAACGGGTGCCAATGCCATGGTGTTTTTACTCCGCCGACAATGGGATACCACTATCGACAAAGTCGTTTGACTCGCCGCCGCTTTGGTGTTTCAATTACAATTTATTTTCGGAAACTCTCATCCAACCAGTACACTACGATATAGGCTGGTTAATCCGAGGACCGGTTAATCCTAGGCCGGTTAACAGAGGTTCTAATGTATATCATAATGTACAAGATAATGTTTCAATCTTTCATAATCATGTATCCCAAAATTCTTCTCACGAAACATAAAAATTCAAGAATTCAATAAGTTTTGTATTTTACCGCGAGAGTGACCTGATGGAACGGTTTAATATAAGAAAATGTGGATCATGTAATCTTTGTAAATGGTAATTCTTGTCCAAATACCATAAGTTGAACATATCTTATAGTATTTTTCCTTCTCTTTCGAACTACGTATTTGAAATTATCGTAAGTTATATATTTTACAAGATATAAATTATTCTACATAGTGCTTCAAAAATTTACTCCTCTCCGGTTTGCTCTTGGGAGTGCCTAACGAACATTGAATATTTCGATATTTATTTTTATATATTCCTTCTGTTCTTTGTACTACTCCGAAGAAGAAATTTAGAACTACAACTTGGTATAATGATCTAGTTCATAGGCATGATATTTCTTTAGCAGTGAATATTAGAAGTTGTCTTTTCTAATCAAGCATAAACCGGCTCGATCTGCCTTACTTGCATATTTATTGCCATCTTGTGTGTATGTTATATGTAAAGTTATTTTGTTATTTAGAGGATTTATTTATTATAATTTGTTTATACAAGCCTAGCCTAGCTTAGGGTGCAAAACTTTTTGTTGGTTAGTACAAAGACACTAATTTGTTTGCTTATTTATTTTTGTTACACCAACATTTATCCACAACTATATTACAAATCTCTTTTATATCTTGAAAAAAAAAATTTTAATTTATACTTTAGAAAAAATACACTTTTATGTGGAATTTTGGCTTCGGTTTTTGAAGAAATTTTAATTTCTGACACCCTAACTCCAAATTTCTTACATATAATTTCTTTTTCATTACACATGTAAATTATATGCACCTTTCTAAGAAAAATGATAATAAGAAGTTGTGTTTTCCATAATATTACTATTTTTGGTGATTTTTTTTAATTAGGCCCAACTTTTTAGCTCATTAAAAAAAAAAAATTCAAATGAAAATTTTATAAATAATTTTTTTTCTATCAACATTTATTCACAATTAATTATACAAATTTTTTTATATCTTGTAAAAATGTGCGAACAAATGTATGTTGGTTTATATAGGCTTTTGTGTAAAAAGTTAACTTCGTTTTTTGATTTCTAACTTACTCCAAAACCGGTACATATAACATTTGTTAGTCACCATTCCCAATATTAATATATTAAATAATAAATGTCAGACTTGCCGTCTACAATATTCTGATTTTTGTTGTTTATACGACGGCCGTTTCGGCTATTCCGCCATTTTCAAGGTAATTTATTCAGGTTTCCCTTCGTCAAACATAAACACTTACACATAAGTTATACATGAGTCAACTCGATTCTTTGATGTCCGGGTACATAATGCGTGCGAGTGTGTGTTATTTAATCGTCAGGAATAGATGATGTCTTATCTAACTGTGTCAATACAGTGTCGTATAATACATTAGAATCGAAGTTTAATTTCTCATTTAGTAATATGCTAGTATCTGTTTTATAGTTCTTGTATATTTCGAACTGTTCTAATACATTCATAAACTTTCCCTTTTTACAATGATGTAATATTTTTAGGGTCTTTCTTATTTATGCAGGAGTAACCATAATCATTTTGGATGATGTGTTCAGTGAATTTTGATTTGGTTCTTGTGAGGTTCGCGCTTTGTTTAACCGAAGGGATATGTTCTTTGAACTTTTTCTTAAATGACCTTCCCGTTTGCTCTATATATATTTTTGGACAATTGATACAAGATGTCTGGTATACTCCTGTGCCTTCAAATTTGTTCTTCATTTTTCCTCTCTTCTCTTCCGATCCTAATGCTGTTAGAGTGTTCAAGGACTAGGGTTTTTATTTTATGTTCTCTACTTCCTTTTGTTTTTAATAAGTCGTTATTATTAAATTCTAGTTGGTCAAAATCGGTGCAAACATATACCAACTCAACACTTTTAAAAATTCACAGTTGATCCAACTACTAATATTTTATTAATGTAAATATGTTATTGTTTAATAGGCTATTAAAACCCAAGAAATTATATAACAAATTGTAAACTAAATTTAAAGCAAGCACAAATTTATAACTTTACATATAATTTGTAGTTGTTGTTATGATTAAAAACTAATCTACTATTGTTTATTTTTAGCTGACTTTGGACTAGCTCGTTGGTTTGGTCTACCTGTACGACCAATGACACCACGAGTAGTAACATTGTGGTATAGAGCTCCTGAATTACTATTGCAAGCTAGAACTCAGACTACATCTGTGGACATGTGGGCTGCAGGTTGTATTCTTGGGGAACTGTTAGGTAAGTATCAATTATTTACTATTTTTGTTTAATTTTCCTAATGTAGCTACAATTTGGTTTTCTTTTTTCTTTTTTTTTTTGTCAAAAAAAAAGAAAAAAAAGAGGTGTAAAGTATTAGATATAGATACAGTACATTTGATTTTATGAGGATTCTTGCATGCAAGTAATTATGTATTGGGCTACCAGTGCTATTTTGAAATATTTGTTTGCATCAATTATATTTTAAAATTTATTGAAACACCATAACTTTTATTCATTTGTCACCACCCAGAAGACGCATGCAGTTTTAAGGATTGTAATCGACCTGAGTAACTTTGTCTCGTACAGTAAATCAATTATCATTAACACAATAATACAGATATTTTATCTAAAGTTAGGACATAAGTTCCTTGAAACAAAACTGAATTCAGAGGCACATCTGTGTGGAGAGGACAAAGCAAACAAGTGGATGAATAAAGTGGCAGAAACCAAATGGGGGTGCATGCAGGGCTGACTGAACATTACTTACGACATCTATGTCCAACCTAATAATATAATACAAACCTAATATGAAATATGGAAGTACGGTCACAGCGAATGAGGCAAGGCTATATAACCTAGAAATAACACAATCTAATCCCCTGAGACTAATTTCTGGAACAAAATATATAAATTAAGTTAAGTAAATTTCCTTAACCCCTTAAGTGTTTATGTCGGTTTAAGCCGATGCTACAAATATCGATAAAAAGTGCCGCTGTCGGCTAAAGCCGACGCTCTTAACTTGCCCTATTCTATTTCGTTCTCTGTCGAAATATTACGTTGTAGGTGCTAGTATTACCGCTAGATAGTGTTGGCATGCTCTCTAGAGCATAACTTATAAAACTACCGCTTTATTTTTGTTCTCTTTGGATCCGCCGTGAAATTATATTTACAAGGAGTCGCGATACCAGTGCAGCGAATGTGATGTTGGGCTGTGTGCTGCCCCATGTTTTAAAATATATCACACCCAAAAAAATTACTAAACATTAGTAAGAAACTGTAAACAATCTTTATTGTGTGTACTTTTATTTTTAACAATGGTTTTATACATTTTACTTTTTTTTAATTGTTAGGTAAATGTGTTTTTAATGTATTTGCAGAAAATTTTTAAATTATATTAAACATGACATTTATACTTTTGATGTTGCTTATATTTTCTTTTAATGCCTATTTTTTAACTTCCAAGTTAACAAACATTAAAATAATCAAATAAAAAAAATAGGCAATTTTGGGTTGATTTAGGCAAAAAAAATAAAACACTTAAGGGGTTAACAAACAGCTGTTTTTATTGCCATTTTTATATAGTTTCATTCATATTTATGTTATCATTTACTATCACCATGTTTAAAATGCACATAGACCCGCACTCAAAGAGTGTCTGCCTTTCCGGTTAGGAAAATCTGGTCACCCTATGTTCCAGTAGATCTCAATCCATGTGGGGGTCCCGGGCAATGAGTGTGCAGGCATGTTAGCTAAGAAAGGTACGAGAGTCCTCATGGGTGCGAAGCCACTTAATATCCAGTCAGCCAAGAACCTGATGTCACAGGAAATCCAAGAAGGCTGTAGGAAAGAAGCAGAGGAACAGGCAAAAGAGAAAAGATGGGAAGTATCCAGATCTGTGAGGAACAAACAAGAAGAGACCCAGGAAAGAAGCTGTAGCTACTTTTATACTTTGCATCGGACATGAGAGGGCACCATCTGCCATACCCTGGGTTCAACCTTGGATGCTGATCACCTCTTGCTCTGCACTGAACTCATTCCTATTTTTTTTAAAGCTGGAAACTTATGTGTGCTTTACTGGGATGCCAGAAATAAAATGGAATAATTTTCCAAGATGCCATAGGACCAACAACATGTTTTAAAATTATTGAGTAATGATGGATGGTTCATATTAATAACTAGGAAGAGACCTCTGCTTGCTTAGCATGACATTAGAATCTATGTCTGCATGAAATCACATCCTGGAGAATCTTCCAAAAATTACTATTGATGATTTAATTTTTGTCCATCAAACTTTCTTGTGATGTTTTTAATAAATGATTCAGTTATTTTGTGAAGTATTGTGGTTCATTTCTAAACTATCAGAATATATTTACTAATCAACTTAAGTTAAACAGTTCCAAAATTCCAACCATAGTTTGCACCAACTTCCTTAATCTTAAAAAAGAGCTGACATTCCAATGTTTGCAGAATGCAATGCAGCTGTTTGTGAAAATGGAAATATGTTGTTAAGGAAAATTGCTTTCCAAACACCCAAATTCATCAATAATACTTTGGCAAATTGTTGTCTCAAACATTTTATTACTTGTAACTCTAGAGTTTGTTTATCACTCAATTTTGTAAGTCATTCTCTGATAATCAAATTACAAATATATGGTTCCAGCTGTACAACTTCCTTTTTACTTAAGAACTGTTGTCTAACCAAACATATCAGCCAGGCAACTTTCTTAATGCCTGAGTACTCGACAAATTTTCATATAAAACTTGCCTAAATTTCTCTCATATGATTACAATGAAATCAGTAAGGTGTAAACAAATTTAGGTTTAGTTTATTAAACCCAAATTTCTTCTATGTAGTAGAGCTTGGTTTTTCATTCAATAATGAATTAACAGTTTCTTGAAATCTAGGTTACTTTTCTCCTTTTAATTGTATATTTCATTTGAAGGGAAATCAAAAACAGTTCCACAGAATTCTAAGGTAAAAACTCTTATTACAGGAAGTATAATATTTACCCTGGAGATTTTAAGTTTTTACCAACATCTTGGTTTATAAAGGACAACAAATATGAACCCTATGTCATAAAATAAATTGATATATTTAAGCTTCACATAAATCCTTAATCAAAGACAGTAGTAATTTAAAAATAAATATGATAAAAACCGGTGGTTTTATTTCGATTTTTTTTTTTTTTTTTTTTTAAGATACAGATCCTATGTCAAATATCATAGTGAATTCAAAATCAGTTAATATAAAAGTTGTTTTGTACCATTTTGTTTTTTAAATGGTACAAAATATTTAAGTCCTAGAATAAATATGACAAACATAAGTCTTCCAGGACTGGAAGAACACCAATGATGACAGGTTTGAATGATCAGTAATAGTTTATAAATTTATTTCTTGATTTTGTGTTAATTCCAGATCACAGGCCTTTGCTTCCAGGCAGATCTGAAATTCAGCAGTTGGAAATGATTGTGGATCTCCTTGGCACACCGTCTGATGCTATTTGGCCAGAGTATTCATCATTGCCTGCACTTGCTAACTTTACACTAAAGCACCAACCATACAATAACCTGAAACAACGATTCCCGTGGTTAACACCAGCTGGTTTACGCCTGCTTAACTTTTTATTTATGTACGACCCCAAGAAGAGAGCTACAGCTGAAGAATGTCTTCAGAGTTCCTATTTTAAAGAAGCTCCTTTGCGTAAGTTTTTCAGATTGGTTAATATTATTTCAAGAGAAAATAAAACTCTAATCACGTTTTTCACTCAAGTGAAATGTATTCTCTAGAATGTTATAAAACTAACTTTACTTATTTTGAATTGATTACTAGGTTCTTATTTAAATACAAATCACATTGTATTTAATGACTAAATATGTTACAAACAGCATAAGGGAACTCTATTAGAGTTATGTTTCTTTTGCCAAAACTTTTAGAAGATCTGTTGGAGTCATCCTCACAGTAAGATTAAAACTTGGAATATTTTAAATGTCCACTGATTCTATCATTTGACTCTATTATAAGTTTTACAAAATTGTTTTTTATAAACATGTTAACATTACATACTCATATATGTTATATTTTTATTCTATTTGGTATACAGGTTTAATTTATTTATAGACTTAATACTTGCTTGAGTAATCTTAATGATCAATTTTTTTATTGTTAACAGCTATCTAGTTGTCAGACATCTTCAGAACTTTCACACAATCATACTTATATCTACTATGATAATTTTTTTAACACACTAATAAATTAATTTGATCGTGGTATCAGAAACTCTGTTTACTTGTCTAACTGTTGACCTGTCCAACTTTGAACTGAACTGGTGGGTTGCTGGCTATGAGTGGGGGTTAACTTATCTATTTTAGGTTAAACATTATGTTAGCTTGGAATTGTATTAGTTCATTTAACAGATTGTTGTTATCTGTTTATAATTTGGTAAGCTTCAAATGTTTATCTTTGTTCCTTATTGCAGAAAGTTTTATTTACAAGATCAATTTTTTCTAGATGATCAGTTTTTGTCACATCCTTTTGAATCTCTTTTTAAAGAGAGATAAGCAAGTTCAATAGAAACCATTGTTAAAATTAGTAACAGATTAAAAATAGTTCTAAATCATCCTTTCTGAGCCATAATTGGCTTTAATCCTTAAAAAGCCTACTAGAAATTGCCAAATTGACAGGCCATTTTATGATTCTTTAATGGTATTTTTTTTAATTCACAAAAAATAATAATAATATGCAAAACCCAACTTGTTATATATCATTTTTCTCTAAAAGGTGCATATAATTCATTTGTGTAATGGAAAAATGTTACACGAACAATTTTGGAGTTAGTATGTTAGGAATCAAAAATTGAAGTAAAAAGGGGGAGCAATTTTACAAGGAGGAATATTTGACTAAACCTCAAATTTATAATTGCTCAATTTTCCTCTTCTATGTATACCTGTTACGTTTTCCCGTTACTGGACTTTCAGTGATATAGTCACTCTAATTCAAAATGATAACCAAGTGTTATTTTTATTATGTCGGAGAGATTTTAATGTAAAGTATCATTAACTACAAATTGATGATAAAATCAAATTAAACCGAATATGAATATGAACATTGTATTCAGATACAGTGAAATGGTTTCTTTACTTAAACAAATTTTAATCTTGTTAAAACTAAGCTGGTGTTCTCTGGTATTTTTGTTTTACACACAACATTCATAATATTTTAGTTTATGATTATGTATTACTTTCTTTATTACAGAAGCTAACCTGCAGAGAAAATATCATAATTGCTACTGAAGTGTTTACATTTTTTTTTCCTTTTGCTTTACCAACTTTTTCTATTAGACTTTAATGATGAAATTATTATTTATTATATATCCAAATTGGTTGAAACAAAGATGTAAAAATTGTGTATCAGTGTAGATGAATTTAACTCTTGTTGTCTACTCATTAACTTATGTAATTTTTAGCTAATTTGTTATCAAATTTGATTTGATTGTCTTCAAAAAAGAGATTACTAGTAACTTTTGTACTGAAGAAATTTTATTAAAAATTTCAAGAAGACACCATATTACTTCTTTGTTTTGTACTAATTTTTATAAAATTCAGTTAAGGCCAAAGAGGGTAAAGATTATCAATTTTTTTGTTATATAAGAAAGTGATGTCCAATTTCATTAGCAAAAATATTTTTAGTTTGTATAGGATTTTGATACTTTTTTGACATTTCCAGCTTGTGAAGCAAAAATGATGCCTACATATCCACAACATCGTAATATGAAATCTAGTAAAAGCAGTAGTAGTATAAATCCACCACCGCCACCAAGTGTATCAGGCATAGATACAGGAAGTATGGATCAAACTATGAACCTACCTGCAATTACTGACCTCGTAAGTAACCTTAGACTTTTACTTAGAACTTTCTTACCAAACTTTGCCTGCATGGATTGTTAAAAGTAAATGATTTAAACAAACTGAACACACACTGGGTCTCTAAATTATGGAAAGACCAGGAAATGGTTGAAATTTATCAAAAAAGTTTTGGAAATTTCGGATTAAAAAGAAGAGGCAATTGGGAATTTCAATGAATTATATAAATGACAGGTAAAATTTCAGAACAGGTTTCAAAATTTTCCAGATCTAAGACTGTAAAAAATTTAATATGAAGTTAGAGTAAAAACCGGTTTTGAAAATGTAGAATGTTTTGTTTTCTTTGTTTTTCACCAAATTCCTCCAATTTTTCCCTATTGGAAGTTTATCTATTAGAGTAGTTAAGGGAAGAGTTAGCCTCAAAATCGTAAAATCACTAATGTGCACTAATCATAATTATAGTCGTTATAGGGGGTACCGCTTAGAAAAGAACCTCGCACAGGTAGAACTGTGGTGGGAGCCAGGGAGAGCCCGAGTTAGGCCAGACATACCCGTTTCTTCATTGCGTAGGGGTTAATATTTTCCAGCGAATAATCCCCCACCACCTCTCCAATCCCCTTCCCACCAAGTACGCGCGAGCCATTCTCGAGATGGCGGTTCTATGCAGGTTTCTTTCCGTCTTATTTGCCTATAGTACATGTTTTGACAGGTCATTGAAATTCTTTTAATGATTATATAAGAATTCACAGTTTATTTACATCAACTCTAGTTTTTATAACTTATGCCCAATTTTTAGTTTTCATAAAAACAAATATTGAGTTTTTCAAATAAAATTGCTAATTACAAGATTTTTAACCAATGTTTCATCAAAGCAATTTTATTAAAGTTAATATTAATTTTATCTACTCATAGGCTTGAACAAGTTACATAGCCAACAAATTAAAAAATAATTGGGTTAAGATAGGCGAGTTTACTGATTTTTTGACGATGTAATTTTAAAACAAGTTTATGAAGCATGTAAAGATCAGACTATTCCTATCATATAAAGTACCTTTTCTTCTTTGTGGAGATTTGAAGAGAAACAATGGAAATTAGCAGAAGGATAAGGAGCTCTTACTGTGAAGAAACAGGTCACAGTTTACTTTCATGTTACCTCAATGCTCCATCAGTGTAAATCTAACACAATAACTTTAATAACACTACACATGTCCAAGCTCTTCACCATTGCTGCTTACATGAAATTAGAGCTAATAGCAATGATAAAAACAAATTGGTTTGTTTTTAAATCACTATTAAATAAAAAGCGTCCTAATGATTGACTTTCTGATTGGTGTATTATAAACAAGCCCAACTCATGTGATTCATTATTTAAACTGGGGATTGTTTTCTAGCAAAGCAAAATTTCTATAATGATTGCACAATTTTGATACAATAATTACATATAATCAGCAGTAAATATTGATTATTATTGAACATACTAGAAAAGTATTGAAAGTCACATAGATACTTTGAAAACATTGATTTATCCATGGTATGTTTACTAAAACCTGTGGTATATATGAAAGGGTCTAGTTATATATATATAGAGAGTTGAAAAAAAAAAGTCTTGCAACCCCTAGGTAATTTATGAACAAGTAAAAGTGAAAACTTGAACCTTCACCGAATTTCATAGGATAAGTCCTTTCACTTTTTATGGGCCAACAAATTTTTGCCCCCTTTTTAAGGGGGTGCTTTAATTTTTTTCAAATAACAACCCATATTTTTGGACATTATTTTAAAGGGCATAGAGTAAGAAAAATTTAGTGCCTTAAAAATACTCTACAATATCTCTAACCGAAATTATGGGGGCTAGAAGTCAAATTTTGTGATTTTCTAATTGTTAATAAAAAAAATTATTCAATTTTTTAACAGCAGACTTAAATGTCTTAAACTAAATGTACACACCTTTATGTATTTTTCTTATTTTAGCGAACAGGCTCCAATTTTTGAAAGGAGGAATCAATGGGGCAATTTTACCCATCACGTGATATGTCATTTTAAAGAGGAAACTTATGACATAAAATAAGTCCTCATGACTACTTTGGTTGAAATAATGAACTAACCCAACAAGAAAGAAGGGACAAGTAAGACCTAAATTAAAACTAACTCTATAAAGAAATTGTATAGACTTATTCTATACATCATCAGTTTCCTCTGACAATTCTCTTTAAATGATATGTCACATGATGAGGGGAAAAATTACCCCATTGGCTTCCACTTTCAAAAATTGGGATTGGTTTGCTAAAATAGGAGAAATACATTAAATTGTGTTCATTTAACCAACTAACTCCACGGTTTAATCAGTTTTTTTTTCTTCTTTTTCATTAATATCCATGACAAATAGAAAACTCAAAATTCAATTTCTAGCTCCCATAATTACAGTTAAAGATATTGTAGAGACCTTCTCCAAGGCACTAAAATTTGTCTTTTTTTATACTCTTCAAAATGAAGTCAACAATAGAAGTTGCTATTTGAAAAAAAAAAATAAGGTTCCCCTTACTAACCTACTTAAAAAGGAGGCAAAAATATTTTTACCTCATTAAAAGTGAAAGGACGTACGTACCCTATGAGGTTTGGCAAAGTTAGAAGTTTTCATCTCTACTTGTTCAGAAATTATCTAGTGAGATGGTTCAAAAAACCTATCTCCAGGGAGAATTTTGAAAAACTCAAAATTCCAAAAATTCAATTAAAATAAACCAAAAGTGGTAGAAATAAGAGTAATAATAAACTCAGTATAGGGAAATATAATGTAACTAGCCAAGGCTTGCAGCGACACAAGATTGTATGGACAGGAAAATCCGAGATTTCCGGTATCAACCTGCAAAGTTCCATAAGAGTACATGTTAAATTTTCAAAATTCGAATTTAACTATAAAAGTAATGTCATCTTGTAGAGTAATTAAAGTAGAACAACTAATAAAAATAAAACAAAACTGTAAAATAAATATTTAAAAAGTTATAGTAGAAAGAAAGAGGTGTAAAACGAAAAACTTTCGTAAATCAAAATTAATAAAAAAAGTGATAATAAAGTAATGTGTTCATAAGACCAATCAATAATAATAATTAACCCAAATAAAAAAAGGAGAAAGAAAACCAAATAGGAAGGAATTGTCATAACTCGGGAACCAAAGAAGCCAGGAAGAAAAGGGGAACGGTTTTGAGACTTTTGGAATAGGAGGAAGAATAATCCAAAAGAAAATTTTAAAGTTTTCCAAAATTAAAGAAAATAAAATTGGAAAATTCACGAAATCTTAATGTCGCCATAACTCAAGACAGGAAGGTCTCACAGATTCAAATAAAGTTTGGACAGAACCAGGAAGAAAGGGGCTTCAAAATGAGCCAATCCAAAAAAAGACCAAGCGAAGCGAACGTGAGTTATGGTGAGTTGAAGAAATCAACGGTAGAAAATTTAATTTTCAGGTTGTTGCAGGAATTGAACGACCGAGCGATGACATATTTTGCTACACAGAGTGGGGGAAGGCTTACCATCAAAAAGGCAAAATACAAGAAAATCTAAACATTGAAATAAACAAAAAGAAAAATAGATAAAAAACAATAGAGACAGAGTCAGAATAATTACATAAGCCATGAGGAGTTTCCCACGTACTAAGCGAGAAAACCGAAATAAATGAAAGAAAAAAGAAATTAGAAATTATGTAAAAGTTGGCTATCGTGTATAGTCTAGAAATTTGAGATCTAAATTAAACCAAGTTAGATCATCAGTCTTGTACCTAGCTTCAAGGAAGAAATCACATGAGACTGAAAATGGAACTCGTTGTAAAAAAATTGTTAGTGTTCCAGTACTTCTCTAGGTTAAGTACGATTACCAAAAGAAGGGTCGGCTTTAGAAGAAGACGACACCACATCCGAACTCAGCTTGCCAATATGAAGTTAGTACAAACTCCGGCAAATATTAAAGTCAATATTCTGTCGTTATCGCCGTGAAGAAAAAATTAATTATAGAAGAATTTTGGAAGAATCTACGGAACTAGAAAAGAAAAGAAAAAAGAAGGACTTCTGAAGATTCACTTCAGGAAGACATCACTGGGCGAATTCTTCAGGAACCATAGTCATCCAAAGTCTGAGGGAGAATAAATCTGCTCTACTCAACTTAAAAAGGTACCAGATAAATCAACAATTTCAAAATAAAAATCTTTCAAAACTTTAAAAATTTTAAATTCAAAGTTTTAGCAAAATCGGGAATCAATAAAATCATAAAAGGAAATATGCGAAAAAAAAATAATTCATTAAAATAAAGTCATTATAGGTCAATTTTAGAGAGTGGTTGAAACCCGTTTTTAAGGGTGGTGGTAGACGAGCCTCAGTAGTCACGTATCCGTATCTCAGTTCATGTCGGGGCTTTCGAAAAACATTGTCAGTTCACTTCTAACTATTCTATATGTTGTGTTTCGACAATTGTATATACCGTACCTAATATTTAACTATGTGTCAGTCTGTAGTTCCTATTTATTCTAATAGGAATGATGTTCTTAGTATTTTATTTTATTTTGCCTAATCGAACATTGCCAAAATTTACTATTAGATCAAATCACAAATTCGTTTTTTTAATCATGTTTCAAGGGCGATATTTGATGAACAATTTGAGTTACTATTTTAATTTTTTAAATTTTTGTATTTTTGAATCCATTGAAAGTGAACAAGCTACAGCTGTTGCTGTGATAAGCGTTTGAATTTATATTTAATAAAAATATAATTTTTATCTCTGTATAAACATAACAAAAATGACGTTTAGGCTTTGTAAGGTATAATAAAATAGTGGCAGTTGGGAATATATAATACATTTAAATAGTAACTTCAGGAATATATTTTTGTTTTTTTGTTAGAACAAGTAAAGTATCATGAAAAAATATAACTTACAAGCTGGGTACAGATATATATTTTTAAAAAATTTAATACACTCCCCTTGAAACTTTTTTTTAGTCTAGTTCCATTTTTACATTACATTGAACCTGACCAATATAAATATTTAAATTTTCAAAGTAAACTTTCTTTTCCTTTCTTTCATAATATAAAATAATTTACACTGTAAATTCTAGCAAGAAAGCAAATTAAAAAATTAAATAACACATATATGGTAATCACGTTGATATTAAATTCAGATTATTATATAAGTTAATATTATTATGTATTAAAAATATATAACTGAATTAAATTTGCCATGCTAATATATTTAACATAATTTGAAAAATTGAAAGTAGCCTTTAATTTTTAAATTGTATACACATTTTCATACCGAATACTTCCTATTTAAAATAGCATGCAATCAATAAAGACCTAAATATTTATTGTTGCTTAAAGGGATCTTAATACCACATGCGTAACATTCCTGACAGGAGTTACAATAACTTTTAAGACATGTTAATGGCAAATGTAATTTGACTTTTTTTAAAGTCTCATTTTTCGTTATTCAAAGTGCTTAACAATGTAAAATAGTTAATATGAATTTCTCTAACTATTTTTGAACTATGTATTTCCTAAGTGGTAAAAAAAAAAAAAAATATGTAAACAGAATACTAAGTGCAAGTAACATATAAAAAAATATTTGAAAATTACTAGTTAACATGAAAAAAAAACTTTTTCTTTTGAGGTAATTGAATATAGCTATAATATATATTATAAATATTATTTGTTTCCAGTGTTAAAAAGGTTTGTTAACTTTGGTTTGTTAAACTACAGTTAACATTGGTAAGTGTTTGTGTTTACTCAATGTTTTCCTATTAGAGTAGTAGCGAGGCGAGGCTGAGAACAGCCACTCCCCTCCGCCGCTTAAACTCCCCAACGTTGAACATTACCCTCCCTACGCAGGCTTCTTCTCGTTCCGCAGGACCTATACCAATATTGAAAATACTCAAAGCTATTTAAAGGAAACAGTTTGGTCAAATTTAAAATTCAAATTTTAAAATTTAATAAATATTAAAAGAGAATTTACATTGTTTAGAATTTTAAGTTTAGTAGGATAAGTATAGAATTAAGTGTATACCAGATTGTTAATAGTAATAACGTTTAGATTTCATATGTTAGAATAAGTCAACTAAAGCAAGTTGTAATGATTTCAAAGAAATAATAATTCAAGTAGTATTCAACATTACACTCTGAATTTTGTTTTAAAATTAATAAATCTTTTCAAACTTGTTCTGTATTTTTCAATATATCCTTTAATCAGTAAATTTCCTTTTTGAAAAAAGAAATCAAGTGCTCTAAAGAAAATTAAAATTAAAGTAAAGTAGCCTACATTTTTATTTTGGTGAGATAACAAGAGCTCCAAAAGGCATACCCTTGAGATAAGAGTACAAGGGAGCAAAATTTAAGGTAAGATAGAAATAGAGAATTGAAATAATTTTGTTGTAAATTGTTAGAATAAGAGTTTTCATAATATTTGTACCATTTAAATAAAATAGTGTATGGTATTTTAAGAAATTGATAGGGGAGTTAGGGTATAGGCTATGAACTGACAAATCCTCTTACTTACTCTCTTGTTAAATTCTTACGTACAAATGGCATAAGTTGGTGCCCAGAAAAAGGGGCATCTTAATTAATTCTCTCCTTACGCTCAGTTTGGCGTACTAGGTGATGCAATTAAACTTTAACTATTTCTTGTTACAAAATCTCTTGATCTCAGTAGTAGAAACTTTACATAGGTATCCTTAGAAAACAATATACATTTCAGAAAGTATTTTCAATTTGATTGAAAAATTTTGTTTTATGTTATTAATAATCCTTGCAAATATACTATATAAAATTGTATTGTTTAGGTACTGTAACTTTAAATAACTAAATTTGAGCATGCCTGATTGTTACAGTCAAATTCTCTTGTTAAAAAAGTAGTAACATCTTCATTTAACTATTTTCAAAACACATTTTTATATTATAGTAGTGTATACTTGTTAAAATATTGTTTTGTTTCTAATTGTAATTGTATCTACATTTATTTGTTACAGCTTGGTTCGATTGTTAAAAAACGGAGAGTCGAATAATGTCAACATTTAATTTGTTTTGTGTACATTTTTTAAATTTTAACAATAAAGTGCATTAGTAATTTAATTGGATTTGTTTACCTCATGTCATAAATTAAATTGCAATAAACATGGGAGATAATGTAAGACATAGAAAAACTCATTTGGGGAAGATTTGTAGTAGCCCATTGTCATTAGCTTAAAGTATCATATGCATTTTTCATGATTAGTTTATGATAACACAATTTATTCAGAACGAATTTTGTATAGCCTACCTTGTGACAACAAAGAGGCATGAATTCGTTCATATCTGATGATAAACTGGGCACTCAACTACGTTGAGCCTGATATAAACTAGATTCACATATTTCAAAGTGGGGGGCCTTAATTTATTGAGTTAACACTAATTTTTGAGTGGGTACTTGGCGTTGTAGAATACACTCACTGAATGAGTGTCCTCTTTTCATCTTGAGTCGAGTTTCTGCATTTTATTCAACAAAATTGGAGTGGACACTTGAAAATATTTTGAAATTACTGGGCATTCCTTTTTATTCTTTTCACTTATTAGTATGAGAGTACAATTTAGTGCTTAAATAATACAAAGAGAAAAAAGGTTCAGCGTAATGATTGTGTTTGTCATTCAAGAACAAAGTACTTTGGGGATGTGAAGTACTTCCTGAGGACCAACAGGATAAATATTTAATTTGAAAGGTTAAGAGGTGGGTTGATGAACCATTACACCGCAAGAAGTTGTAAGTATTACTACAGTGGTAAGAGCCATATTTCATAAATAACCTTCTAAAAAGCCAGGTTAAGATAGGGAGGTGCCCAAGTTCAAAGTAGTGTTGCAAAACGAAACATTGTTTACTTTATGTCTATATTTATTTTCCTAATAACTAAGATATTTAATAAATCGAAATGTTTAGAAGTGGTTCTAATGTATAAACTTTCTTGTGTTTATTATTGTTATGCAGCTCTTTGGACCTCATGTTATAATAAGAATTTTAAAAATGATTAATAATAGTATAATAAATAATACAGAAAATAATGTTAAATGATTCTAGAAAACGAAGTTTAAAAATGTGTAGAGCGCATAGAGGCTGTGTATGACTCAAAACTTGTATTATTAATTCTCAATAAATCATATTTGATATTTGAAGACTAGCATTTTACCAGTCATACAATGTGTATTTAAGAAAATTCATCATAAGGTTGGAACTAACTCAATATTGCCCAAAGTCTGAATTCAGCTCTGCATGCACTCAACGGAACAGTACCACTAATTGGTGCAATGATTAATCTTAAACTAGATTCTATAAGACCATCTGATAGTGGTGATATTTCATTCGTGTTTGCACTTTTAGAATACTGTATTTTAATAGAGTATCAGTAGTCGAATAATTTAAAATGTATTATTCAACCAAAATAACATGTACTAAAATACAAGACCCCAGTGCAAACAAGGGTTTTATAAAAATGGAAACTTCTAGCACATGGGGGGGGGGTACTTGTGATGTGGATGGTATCTGATAAGGAAATCTTCAATGATATGAGGTGTCGCATAATACTCAGTTCTGATAGCATTTATTCTTGGTAATAAAACATCTTCATTTTGTCCCTTAGACATGACCATTCCTTAACCAATGAGTGGATAAATTAAATATGTTTTTTTATTACTCACTTTTATTTAATATATGTTGCCTATTATTTAGCCATTATACAAAGTATAGGGTAAGTTTGGTAATCATCAAAAAATTTATATAGGAACCATATATTTGGACATCTCGGATGTTTAACGCTCATAAAGTTTGGTCTGAAACAACTTTAATTAATTTTAAATATCACCTACGAACTTTGAAAATGGGAACAAAGTTGGTAGCATTTTGCCATACAAATAAATTGTCTATACAAAATTTTTAACATTTTCTTTGTACTAAACTAGAACACTGAGAAAGAATTGATCTCCAGTTTGAGCTCTATAGATGTATACGGAAGCCTGAGGTTTATGTAGTTACAAATGAATGTTATTAATTATTATAATAAACTTATTTTTATTAAGAAACGGCGGTGAAAGGGGGCTGAGGTTTGTGATTCACTCTTAAATGAATTGTTATAAAACGTTTTAAATGTTTATTAAAAAATTTGAAACTAAAGATTAAAGACAATATTTACTTCCTAAAAGTCTATTAAAAGGATGATTTTGTAAATCTTCAATTAGTTAACAATAATAATTATACTAACATACATTGAACAAATTGTAAAAAATCTCATTAATTCTTCTTCAAAATAGCGTTTTTCCATCAATAAGGTACTCCTTTTCAAGCAAGTGGTTTATTATCTCTCACAATTCATTATTTACTTAATAATCTTAGAAATTGACAAATTTGTAACTTATTAAATCATATGACCTATTGTAATCACTCTTGGGGCCCATGGGCACTTCATTCACTTATATAGGTTGAATTATATAGGTTATATTACTAAGCTTCTATAATATAAGATTCATGATGATTAGGTCTCTGAAACCCAGACCTAGTAAAAGAACTATAGGTAAAGTAAGGTATAGGGTATATATATATATATATATATATATATATATAATGAATGACCTTTCTTGACCTGTATTTCTTTAACTAGGTGTGGTTATGTGTCATTAATACTAAAAGATATCTAGTTTGACAGTTCTTAAAACAGAACTATTTTCACAGAATTTTTTTTTAAATATATATAGATATTACTTAAAATTCATGAAATATTTGTCGAAATAACCTCAAATTGCCATAAAATAGTTTTAAATCGCTGTTTTCGGACAGAAATGATGAATTCTGAAACATAAAATTCAGAAAGTGATGAACGTCATTAGGAAATATCGAAATGATCGATAAAACACTATTTTCAAGAGGAGTTGCAGAGATTTCACACTTAAATTGATTGTACAACTCTTCAAAATATTCTACCTGTTTTCAAAATGCAAAATCAAAGTTCTAGTGAATTTCCTAATAGAAAGATGGGCAATGTAATAATTTAAGATTTTTGTGTACTTTCTCTTCTAGAGCAAAAGGATACTATAACAAGGGCCTACAGTGAAATATAGCATCAATATAGCCAACCTAACTTTATAGAAGCAAGTGTTTTAGAACTAACAACCTATCTTTCTAAAATAGTGTGTGTGTGTGTGTGTATATATATATATATATATATATATATATATATACACACCACTTTAGTCTTGTCCAAATAGTTCATATGTTATATTATTGTGGGATTAAACATAGTTTGTGAAATTTAAATTATATTATAGGTAACAAGATTTCTATCATGAAAGTATTTGTTTTATTTTATGAAGATTTTATTTGACAGGCCTATATAGGTAATTGTTTACAAAGAAAGTTACTGGTAATTTTGGCGATTTTTAAAAAATCATGTTCTACATACCTTATTTCTTAACAATAAAATAAGTTTTCAATGCAGAGGTATCTTTTTCACCGAAAAATTGCAATTTCAAAACTATTGAATTCAATTCATTTATAGTTAGCCTACCGAAGTCAAGCAACATGAGCACAGTTGGATGAGTGACTGCTTAGGAAATAGAGTACAATTTCTTTTTTTTTACATTTACGCGTAGGTCATATATATATATATATATAGCCATCTTACTTGACCTTTTAAGCTAAAAATTCTCATACATACCTATTTTAAGGTGTAGCCTAATAATTCACATAATGGACCTTAACCTAGAAAACTTGAAATTGTTTTTTTTTCCCCTGAAAAAGTTAGCTCTGCATCGAAAACTTATTTTATTATTAAGAAATAAGGTATATTTTTAAAAATCGCCAACTTTCTTTGTAAACAATTACCTCTATATATGCCTATTAACTCAATTTTAGTAAAACCTAATAGAATTATACTTGCTTGATAGATATTAGGGGAATTAATCTTTCAACTAGGCCTATAATATAGGCTATTTATTATTAAAAAGAAGGTAAATATGGAGAAGTTGTTCAATCAATTTAAGTATAAAAACTTGGCAAATTCCTCTTTAAAATTGCATTTTATCCATCATTTTGATATTTATTAACCATGCTTACCACTTTTTATCTTTACAATTCATTATTTCTATCCTAAATCAGCAATATAAAATGACTGATTTATGAAAAAAATACTATTTTGAAGCAGAATTGCCGAGATTTGACACTTAAATCGATCGGACAACTTCTCTCCATATTTATCAAAAAGAATATCTTTATAAATTTTGTTGTGCTTGTATTCCCGGCTAATGTGAGCTAATTGATTCGATCGAACAACTCTCCTGAATATTTACCAAATATTTTATTGAAAGCTTGCAATTCTAAATCATATCTATTACATACACAACATATAATGTTAGGTCCACTTAAATAATGTAACATTTTACAATCAAACATTTTTATTTTTTACTAGATTCCATATTAGGCCTACTTATAACGTAACCTAGCCCACAACTGCTTAATGCTATTCACAATAATAATTGTTAGAGTTCAAAGATATTCTCTGTCCTTGTAAGCTTTTCTCCTCTTAAAATTTTTATTGTTGGGAAACCACCTATGTTTTGTTGTATGAGTTATATTCATCAATTCTTGCCTAACTTGGTCTTCCTTTGTTGATTTAAAAACTTCAAAAATAGTCGAACTGTTCTGAACTTTTAAAACAGAATGTTCTACAGAAGGACTTTCTGGGAGAGGTTTTGAACACTCATAAGGAAAAGGTTTCTCTGGGTGCCAACACACTATAGTTGAACCATCATCTGTAATCACTACTCGGTCTTCAGTGGAAGTCGATTTCTGTTTACCAAATACTGAAAACTGTAAAACGTTACATTTAAATAAGTTGTCTAATATAATTACATCCTTTAAAACTTTCTGCTGAACTGCAGATCCAGTACTTTTCAAAGACGAACATAACCTAAATTGAAAAGACATCTCTCTCTCTCAAATGTTATTCTTGTTCAAAATTTTTATCCAATATTTTAAATGTTCAGTTTAAGCTCACACATTAGTAATAAATAATACTTTGCAGGCCGTTAATACGATTTCACCTTACAACTAGGCTATAGTTAACCCACTATCCAAATCCAAAGAAAATTTTGATTAACACGGACTCACAGAGGAAGGAGGTTGTCAACTCAATGCTATAGTATAAGTATAGCTATAAGCTATAACACTGTGACACTGTGACTATCTTTGACGATACCTATTGGTGTAGCCATATATATTTCTGAACTATATAAAATAGTTTAGTTCACGATTTAACATTTTGAAGGGGAAAACAACTTAAACATTCATTCAAGATCAATATGAACCTCAGAATATCGCTATACATCTATACAACTCAAACTGCAGTCGAATTAATTTCTTTCTTCAATGGTAAACTTCCATCAATACTCCCCTCCCTTTACTAAAATAACTTTGTAGAAGTTTTGATAAGGAGAGGATTAAACTTACTTGTTTCCTTTCTAAATTGCGTGAAAAAGAAAATTTATAAATTCAATTGGTTAATACAGTTTTTAAAAATATAATTTATAATTGTAACATTTATAAAAAAAATTCAAAAAGAGTTAGCATCAAGTAAAGTTGATTATTACTCATTTGTAAAAGTTTAAACTTGGGACATGCTATGTCCAATGGTAATGAATAACATCAGAACAAAGAAATACTTCAAAAGAAAATTGAATGGGAAAGATCCAGGGAGAGGTCAGGAAAACAATAGATGTAACCAATAAAATCAGAAGTGGAAAAAAGAAAGATTAAATGGGAAGATATTTAAGAATAAAATGTGTATAATGACGAATGGTCAGGACAGTGCAGTAAACCACCTGGGAAACTGAAGCTGAGAAATGATGATGATGATGATGTGTATAATCTAAATACTAAAAACAAATCACTGATACTAGTAAAATGAGTGAAGGGAATGTATCAAAAAGTTACAGTTGTGAAAAACACTTTTCCTTTCCAAAAATAAATAAATAAATTTAAACACAGAGCAATAAAAATATTAATATTATAAATTTCTTAAAAACAGTTATAATTAAATTGCGACTTATTAAGAAGACAGCTATGTCAAATTTAAAGCCAGCCTTTCAAAATACAATATTATTATTCCCAGACCATAATTTTAAATATTAAACCAAATTTGAACCAAAATTTTGAATCAGACACCAATCAAAGTCAATCTTCAGTAATTCTATGTTTTTCTGACTTCACGGTCTTAAATAATGCATAATATACATCAACAAACAGTATTTAGATTGCCATTTCAAGAGACATTATTTTCCCCATTAAAAGAAAAAAAGAAACTTTTAAATAGCAATTATCATATATATATATATATATAGCCATTGAATGAGATAAAAACACACATGTGCAAAAAGAAGGTGCGAACGTGTACACTTCAATTACTTTTTACCGACTTCAAAAAAAGGAGGAGGTTCTGTATTCGATCTGATTTTTTTTTTATGTGTGTTCGCGCATATTTCCGGAACGGCTCGAGCGATTTCATTGGGGGTGGTTTCATTTGAAAGGGTATGGTCCCGAGATGGTCCCATTTCATTTCTGACTTGATTGAGCCAGTATTTGCAAAACAATGCCAAAATGGCGCCTGGTTGACACGACTAGTTGGAAATATTATTGTTTAATATTGATAACATTGAATAATATTGAAAATGGTATATCGTTTATGTTAACTAGCCAGTACTTATATGACATTTTTGTTAGTACTGGGCCAGTACTAGCAACGTCCACGTTTAAACAGGACTTGAACAGGAAAGAACATCGAATATCATACAAGCATGAGCTCGACGAGAATTGATTAAAATTTTTTGTTTCTCATTTTAAGTCATAATGTCGAACAAAAATATTATTTCAAAAATAAATTGAAAGCTACTTAATAAAAGCACAAAAAGTGACAAAATAAATAATTTTCTAACAAAAAAAGACCGACTTCAAAAAAAGAACAAAAATAAAAAAATAAAGAAAAAAAAAAAAATATATATTCAACATTAATGTGTAGGCCTAATAAATATAATTTTAAAAAAATATAACATGTAACTAAAAAGTATTAAATAATAATGTGTTATAATAGTAATTCCGACTTCGTAATAATTATATTCGTGAAATGTAAACTGATATTTACAGAAACTAAAACGAGTGTTGTCCTGTGAAGCAGGCATTATCTGCACCCTCGGATCTTTCAGTTGGCGGTTTGGTCCGGGGATGCAGATGGTGGCAGCAAGAGCGGACTCATGCGCCTCCCCGCGGTACAGGATGGGCAACGTTTTCGGTGTGGCCTGATGCTTTGCCGGATGGCGGCACCGAAGGCGGCTAAAGCATGAGACGTCTTACCCTCTCCCTTCCCCCTCCTGCCTCTTCTTTTCACCACCCTAACCAAAATGTGGTCGCCAACCATTCTTTGACCTCTCTATAATCTGTTCTATCTCTCTTCTGTCTTCTGTCCCAAGAAGCTTGAGGCTCTTGTGGACGCTCATTTATTCTTACTTCCCACTATCCCCACAATCTGTGGACCCAATCCAAGGTGGAACAGCATATGCCGAAGGATGCGTGTCTAAGGGGGAGCTTAGACTCCAGTATGCGGACTCCGGATACCAGGCGACCTCCGGTTTCAATTAAGCCTTACCACATATGCGGGCTCTGTGTGGTGGACCTTTTATAACCCTGCATTACTCGTGGGATCTCTATGAAGAACCACAAAAAAAAATAAAAAATAAAAAAATAAAAAAATAAATTTAAACAAACAACGGCAGGGTACCAGCCACCAGCTGGAAGCTCAGCCGCAAACCCAGGATCAGTAGCGGCCCCAGAGCACGCGGGACTGATCCAAAATCAAGAAAAACCAACACCTCCTGACTCCTGACGGGGGCCCGCCAATGAGCAGGGCTCGAAGTCTGGGGATATGGAGGTGGAAAAGGGGGAGGAAAATCTTGGCCCAGAGCTAGAAGAAGTACTCCTCCCTGTTAACCTTGGTACCCAGAGCAACACGGATGGGCTGACGGACGCTACTCAGCAGTTAGTCAAGCTTAGAGTGACGCAAAGGAAGCCAAGAATGACTAAGAAGGAGAGGAAACTGGCCGCTAAGAAAAAGTTCGGCCTGGAGTACGATCCTAAATTTTCATTCAAAAAAAAAAAAAAAAAAAAAGGAACATTGGTGCTGCTCAGACAGCTGCCAATGCTCCAAACACAATGGAGGGAGGACAGAAGCGCAGCCGGACTGAAGCCTCTACTCCCCCTTCCACTGAAACCCAGAGGAAGAGACCCAAACAGTCTGGTGAGCACGGTGCATCGACATCGGCGCAACCCAGTACCTCGTTTGGGGAAGCTCTAGCCTCTACTAAAATGGCAGTTGTGCCCAAAGATTCCCCGAAGACAAGCTCTCCGGGGAACAGGGCAGGACCGTCCAAAAGGCCATCATGGCAAAATTTGAGTGCCTGGAAGACGGGTCATATCCAGTCTTTTCAGGCTCTTTTTATGGAGAAAGGAGCACTAATTATCTCGTGCTCTAATCTCAGCAGCAAATCCTGGCTGTCAAGCTAGACATGCTACAGCTTAAAAGAGTTGTAGGACTCATCACTGGACATGGCCAGTTCAGGAAACATCTTGCAACAGTGGAGTCTGCAAGACACGTCATTTTCGATTGCGGGATGCTGGAACGCAGAGGGAGGGAGCTCTTTGGTATCCAGCAACCTGGAGATGAAGAGGATACGTACCTGGTGGAAAAATCCTGAACCTCGTTCGAGGAACAGGGTTCTAACCTTCCAGGAACGGCACACAGGGGGCACAATAAGCCAATGGTTGACGTGCAGGGAATCCTTCTTAAAGTAGTATTCCACCCCATTTTAAATCAAATCAAATCAAATCAAAACGAGTGTTTATATCGTTTTTTTTTTCTTTTTTTTTTCTTTTTTCTTTTTTCTATTATACCGAATACTCTATGACACGATTCTTTGAAATTTTGTCTGTTTTCTCTTACTACTATACTTGCGAAAATACAGTTTGGTATTTTTCTTGTGAGTGCACGATATATTTTAGGTATAAAGGCTAAATAGCGAGTTGAATCGATCGTGGTGTCGACTTCAAAAAAAAAAAAGAAAAAAAAAAAACGATATAAACACTCGTTTTAGTTTCTGTAAATATCAGTTTACATTTCACGAATATAATTATTACGAAGTCGGAATTAATATTATAACACATTATTATTTAATACTTTTTAGTTAGGTGTTATATTTTTTAAAATTATATTTGTTAGGCTTACACATTAATGTTGAATATATTTTTTCTTTATTTTTTTAATTTTTGTTCTTTTTTTGAAGTCGGTCTTTTTTGTTAAAAAATTATTTATTTTAGAAGTCTTTGGTGTTTAGTTAAATGTAATAGGTATCTTAGTCATAGACTTATTGTTTGAGGAACAGTAAAATGAAGAAGGCCGATGGGCATACTCCATCAATGAATGGACTTCATTTGTCATGGCTGCCGCCCACAAAATGTTATATTATATCATGTACTATAATTTATAGTTTTATAAAATTAGTTATTGTATCTGCAATATCTAAGGTAGTTTAGAGAATCGATCAATTCTGAAAATGTGACATGAGAGCAAGAAAACAGCAAAAATAATCGAAAGGATCTTAGCTTCCCAAATTAAAGAAACAAAATCTTTATTCTAAATGGTTTATTATTAAAAGTAAACAATGAATACATTATAAATATGGTAAATTCAAAACAAGTACTTTAAATTATTAACGTACTTTAAGTTTCATGAAACGACTACAATAAAAAATTTAAAAATATTATTTGAAACCCGTATTTGAAACAAGAGACTAAACTTTTTGGTATGGAAATTAAATAACAGTCATGTTGAATAGAATTATAAAAAGAAAGAAATGACTTCATATTTCATTGACTGAACTGCTTATAAAACAATGAAATGTTTAAGACTAAAATTATATACAGTTACAGTAACTATGGCTAACAAGAAACCACTTCATACAGTCTTTATTTATGAAAGAAACAGGTTAGATAAAACTTCAAAAGGAGTGTTATGTTTACTATAACTGAACAAATGAGAAATTAATGTTCTATGAATGTACAGATTGTGGTGTCTCTTTGTCCATTCACCCATATTTTCAAAAATTTCACGCCCACGATAATCTTACTAAAAATAGTTTTTTTTATTTATTTTTAGTTTTGTATTCATTGACGTGTATGTATATTTGATTTTTAAATAAATTTGTAAATGTTCTTGTGAATTTTATTTTTTAACTGGAATCATTCAGTAATTAAGTTTGTTATTATCTTTGTGTAATGTGACTTCTGAAAAGGCTAAATTCAAAGCCAACACACTAAAGTACAAAAATATTAAGTATTTTCAAAATTTTATCTTCCACTTGATCTAATGGCTTGTAATCGCTCTTTGTGTACTAAAGGTTCCAAGTTCCATTCTTCTAAGGAGTCGAAAAGATAATAATATAGTGTTGACATAGTAGTATTTGGAGAGCTACGATTGGTAACAAATTCTGGTAGTAAATGCTAGAAACATTGTGCAGAAATCTGTATGTAATGGCTACATGCAAGCTTAGGCTCTTCACTGGCTCTTAATATTCATCAAAATCTGACTGTTAATAAATTTTTACACGTGGGTAACATAGGTTTGGTACACAATATAGGCTATTTATAACAGCAATCTTAAAGTTTTCAAATTTGAATAAACAAAAAAGTTAATAATAAGGGCACACTCAACAAACATTTAGAGTTTAGAGGGACAGGAACCCGATTCTAACAGTTTTTGTATGAAAATCAACTAAAAATTAATTGTTTCTTTTTAAAGTGTGAGTATAAATAATATTACTTTATAAAATTGTTTTCAGATAGCTGCACCTGACAGGAGATGGTTATCAAAATATAAACATTAAAAATTTTGTGTCACCTCACTGAGAATAAAGAAAGTCATTAATACCTTCATTGCACATTACATTTATGTTGAAAATAATCAATTACTCTACCTACCTGCACCCTAGCATCGTTTACATGAACTAAAATATTGTGAATTAATTGTTTTTAAAAAATAATAAATATATCTGTAATATTCTTTACCGACTTTCCCTCAGTGAGACAGGACAAATTGACAAAATGTTTAGTAAATTGTTCCGCTTCACTGAGAAAAATAAATGTCGGTAATATTATTGTAGATTTAATGTTTCAAAACGTGCTATATATGTCCTGTAAGGTTATCTGGCTATAGAACTTTGTACTATTTAAAAAAAGAATTTATAAGCTGCTAACTAGTGCTGTTGTTTTAAAATGTGATAAGTGCTGCCAATTGGTGTAACAAGTTCACCCAAATGTTTTCTTGTCCCAAGCGATAGGGGTACTAACAGGAAGGAAGGTGGTTTTTAGTCAGTAAGAATCTCACACTATTGGGAAGAGCAGATTTCTCCCTTTGTCTTTTGAAGATTTTCCACCTATCCTGCGAAATTTAAAAAAAAATAATAATAAAATAAAATAATGTTACAATTTTAACAAAAAAGGAATTGAATAATTCACAGTACTTTTTTTTAATATTTTTTTTAATACATTTAATTTTCATAAAACATTAAAAATCGAAAGAATCTTTAAATGATAAAAAAATCTAATAAAAAAGTTATGCACGAACTTCTTGCTTTTTTTAAGAACATATTGTAGATTACGCTAGTTCAGCTCAATCTAATCCAAATTTTCATTTTTAATCTTACTTCTACTTCTAATTGTACATTTTTTTGGGTACTTGAAATTTTAGATAGTTTTTATTAGAAAATTACGCTAAAGAGAAATTGTAGACCTAATTTTTGTGTTACAAATAAGGTGTTATCTATAGCATGGGCCTATAGCCTACCTTTAACAAATCAGTCTTTCAGCTGATTTAATTGAAACTCCCATAATTTAAAATCATGTAAGGAAAATTAATTTCAATAATTAACTTCTCCTAAAAAAAAATAGTAATTGGAATGACATCTGTATCTCACTTATGAAGTACCCTGGATCATTGACAATCTAGCGCTACTGGTTGCTCTTTTGGCATTGATCCTACACTGTCAATATTCTCTCCTCAATAAGGGTAGTGCTCACAAAAATGAACACAGTAAAAAAGTATGTTTGGCTATTTTTTACACTTTCCCTTAAAAAGAAATGCAAGACGTAAGCTGTGGGTGACAGAATGGCTGTTGAAAAGTGATTCGTACAGGCACTTAAACTTATTGAATTAAGTGTACTAAACTATAAGATACTGATAAGTGACTATTACAATTACTTCAGAATGAGTGCAGAATCATTTCAGTTGTTATGAACAATGGCAGGGTCCATTATGTTTGCTTATAGCCCAACTGGAATACAATTAAATAGTAATTAATGGCAGAGTCATATTTAGTAAGAAAGAGTAATGCTATGAGAAGAAGTATTTCAGTTGAGGAAAGATTGGATTAACTTTGGGTTATCTGGCTACTGGAAGAAACTTCGAAGTTTTAAAGTTTTCTGTTATAATGTCAACTTAAACAGCCGTAATACCATTTCGGAGATATGTGAAGTGCTGGTGATTGTCCTACAGGAGTTTATAAGGGTATGTTTAACATTTGTATAGTATGGGAAAGCAGAAAACTTTTCCCCAGATGTGTGGTTGATTGAATGATACACAGAATTTCAGTAACTTTTGAGGATAACTGTAGAAGTTGAAGACAAATTATGTACTATCCCAGACTTTGAAGATAGATACATTTTCATTCAGATACATTTTTATACAGTTTAGCTTTAAATTAGGATTACAGTAGTTATAGGTATATATTTATTGATAGTTCAGTGTAATTTAGATAAATATAACTTAAAAAGTAAAATTGAATTATTTTTCACTTTTCTACTAAACTGACCCAAGCAATAAAATTATGAAACCGTCCCACATTGGGGTAATTTTATACAAAATGCATGATTTAAAAATATGTTATAGTTGTTAGGAATTAGGATAGTTTTAGTTAGGAATATAGTCCAAGTTTTTTTAAGAAGGCGGTATGACAACAATTGTTGTGACAGACCTGGAAAATTTATGAAATTGGTTACCTTGCAGCAAGGCAGACATTATTGATGCTACAATGATATATATAAACCATTCGGTGGGAGGAAACTTGGTCAGTGGGCCAAGATTGATCAAGTGAAGGCGCTGCAGGAATTCTTGAAGATAGCCAGACGAACTTGGTGAGTAAGAGCTTCCTGGGAAAATAATTCTTGAAGATAGCCAGATGGACTTGGCGAGTAAGAGTTACCTAGGAGTATTGAGACTTCAAATGAGCATCCATTAGTGGCAAACAGGGTGAGAAAACTTCATGTAAAAACCTTGTAATTATTTCAGAGACAAGTCATTATTTGTATAACGTAGAATCAGATCAGTGAGTCACAACAATTAGAGTCATTCCGCATTAATAGTAGCAATAAAGATATTGTAGTATTGTAATAAGATAGGAAACAGTTATTTTTAATAATAATTGTTAATAAAGATTAATTCTGTATTGATTTAATTATATTGAAAATAAAGAATCCAGACAGTTTAGAGGAACCAATCCTAACATAGTACCGAATCTATTTTTATATTTCCTACTTTTACTTTGTTCGATATTTTGTATACTACATAGAGTCGAATTGAAAAAAAAACACTTCTTTTCAATCACAGTTATTATAGCTTATTTAGAAATTTCAATTAAGTTTTTATCGTGAGTTTTAACATAAAATTATAAACAGAGGTAATTTTAAAGTTCATTTAAAATACATTTTATGGTTGTAAAGAAATTTATGGTTGTATTATCTAAGAAAAGTAGAAAAAGTCTAGTATTTTTCAAAAAAATGTTTTTTAAAAATTGTGTTATTAATGACAAGGAAACTAGTCTTCTCTTCACATTAAGTAAATCAATGTGTTATACTGTCCTTGTGATTGTTGGACTAATTGAGTGTGTGTAGGCTAAGGAGTAGGTAGGCTAGATGTCTAACAGGAACCATATGAGGAATAAACTGTAGCAGGATTGAAAGCATCTAATCGATTCGTTATGTAAAGTTTCTAACTGATCTTGTAACGGTCTGGAAAAACCTGATCATACAAGTCAGATTTTATAAAATAAAATCATAGAAACAATAAAAGAACATAAAATTGTATAGGGGTAGCATTAAAAAATTGTAAAACTGCAACACATGTTAGTGATATTGTAGTTTTAAACCAACAAGATCTGACATGAAAACCTGTACTAAACAAAAAAATAATTTTATGAAAAAAATAAATATACTGTATTTGAATTAAAACTGGTTAATTAGGGTTCAATCAAGGGGAAAATAATATAAGATAATTAAAAACTGCCATAAAAGAAAAAAATATGCAGGTTTAAGCAACAATGTGAAAACCATAAATCGAAACAAATAAGATGATTAAAAGGTAACTAAGGAAAGTTGTTAAGAAGAGGGAATAATAAGAAAATCATAAATAATAATAAAACAATTTAATGGGGAAGTTATTAAAAAGGAGTTTTAATAGTTTCAAATTGTTAATAATCAAATTTTAAAATTAAAAACTTTAAATTGAGAAAATTTTAAATTATGGGGAAATTTTAAATGCATTAAATTATTTGTTAATTTCAAAACGGGTAATGCTTTGGTCATCAAACAATAAAAAATTATGTCGTTTTAATTGTTAAATTAAATATTCTTTATTAATAATTTTGTGCATACGTAATTGCTTTTTGTAAATTGTAATATTTCATTGATGAATATTTATTTATATGCAATTTTCAAACTACTATTATTGAAAAGAAATTAAGTAAAGATTAAAATTTTTGTTGTTTTACATATTTTATTCAATTGATCCTTAAATGTGTATGTTTTTCAGGTGATCTAAAGCTATTTCTCTGTTTGTGCTCATTATATAAATTTAAGATTATACGTGAATATATTATATGTCAGTATAGATAAAAATTTTGGAAACAAATTCTTCCATCAGCCACAATCTTGAGTAAAGAGTTAGCAGAAAAATATAAATTAATCAATTTGAAATTAATCCAAAAGGTGACAAAATTAAATTTTAAATCAAAATTTAAACTTGAAAATACAAGTAAAGTTGTCAAAACAGAAAGTTACGAACTGTTAATTGGTAGGAAGTACTAATCACTTCACACTGGTTAGCAGACCTCGTCTTGTCTATGGATTATCTTCTCGTGTGTAAATAAAGTGTGCGGGGAGGAGCTAGCCAAAAATAAAAGAACCAAGCACACAGGTACCTTTCTAAATATGGTGCTGTCTTTGTTCCATTTCTTTCAATTTCCTTGCCCAAACTTTTGATATTTCTAAGTATTCTTCATCAAAGTTTTCTAGCGCATTAGACTTTTCTAAGTATTTACAGATCCGACTCAGAAATTGATTTTCTTTTGCAATAGGACCTACTGTCTTTTGCTTCTTACATCGGTGAAGAGTTATGAGTCCGGTTATGTAGTTGGACGAGGCATTGGTTGTTAGTTGGCTTACTGAAGGCTGAGAAAATTTATCTCTAACCGTTTGTTCATATAGGTTTGACTCGTCCTATTGTGCAACCTGGACAGATAGGCTTATATGAAAAATACATGCAACATTTTAAGGTTTGCAGTATGTAATTGTGAAACAAGACACAGAGTAAAATTTTGTTTCTGCTTTCTACAACCATTGACGAATGGATTCAAACTGCAACAGAGTTGGGGAAGAAACATAAATTTAGGAACTGTGTAAGTGGAGTTTATGTAATAAACCTGTAACTCTGTATCTTTATACTGCAACTATAAGGACTTTTACAGTATTTTGTTGTTTGATCGTTGTTGATGCTAATAAACAGTTTCTTATGGTATCGATGCTGGAATATAAGGCAGAATTTCTGATGGAGGTGTTTTGTCTTAATCCAAGTTTGGCAAACTACTTGAGAAAGACGCTCTTCAACTGCTTGACCTCTCACCTCTCTCGAATACTGATGACTGTTATCCATTTGTATTTGTTGCGGATGAAGCATTTAGTCTGGGCAAACATCTCATGAAGCCATATTCTATCAACCATATCACCACTAACAAATGAGCAGATAATTTTTAATAACCGTTTATCCTCTGCACGAGTGGTTGTTGAAAATGCATTTGGGATACTATCAAGTAGATTTGGAATGTTTCAAAATCTATATCCCTAGAGCCAGAGAAAGCAACAATAATAATATTTGCTTGTTGTTATCCCCACAACCTTTTAGCTTGACATACTTCAGTACTTTTATCAACTTGTAAGGTAGTGAAGAATAAAAAAGTGATGAAAGTGCCAAAAAATATGATAGCAAAGTTTTGAACGTATTTCGACACTGCTACACGAGAAACCAGTGCAATGACTAAAGTTATAAATTATCAATAAATTGGTATTGTACTAATAACTGAAGTAGTACAGTGTACAGTAATTGTTAAAGTGTTTTGTTATAAATTTCTTGCAGTTCTCTTATTTCTGGACAGGATAGAAATATAGGCTGATTTACAGATCCTAGCTATTTATAATGATTTACAAAACATAATCACAATAACTATTGTGTTATTGTTATTGCAATAACAACAATTATTATTTTAACCATTTTTCAGTTGGTAATTCCCTTAAATAACAATATTTAAAATAACTTATCTCTTTTTAAGTGTTCTTGCAAATTTAATTAATGGATCATTAAAGAAGATCAAAGACTGGTGCAGGAACGAGGGTCTTTCCGTTAATCCGGATAACACTATCATTATACCCTTCACGAGGAACATTAAAATAGACAGAGTTAAGGTAAGTTTAGAAAATACTAACATAGAACTTTCAGATGATGTTTTAATATCTAGGGTCATTCTGGATAGAAGACTCACCTGGAGTAAACATGAAAACTACATTTTGCAGAAATCAACCAGATCACTTATGTCATGTAAGTGACTTCTTGGTAAGAACTGGGATGGAGATTCAGCCATGACTAAATGCCTTTATGATATCTTAATTAAATCTCAGATACAATATGACACCCTAGTGTAGTGATGAAGAACACTTCTAGATGTCAATAGATATAGGTTGACTAGTCTAAAAAGGTTGGCCTGTCTGTGTATCTCAGGAGGTTTTAGAAGTACACCAACAGCAGTAAAAGAAGTTCTGTTAGGAATAGTTCTCAGTATAATATCTCAGTATAATAGCTGAGGCAAGTTTAGTGGCATACAGAATATAATACTCTGGAATGTGGAAAGGAAGCCGTTGGCAAAAAGGACACAGCACCATTCATAAACACAAATAGTACAATTACGTACTTACTATGAGAAATGATTACACCAGTAAAAAACCTCATGGACTATACCATTTGAAGTTATCATCCAAGAGAGAAAGAATATTGACAGAGATTGGTCTCCAATACAGAATAGTATAATACTATACTGACAGATCTTGTACTAACTTTGGTGCATGTGCGGAATATATAGTGAAACAACCAACAAAAATATAAGTATAGTTTCGGAAAAATGTGCAACTGTATTTCAAGCTGAAGTCATGGAAATACTGGAATGCGTATAACTATGTCTAGGATATATCAATGAGCATATCATTATTAAGTCGGGCAGTCATGCTGCTATAAAGTCTGTAAGTTCACATGAACACTATGTGGGATTGTCACCGACTAGTGACAAACTAGTAAGCTTTCGACCAAAAACCAGGTAAAACTCAGCTGGATACCAGGTCACGGAGAATACGGAGGAAACAAAAAGGCAGATAAACTAGCAAAAAATGGGACCAAGAGATCCTTTATTGACCCAGAAACTGTAGGCTGAATAACTAAAGCCATAGTAAAAGATAATGTAAAACAATGGCTAAACTCAGAATTTGAGGAACGTTGAACAAAATATTCCATGGAACTATAGAGATTACTGGTCCAACCAGATCTGGCACTCTCTAAATTTGTCATTTCACAAAATAAACAAAATGTGAGGAAAACCTTTAGTTCGTATCAGTAAATTGCACTTTCAAGAAGCATCTTATTCCATGGGATTATTCCAAGAAAACTTGAAGTGCAAACTATATAATCAGTACCTAGAAAGTACAGAATATATTCTTCAAAAATTCGAAGCATTAGGACGTTAGAAGACCCAGATGCAACCTTTGAAAAACTTCAACATTATTAGAAAATCGTAAATAAAGAAATAAATTTAAAACCAACCAAGAGATGTTAAAAATAAGTAAAGTACTGTATTTTTAGTTAGAATAAATATTTAGGCATTCATAGCCTCTGTAATTATCGCGTGATATTTAGGCTACGAAGATCGGCTTTTTAAACATTTTAGGGAATCTATCTGACCCCCTCCTGGTAACGCTCGAGGCAGACATGACAGTTCTTTAAACACGATTTGGAATTCAAGTGTTATCACCAACTTATTCTTTAAGATCTCGAAGAAAATATATTTTTTAGTGACAATACCTCGTGTATGCTACGAACATTCCTCCTCTATGTAATAAAAACTTCCTCCTCCTCTATGCTATGAATAATGTTCCATTATGCTACTAATATTCCTCCTCTACACTACGAATAATCCTACTCTATGCTACGAACATTCCTCCTCTATGTAATAAAAACTTCCTCCTCCTCTATGCTATGAATAATGTTCCATTATGCTACTAATATTCCTCCTCTACACTACGAATAATCCTACTCTATGCTACAAACATTCCTCTTCTATGTAATAAAAACTTCCTCCTCCTCTATGCTATGAATAATGTTCCATTATGCTACTAATATTCCTCCTCTACACTACGAATAATCCTACTCTATGCTACGAACATTCCTCCTCTATGTAATAAAAACTTCTACTTATCCTATGAATTCTCCTCATTTATGTTACTAATACTCCTCCTCTATGCTATGAATAATGTTCCATTATGCTACTAATATTCCTCCTCTACACTACGAATAATCCTACTCCATGCTACGAACATTCCTCCTCTATGTAATAAAAACTTCCTCCTCCTATATGCTATGAATAATGTTCCATTATGCTACTAATATTCCTCCTCTACACTACGAATAATCCTACTCTATGCTACGAACATTCCTCCTCTATGTAATAAAAACTTCTACTTATCCTATGAATTCTCCTCATTTATGTTACTAATACTCCTCCTCTATGCTATGAATAATGTTCCATTATGCTACTAATATTCCTCCTCTACACTACGAATAATCCTACTCTATGCTACGAACATTCCTCCTCTATGTAATAAAAACTTCCTCCTCCTCTATGCTATGAATAATGTTCCATTATGCTACTAATATTCCTCCTCTACACTACGAATAATCCTACTCTATGCTACGAACATTCCTCCTCTATGTAATAAAAACTTCCTCCTCCTCTATGCTATGAATAATGTTCCATTATGCTACTAATATTCCTCCTCTACACTACGAATAATCCTACTCTATGCTACGAACATTCCTCTTCTATGTAATAAAAACTTCCTCCTCCTCTATGCTATGAATAATGTTCCATTATGCTACTAATATTCCTCCTCTACACTACGAATAATCCTACTCTATGCTACGAACATTCCTCCTCTATGTAATAAAAACTTCTACTTATCCTATGAATTCTCCTCATTTATGTTACTAATACTCCTCCTCTATGCTATGAATAATGTTCCATTATGCTACTAATATTCCTCCTCTACGCTACTAATAATCCTACTCTATGCTACAAATATTTCTCCTCTACGCTACGAATACTCCGCCTCTACGCTACGAATAATCCTACTCTATGCTACAAATATTTCTCCTCTACGCTACGAATACTCCGCCTCTACGCTACGAATAGTCCTCCTTTATGCAATAAATGCTTCTCCTCATGGTATGAATTCTCCTCCTTTATGCCACAAATAATTAAATACTCCTCTTCTACAAAACAATACAGAATGTTTTGTTGCACCACAAAATTTTATCAATACTACATAGTATAGCTGAGAATCTAAAATGTCATTTGTCGTCAACGTTTACTGTCAACTTTTTGTAAAAACTTTTTTTGTAATAAATATTAATAGAGTTTAAACTTCCATCACTCGCGTCATAATATTGTAGGCCTACTCGAGATTGTAGTGGTCGTCAAGGTTTATTTTCTTGTTTTGCCACTTAATTCTGAACCAATAACTTTATATACTTGGAATCTGGCATATTGGTTGCAGTCTTTTCATTAAAATTGTCCACATTTCATTAAAATATTATCTAAATCTTTAGAGTTTTTGTAAAATTTGCCTTTTTTTAGATAATCGTTATGTAATATTTTTGTCTTATTTATGTACCTCGGATTTAATTTAATAAAATTCTGTCTACCCTTTTATTCTGTAAGGACAGACGGACATAACTATTTTTTTGAACACAGAGAGGCCATTAAACGGATATTTCCTTGAAACACTTGTCAATATCACTTGTTAACCCCATTACAAAACTATCCAGATAGGTACAACGTATATTTAAGAAAGTATAAGAAAGCATAAAATCAAAATGTTATATATTTTTTAGTGTTTTAACAAAGCAATACTCCAGTTATTGTAGTAGTAACCTATTACCAAAATATCAATATTTAGTGTTTGCGTTGCTGTGTACACGTTATGCTGTACTGTTAATTATATGCGTTCCATTATGCACGAAACGTCCTTCCACTTAGCTCCATTATCTACAACGTGTAGATTCTTTTGTTTGTACATTCTACAATTCGTTCCGTCCAACATATTAGCGTCCATTTACACTCCAAGAACCGGGTGTTCCATAAAAGTTTCATATTATTAGCAGAATGGATATTTTATAGGTTATGTATTTTATTTCTGTATAAAGAGTGTGGGTCAGATGCTATGGTTTAAACTTAAAATGTTTTTTATAAACCGATGAAAATTAATACATAAATGAAACTGAAGAAAAACTCAAAAAAGTTTTTCCCGTGGGTTTAGCGAAGTTTAATGTCGCTACCATAGGTGGCTCTGCATACGTCCAAAAGGTAATTAATATCCTACTACATACTAGGAGGGGGGGGTTGTATTACTTGTTAATCGTTGGAACAGTAGGGTATTGAACATATGGCAGACAGACGTCATTTCATTTTTTGAACTCAGGTGACTTCAAAACGGAAATATCTGCAAAAAATCTACAAAAATTTATTTTCACCAGTCACATAACTTTCTCTGTACTGCATATATTTAAGAAAGTAAACAAAATGTGGTGTAGATGCCCTCTCTTTTCCAAGTACAGTACATACTTGAAACCGATTGGGACGGACCAGACGAGCACTATATATATTGAGCATGCACTTTTTTCAAACGTAATAACATAATGCATTCTTATATTCAATATGAACTTAAAAAGCGGTAAGGTACCTGATATATACCATTTGTATATACCCTCACGATTTACAGCGTTTCCCAAATAACTTCTCCAATTTTTGTCCTAACATGATAAATAATATCTCGTTTTATAGCTTTTTCAAAAACGAAGAAAGTTCGTTGCTTAGATTTTGTAATTGTATAATAATGTTTTTAGTCAAGTTACAAATATAATGAAACTATTATACAGTTTACAATTTATTTAAAAATTGTATTATTGGAAATCTGATCAACGCGTTTTCTTCGTTTTTCGATACTCTATTCAACAGGATTTTTTCAAAATTGTAAATAGTAGGGTGTAGAAAAAATCTTGAAAATACATCTCACGTGTTCATGATGCGACCCAGGCGGAAAGACTGCAAGCTCGTTATCGTGGAGTAGGCCTAATATAACTTTTTAACATTTTGCAGTATTTTTCAATTTTTCTAGTTCATTTAGTCTAGTTTCATAGCTAGCACAGAGAAAAGTTACTCAAATTATTTGTTTCCTTCTTATTTGGAAGCATTATTTAAATCATTGTCAAATCTTGAGATCATATTTATATATTTTACATAAATAAGTCGTAAGTAAAAATGTTAGTTTATAAAATTACAATTGTTAGAAGCTTAATAAAACATCTTAAAATTTAATAAGAACAGCTCTATTTTGTATCTGTGCTTCCTTATACATGTTAAAAAAAATTACATTCTATCTACAGTTAAAAAAATGTAATATTCGTGGTTAGTTTAAAGTACTTCACTAACAATAGTTAAAGCTGAAAAACTTTACGTAACATTCAAACAGTCGCCATCTTGAAATGATCGTGTCATAAAGAGTGTTGACAGATATGCACAAACACGTGTAATATAGGGGAGAATGGGGGAATGCCGGTAAGTTAAGCAATTCCCCTCACAAAATGCCATTCAACGAATGCAAACATATTATTTATATCTTCCTTTATAGATTCGAATGTCTAGTTTACACCATAAATATTTTACATGTCTAACACTTAAATACAAAATATAAAAAAATAACAACTATGTCTATTACATCTACCGGTATTGCCCGACCCTTGGGGTAATGACAGTAGAGTATTTGGCCATGTATTTTATATGGATAAAATGTTTTATATCAAAATGTTATATTGAATAGCTATTTGACTCCCTATTTTAGAGGATGTAATAAATAATAAACAGTTTTGTTATAAAACACTCAATTCTCTTTATTTATAAGAAATACTATAACAATATTAGGAACATAAGTTGAATAAATGTCAGTCTTAACAATCAGACTTTGCGTGTATTAATTGCATTTGAAGAGTAATGGAAAAATATATTTTAGAATCTAAGATATTAAATGATATTATTTTATGATATTACATGATAAAAAATCTTAATCTACTATGTGGGACAGTCATATTAGCCCTTAATGCACTTGTCACATAGGAATGCCTCTGGTGAATCCGCTGCACTACACAACGAATGCACCCAAATGCCACAGCCTGTACATCGGTACCATATTTCTCCATCTTGACCAAACTCACCACATACAAAGCATGTATTTTCATTTTCAGTTCCTGGTAAATCATCCATTTCATCATCGTCACAAAGAATTCTTTCGTCAATAGGCCCATTTGCATCTTCATCGTCGGAGTCTGAGAAGTCTTTCTTAATCTTCTTGTTTTTATTTTTCTTAGGCTTTAAGTTCTTTTTTTGAACCGCCTTCTCTTTTTTAATAGACTTTGTAGGCATTGGTAAATCTAACTGACGAAAAAGATCTTTTGTTCGTTTCTTTAGTTCTGCATTTTCTTTTTTTAATTCCTTGTTCTTCCTTTTTTCTGCTGCAATTTCTAACTCTTTCTTTTTAGGTGTTGACGTCAAAATCGACGATTTTTGCTTTTCCCTTGGTTTGAATTTTGCAGGAGCAGAAGACGTTGATGGAAGGGGGATTAGGTCCTCAAATGTGACATTCAAAACTTGGTCACTGATCTCTGGCTGTGAGGATTGGTGCTCAGCACTGCTCAGTGCCACTGAAGCTGCTCCCCTGGTCTCTATTTCCACCTCGTCATTTTCAACAACTGGAAGAGTCAGGTTTGGTCCATCTAAAAGTGCATCTGCAGCGCAATAGTCAACATCAGAAAAAATATTTGGGTTTAAAGGGTGAATACCAGTTACTTTAAAACCCGACACAGCAACTCCAACGGTTGCCACTCTTGAATATGCATGGTTAAAAAGACCTGCTAATTCATACGGGGTAATTCTTACCAGCCTCTCGGATTTCATGTACCGGTCACACTCTGCTTTAAATGCCCCTTTAAGGGGTGAATAAAACGTAACGTCGAGAGGCTGAAGTCGGTGGGAGCAGTGCGGAGGTAATGACACTATGGTGACTCCATTGGCCTTACATATATCATAAGCCTCTAGAGTTGTACGGCTGTTGTGATTGTCTAATATTAATAGTGTTGGATTATCCACAGTCGATTTTGTATTATGTACAAAATGTTTAAGCCAGGTTGCAAATAGGCCTTCGTTTGTCCAGCCCTTAGGGGAACATTCATATATGGCACATGGTGGACCATCCTTTTTCAGCAAGGGACTCATCCTTTTGCGCGGATAAATAAACATCGGGGGTACAAAATTTCCCGCCGCACTCATCGCACACATTACCGTAACAAGTTTACCCCGCTCCCAACTCGTAACGGATCCTACTCTTTTTTTACCTTTTGTAGCCAAAATGGTACCAGGTTCTTGAACGGTAGTGATTCCGGTCTCGTCTGCATTGTATATGCGATCTGCTGAATATATAGTTTTCCCATAAACCTGTTCTAAATTATCAAAAAATATTTTTACATTTTCACGGCTAAAAGCAGTAGCTCTGTTGATACTCGTGGCTTCGGGTTTTCTGGTAGCCACAGAGGGATTCCGTTTCAAGAAATTATATAGCCAGTCTCGGCCTGCCAAACGCTCATTTTGTGGGAATCTGTGAGGTATATTATTTTTCTCCGCGAACTCGTAAGCCACTCGCCTTACTTCATGAGTTGACAATCCATAGAAAATATTAGACAAATATTTGATTCTGGTAGCTAGAGCCTCTTCTTGTTCCAAGGAAAAGGTGCTGTTGCGCCCTAACATAGGTTTTGTCTGTTTAGACTTTTGTTTACGCTCTTGAAGAGTGCTGAATGGAATTTTAAATAGTTTGCTAGCTGCATTTATTGATGATCCATTTTCTATTGCTTTCAAAGCTTCTTTTAGGGTTTCTTCCCCCCAGCTCCCCCTGGTAGTCTTACGTTTATAGTTTCTTGGCATCTGCAACAGATCCATAAAATGTATTAGGCCTAACGTAAAAAAAATATATTATTTGGCTTATTATAGTTTTACCGTCTGTTTGGGGGAGCGCCGGTAAGCTACTGCCATTACCCCATCGTGATCTACCGGGATTACCCAAAAGGTCTGGTTAACGAAAACTAACCTAAAGGCCCTAACAGAAATGTTAAAACTATACGAATACTACATTAAATTGAAGCTAACAAAATATACCACATATGGTATTTGTAACAATAATTGAATTTAAAAGCAAATGGTACTTACAATGAGTTGAAAACAGGCAAAAATTAGAATAAACACATCCTGAAAATTCAGAGCGTCGTCAAACCAAAACTACTGACTCGGTAATGGCGGCGTTTGCAATTTTAGTTCACCAGAACGCCACTATATCGCAGCACCCATCAGACATTGAAAGAATATTGTCAGAATGGCAATACACAACCTACCGGGGCTACCTGACTACCGGGATTCCCCCATTCCCCCCTACACATACAGTTGCCATCAAATTTGGAGCAACAGGTCACACTCTGAGATTAAATAAAGATTTTATTTATTATTAATTAGTTTTATTTCCCCCTTCACATCAAACTTTCGGACATTATTACGAAATTAGTCAAATTGTAGCTCTTTGTCTGTTCCTATGTTGAATATTGTTATTTATACTGATTAATCTATTTTGATGGGATGTTTTAATTTGTTGCTTAGGGCCTACTCAGTATAAGTATTATAGGTTAGGTTAGGTTTGGTAAATACAAAAAAGTTCTACTTCCGTTTTTTACTTTTCTTCGCATTTCATGGCTTCAGGAATCCAAAAAAAAAGTGATTTTCGATATGCCTGTGCTTAAAAAAATATGATAGCTGCCACAAAAATTAAGATAGGGACATAAGATTTGTTATAGGAAACTATTACGTGATTATATAGAAAAAAACTAATTAAAATTTTTTAAATGACAGTCACATTAAAAAGTTTTTGTTCATATCTCGTGTATTATTCAACTTACAACACACGAATTTAAAGATCTGCAAATTTCTGCATGTACCAAAACCACCTCTACGATAACAAATAACGAAGTTATTATCAAAACTGTAATTTCGAACCTTGACTTTCCAAAAAAAAAATGTCATTTTCGTATAATACGAGATCCGGCAGGAACGTAGTAAGTTGAGGCTCCTTCACATATAAGAGGTTTGAGGTATGCTCGGGGCGAGACACTGATACATAAGGAGAGAGTGGAGATTATTTAATATAAATACACATTTACGAGGACCTATAGGACCTATCCAATGTTAAGAGGTTCAGAAAACCTGTGTAACAACTGTTTTAAACAAACTTACCCCTGTACTCGGAAGATCCTTTGATCTACTAATGCAATTTAACATTTTATACAAAGACCAAATTTATGGACATTACATTTAGAGAATCTGCTTGTTTTAAATTCCATAATGGGGTATGTAAGTACCATTTACTTGTTTTAGTATTGCTATTAAGTTTATTAGTCAATTTACAATATATTAATTCTAGAAATTGCGATTTTTCTAATGGTAAAGCCATTACCAGAAACAGTCCTTTAGTCTTACACAGTTGAGTTGACATAATTTTATGCATTGGTAGGACCGAAATTGTAGCAGATTTTCATACTTAAATGGTGTGCAAATCGTTTTAAAATCTACATCCAATACCTAAGCGTGTTTTCTACAATAGAAAATAAGAGATTACTTAGATAACTCGTTATAAATATAATCTCAAATTAGAAAAAGTTACCAAATGATAAAAATTTTATTTGAATAGCCAATTAGTGTCTAATGTAGGTTTATACTGTTCGTTGAATATGACTTAATTAAGAAAAGATTGGAAAATTTCAAATTGCGGCCGTTTGAAATTGTCTTCTGTAATTCTTTTTTGCCCTAAATAGCTAATTTTGTGGAAATAGTAACACACATACAATAATACTTCATAATGAAAGGGGGAATTAAAGTTGAAGCTACACAAAATGTACATCAAATCTGATAGCGGAGTTCTAACATGATAACATTTAACTTTGATGTTTGGAAAGTAAAACATAATCAATTTCAATATTTTAAAAACATTTATCTACACAATTTCTATTTATTTTAAAACTTACTCTGTGTCTACCCGTCTTTGATTTATATTTTATACAATCTGATAAACATTGTAAATCCATTAAAAATTATATTTGTGAATTACCTTGTGCAGTAATCTGCTATAGACCATGTTATGAAGATTGACATCCTCTATTTAAAAAAAAAAACAAAAAAAACAACCATTTACAACAATAAACATTAAAGTTATAACTAAGAAATAGAATTTTAAGTGTATAACCTACAAATCTGACCAAAACAATATGTAAATACAATGATAGCAGTAATTGTAATTTGATTTCATTTTAAAGTTCCCATTTAGGCTTCAATAGCATGGCGATTATATATTTTAAATATATTTGAAGCTTGTTAGAATAGGATAATATAATTGAAACGTTAGTTGAAAATGTAGGTTAGAGTTACCTTGGTAAGTGATAATTTAGCCAGACGTCAGGTGATCAACTGATTGTGGACACATTTATAAGTGTTAATTCTTTCTAGGTTAGCTTGAGTAGGGTGCACGTGGACAATGGCTGCCGCCTGGTCACTGTCCAAAACTAACTAAAGACGTGATTCTTTACAGGAAATAGGATTTTTTGAATTTTTTTTGTAACAACTACGAGTTGTAGGGTTAGGTAGTTAAGACGATGACGTATCAGAAGGTTCCGTCCTCTGGGCCTCGAAGCAAACAGAACATTTATTATGCTGTTGAATATATCCAATTAATTAATTTGAACTATTTGTGGAAATTTCAATCACCAATTTTTTTAAATTATTATTTATTATTACAATCTTAATCCATAGATTAAATAAGTAATACATATAACATAAAATAACATGTATTAAACCTAGATATTAACTAAGTCCTGCTGTTTATGACGTTTAAGTCGTCTTTTATCATACTCCACGTCTAAAAGTTGGATAGCTTCCACGTTCACATGTCGATGAAGTCTCTTTTCATGGCGAGAAGCGCAGTCTTGAATTACCTCATTCACACTTTTCAGGTTTAGTTCAGAATGAAGGTCATCATTCCTTTGGTACCATCTTGCATTTGTAATTGTACGAATAATACGATTTTGTATTCGTTGTATAATTAGTTGATTTGAGGGTTTCGTACATCCCTATAATTCTGCACCATAAGTCCAAATAAGTCTAATAATTGAAATATACAATAATCTCTCGTGATACAAAGCCAATTGGGATTTTCGTCCAATCAACCAATACAGATCGCGCAGTTTTTGTTTTATTTGGTCTGCTTTCATACATACATGATGCTTCCAAGTAAGACGTTCATCAAGATGCATTCCAAGATATTTAGCAGATTTACTCTGTGGGATTAGTTTGTTATTAAGATAAACTCCAAAGCCTGGATCTATGTGCCGCAATGAGAATGTCACTTGAGAAGATTTTAGTTCATTAACCTTAATTTTCCAGTCTTCTGTCCATTGAGTTATTTTATTTAATGCCAACTGTAGGTTTCCTATTGCTTCAGCATGTGATTTATTCGCAGCAAATATGACAGTATCATCGGCAAATGTAGCTATTGTGGTTTTATTTGTAGTTGGAATATCTGCTGTGTATAACAGGTAAAGTATTGGTCCTAATACACTACCTTGCAGAACTCCTGCTTTCATTAATCAAATAAAAAGAAAACAATTTTTCACAACAAAAACTTGTACCAAGACATCACAAGTCATTAAAGTATTATAGGTCTATTGTACACAAAACATTAAGAAAATTTTGGAAAGGGAAAGATGATGACATAGTCACTGAAACGTTGTTTTGTTATAAATAAAGAGGTTGTTGTGGGAATTGTGTGATTTCATTCATTTGGTAATATACTATTTTTTTTTAAACTGTTTGAAACATGAGAAAAAACATTGACAGAACTCTGTTAAAACCAAGTTCCGAATTTTCGTTTCATTCAGTTTTTTTTTCACACATTTGCATTTGTTGACGTTAATTCGTAAAATCGTTGTGTATACTAAATCCCTAAACAATTGGACAAAGCAGGTATTAATAAAACTCAAACAGGGATCTTCTAATTTCACTAACACTTGGTAGAGGAAGACGCTGCCGTAAGGATAACATTTGTATAGCCTAAATTGGGCTTTTCATATTGATATCTAACTAACGACAGAGATAATAAACCTATGCTTCTTTATTGTGGATATGGTTCTATAACACTATTCTGCCACTTGGTTGACAATACTGCTCTGCTGTTTGGTGTTGCAACACTGCTTCGCCTCTTCGTTTTACATTACTGTTTTACAGCTTGGTTTTGAAACACTGCTCTATACTGCTCTATCGATTGGTTTTGTAACTCTGGTCTGCCATTTGGTTTTGCAACACTGCTTTACGGCATGGTTTTGCATACTGCTCTGTCGCTTGGTTTTGTAAAACAACTCTGCCATTTGGTTTTGCAACTCTGCTCTGACGATTGGTTTTGAAACACTCTTCTGCTGCTTGGTTTTGCAAAACTCCTCTACCGCTTGATTTTGTAACTACGCACAGACATTTGGTTTCGCAACACTGTTCTGCAGCTGGGTTTTGTAACATTGATCTGTCCTTAGGTTTCGCAATACTGATCTGACGCTTGGTTTTATAACTCTGCTCTACCGCTTGGTTCTGCAACACCGCTCTAAAACTTGGTTTTGTAAGACTGCTTTGCCACTTCATTTTACAACACCGCTCTAAAACTTGGTTATGTAAGACTGCTTTGCCACTTCGTTTTGCAACACTGTTTTACGGCATGGTTTTGCATACTGCTCTGTCGCTTGGTTTTGTAAAACATCTCTGCCATTTGGTTTTGCAACTCTGCTCTGACGATTGGTTTTGAAACACTCTTCTGCTGCTTGGTTTTGCAAAACTCCTCTACCGCTTGATTTTGCAACTACGCTCACACATTTGGTTTCGCAACAATGTTCTGCAGCTGGGTTTTGTAACATTGATCTGTCCTTTAGGTTTTGCAACACCGCTCTAAAACTTGGTTTTGTAAGACTGCTTTGCCACTTCATTTTGCAACACCGCTCTAAAACTTGGTTTTGTAAGACTGCTTTGCCACTTCGTTTTGCAACACTGTTTTACGGCATGGTTTTGCATACTGCTCTGTCGCTTGGTTTTGTAAAACATCTCTGCCATTTGGTTTTGCAACTCTGCTCTGACGATTGGTTTTGAAACACTGTTCTGCCGCTTGATTTTGCAACTACGCTCACACATTTGGTTTCGCAACAATGTTCTGCAGCTGGGTTTTGTAACATTGATCTGTCCTTTAGGTTTTGCAACACCGCTCTAAAACTTGGTTTCATGACTGCTTTGCCACTTCCTTATGCAACAACGCTCTGCCGCTGGGTTTCGTGACACTGCTCTAAAACTTGGTTTTGCGGAATTTAAATAACTTAAGTAACAAAGTTTAGGGACAGTTTTTGAATTCATAAACGTATGACAATTAATGGCTACCCTCCAGAACTAAGTTTTCCTATTGCCAACTTACCTATTGTCAACTATCATTTTCCTTATTTGTACTTTACATTCTTATTCAACTAGTGTACATGCTCAACTCATAATTTCTCATAGTCTCCAGTTTTTCTATGAAAAGGTTGTTAGGTAGGTGATGGATATAATCATTTCTAGAAAGAAATTAATTTTCAGCTGGTATGTACAACGGATAAGTCCATGTGCCTGATGCGCTTACGTGTTACATTCGCATAGAAGTAGAAAATTACTTATAACAATATAATAGAAAGTATTGTCAGCCTAGTAGCCATGCTAGTTGTAGCATGATTTCTGACCACCAAAATTTAGGTCAACACGTTCTTTTCTATACCAGCGTTAAAATCTCATAATTCAATGTATAATTTTAGTAGCCTACAAGTTATTATTGACTATGTCGATGGAGCCAGGAAATGTCTTTTCGATTGCTTACTTAGAAAACCCACAATTGTAAATTTTAACTTAGCGCCTTAAACAACATAAATATTATATATCAATTATTAAATTGTCCAAAAAAATCGTTGGACGTAAATAGTTGTTTATTTTGAATTTTAAGGTTATGTGGTGGCCAAGTTCGGACAACCCATAGTCAAATTTTCAACACTTAGCCATCATCAAACTGCAAAACTTTTTAAATGAAGCATGATTGTGTCATAGATTTTTGTTTACCCATTCTATTTTCACCCAAACACGATTTGAAAAAAATCAAACCATTCAGTAAGACATTCACCTGTATCAGCGTTTATATTGTTAATCAATCAGAACAGTTGTTCCTGAAATAATGTGTCACAAAAATGCTACAGATATACAAACGGACAGACAGAAATATAAACAGACACCATTCTGGATGTGTTTCTAGAAGCTGTAAAAGTCAAAAACAATTGAAAATGCTATATCAACATATTAGCTTCATTAGGCCTATATATATTTTTTCTTCGTAATAGAAAGTAAAATAGATAATATGCAATTGAGTTATAAATTTTTCATTAATGAATGTATAGTAAGAACCAAAATAGGGAAAAATTTAGTTTATTGTCTGTGATATTAAGCTAAAACATCAAGTAGAAAAAAAACGAAAGATTCTCAACAACCAATTTTGGAAGCGTACATTTTTCGGAGTTAGTATTGTTGAAACTTTCAAATTTCACAGATATAGTTTAATCGGTTATTGAGAAATATAACATACAGTTTCGACGTTGTCATATTGGGATTTTATAAGTGATGGATATTATTTCAATTAATAATTACACTAAATAATAGTTTGTTTAATATTGTTGCGCCTGGTTACAAGGAAATTTGGTTTGACTTTTGTTTTAACCTCATGAAACAAATATTCTCAAAAATTGCCTTTGCAAAAGTAGTGAAAGACGAAAACATTCTGTAGTTTGTACGCATTAGAATGCTATACAAAATGAGAGAATAAACCAAAATAATCTTGTCTTTTTATTAATTGATTCACAAGGGACAAAACTAAAAGTGTTAGAAATAAATATTGAGCTTGATTTGTGAGAAAATAATAGATAGACTAAAAGTCGAACATAAGATCTCACAAAAATTATGTTTACCTAATCAAACAGGTTTCAACGACAAAGTCGCCATCCTTAGAGATACATGAGCTACAATAGTTAAACTATAACTGAGTTATATCATGTATCACTGATGATGGCGACTTTGTCGTTGAAACGCGTTTGATTAAGTAAACGTAATTATTGTATCTATCTAAAAGCGTTATTATAATGTTTATAAAATGTTGTTAAACTGTTTACTTAGTATAAAGTAAGTTTGGTAGCCATAAAACTTTCCACCTCCATTTTTTTTACTAATTTTAACGTTTCGTGGCCTCATGAATCCGAAAAAGTAATTTTTGACATCCGTCCGTCGTTGTTGTTGACGTCTGTACGTAAGCACTATAGTAAGTAGCCACACAAATTAAAATAGGGACATGAAATTTGGTAAATGTGTTTATACAGAACTCTATTGTAATTCAGAAAAATCAAATTGAAAACGTCAAAATGATGGCCATTTTAAACAGTTTTTTGTTCAAATCTCACAACTTATAACACATTCAATTAGATACAAATTAGTAGATTTTAATTCTGTATGTATTCTGTAACTCCACACCTCTACGATTACAAATAGCAAAGTTATTGTCAAAAATATAATTTCGAAGCCTGACCTCCGAAAAAATAGTGATATTAATCTAATTACAAGATCTAGTAGAGGCTTCTTCACATATGCACAGCTTCGAAGCCTGTAATTGTAGTTTACAAGAAAGTAGTGATCTACGTAATAACGAGGTTCAGAAAACCTGTGTAACAAACGTTTTTAAACAGACTGGCTAAAATCCTCTGATCTACCAACAAAATTTTACATTTCCTAAAAAGCCCAAAAAAACTAACCTTTGGGCGATCACCTATTTTTTTTTTATTTATTCGTTTCAAAAGTGAATATTTTGTAACGAGAAAAAAAATCCCTTTAACCGTAGAAAGGCTACCGTAGAAAACATTTTAACTGTAACAGTCACTCATAAAATGACAAGTTCATAAATTGACTACAGAACAGGCATCGACATATAAAAACTATTATGTAATTGTATATTCCTAAAATTTGGTACCGATCGATAGATAATCGTTCAACTCTTATTTGTGAAACAACATTTTTGTTTATTAGTAAGTAATTGCGAGTTAATCGGATGTGTGGATAGTTGATACGCTTTTACAGTTTGAGTCATTTCATTGAATTACTGTTTATGAAATTCCTGTCACTATTGTCACATTATAAATTTGTAGATTTATTACTTTTTGGTTTTCTTTAGTTGTCAAATGAGATTCAAAGTGGTTTTATTACTGAAATGGTATACATAAAGCGAAATATCGGTAAATTGATCAAATTGAATTCTTTTTGTGAATGATGCAAATAAATAGCCTACACTTTTCTTCACCTTAGATAGTGATAAAAATCTATAAATATAACTAAAATATAGATACTTTTAGTTATATTTATAGATTTGTTACACAGGGTGTTCATATAACGTTTTGCCAAACTTCGAGAGGTATAAAAGGGACATAAAATTAAAGAGAAAAACAAATTATATTAAACGCTCCCTTTCCGTATGTCCGCCATTTTGTATTTTACCAATAACAAGATATAACTTCAGAAAGAATAGAGATGTACGTAGATACCAAATTTAGCAAAACGTTATATACCATTAACATTAGTTAAAAATAATCTTAATTTTTCATTTAACAGTTTCAAAATGGTGGACATTTGGAATTTTTAAAGTTAAATTACTGAGAATCAAAACAAAAATATGGAACCGTTAGGTGAAAAGTTATAAGATTTTTTTTCACTACAAATTAATTATATAATACATTGTCAAAACGTTGGTGTTTATTCGTTCTGAAGTTATATTTTGTTATTGAAAAACACAAAATGGTGGACAGACAGCAAAGGAAAGGTTTTAAGGCATATATTTATATACATTATTTTGTTTAATTTGATGTCCCCTGTTACTTAGCGTCATTAGATATAACATTTTATAAAAGTTCTGTATATTATATACAATTTGTGTTACTCTCTTGTCATTTATATATACTTATATATATACTTATATATTTATATATAGTTTTCGTATATACTTAGTGAAGGTTTATTAACTTACATGTTGAAAGAACATGTAAGACTAGGAAATAATGGAATAACTGTTTCAAGTGAGTTAGACTGTATCATAGACGTTTCCAATTTAATGTCTAATTATTTTTATTTTTGAAAAATTGTTTTATATTATTGAATGCTCCATTAAAAGACGTTTGTTTTCTATATTTTAAAAATTGTTTTGTTATATAATGTAGAAATTGTAAAACAATTTTTCAAAAAGATTTTTCACATTTTCTTCAAATGTCATCCAGTGGAAACCCCATGAACTTTCTTACTATATTACAACCTAGTTCTGTAAAATTTTCTGAACAAAATAATCTACAACAATAATTTGAATATTCTAGTATTTGATTTCACTACTTTACTACAAGTTTTGTTTGTATTGCCTGCAATATACAATAAAATCTGCTACCTGTACAGAAAAATAACTATCCTTTAGTGGGTTAAAGCATAAGTATGCAGTTAGCATCCAAGTATAACTCGTATTTATAATTCTAGATATTTCGATTATCCCATGAACAACTGAGACCAGGAACTATAGGATGCCACCATTCACTTATGTTGGATTTATACAGAAATGTACTTCGATGACAATTTTTGTTTCGATTTAAAATATAATTCGGGGTAAAAAATACATAAACGTGTTTAGTTCCCAACGCAATTTAGAGTAAAATATCAATAAATTAAAGTTGATTCTTGTAAAATTGCCAAAAGAATGGGATGACTTACGTTAAAATAAAGTGTTTTTATGGTCAATTATGAATAGTTTTTGACAATCTTTTATCTACTTTTCGATAAATCAAAAAAAATACCCTCAAAAAATATTTTATTATCAATTAAAAGTTAAATATTTTATAATTGTGTACAACAAACAGTGTACATAGTCTGAAAATATACACCAACTTAACATGTGAATATGTTTTAAACTATACAGTTAAATCTGTCCGTACAGCGTGTGTGACGTCATTATTGTCCTACTAAAAGATCTCATTAATAATAAATGTAATTTAGTCCGCGGTTTGTTTTACTAAAGTTAGTCAAAAAGTGTTATTCCGGACAAACGAACAAACAATAGTCCGGAAAATCTTTCGTAGCGAAATAAAATAAGTTTAAAAGTTACTAAATTAAAATTGTTATTTATAAACTCTAAACAATTAGACAAGTGACATTAAAACCTATCAACTGTTTTAGACCATCTAGAGGATATCCGAGATTCCTATCGCAATAGAATGCTCAAGGGGAGTGTATTCTAAGAAGAGAAAATAACGACGTAAAAGAGGTGGTAAGAAAATGTAGCTGCAAGCTGCATTGTGATGGGAGAAAGATGTTGGAAGAGTTGGTCAGCTGAGAGATCTAGCGTCAAAGAGGTCAAAACTCACCCAGGATTCTTCACGTGTAAGTCGAACAATGGCACACAATTTATCCAAATTTAAATTCTACAATCAATAATGTCTAAATGTGTATAAAAACTTCTGAAAAACGTAATTTTTAATAATATAACCTCAAAATTAGATTATAAATTTAGTTATAATGCTTTAATGGTTTCAATTATATTTAGATATTGGTCATATTTTTCAAGTAAGTTTGGTTTTACTAGTTGAATATGATTGATACTAAAATACAGTTGTTCTTTATGGGGTCGCTTAATTAAGTACGGTTTGGCAAACCAGATTTCTAGTGTTATACTGATAGCTCACGACGCGGCATTCTTAGAGAGATGGTGGGTGACCAATACATTTTGTGGTCCTTAGAGAATAAACTTGAGAGAAATTTGATCAAAACCGAAAGAGCCGATTTTGAGAAATTACAAACTTTTTAATTACAAAGCTGGATCTACACATGTTTCTTGTAATCTTGGATTAGATCTTTCTCTTTCATTTTTCTTATCTGATCTTTCTTAACCAACGGTTGTTCTCTTCCGACCCTGAAGTTATTAGCGTATTCGAGGGTTAGGGTGTCTTTTATGTTATTTTCTTCATTTTTTTAAAGCCAAAGTTTTTGGCTTTAAAAAAGAAAATTATTCAAAATCGTGGTGAATGTAAATATCTTTACAGTAGTTTTATGTTATACGCAGGTCCTTCATGAGACTACAATAGTTCATTTTGGTTAGCTTGGAGAACTACTAACTACCACGATGAAGGTATATAGGCTACGCACAAAAGCATCTCGCGTCCCATCTTGTCACCACCCTGAGGATTATTACAAATCAATAAAAACATGATTATTTGTAATAATTTAAACAATTACATGTTTCCCCTGTTCCGGGTGCCTAGTTTAACATTAGAGCTCCGTTCAATAGAAATCTTGTTAAGAAATTTGAAACAAAAATCAGGTATATCAACTGGGGAAAGAAAGCTCTCGATCTAGATTGAATATTTAGATAAAGTCGAAGGTAAATAGTCTAGTGCGACGATAGACGAAGTGAAAAATTATTCCAAATTATAATGTAAGATTGTCGGAGTGAATTTCGTGAAGTGATGTCTGTGACTGATATATAAACTGAACCTGGCGACAACTCATCATCGTATTCATGACTCATAACACAACAGTTCTTCATGACTAGTGCTCTAAGATCATTGTTTCTGTGACCGTTGGACGACACACATCTCTGCTCAAGGCTGAGGTAAGCCGGTTCATGTTTATTGATAAAGTGTTCAAATGGTATACTGACTTTCTTTTACAAAGTAAACAAGTTGAAATCATAATGACAGGATTTCGCAACTAGTTTATGTAATTTTTGGAATAAGATATTCTTCTTTCTTTTTTAACTTTCTCAATTGTACTAGAGTAATTGTTATTATCGTATGAAATAAATTTTCTTAAACGTTATCTGTTTTGAGAGTCCCGATACCATAAAAATGATTTTCCTAAACAGTCTTTCTGTATACAAAAAAAAGTGATTTTAATTAAATTGATTATGTATTCGGCTATGCACCTTTGAGTTAACAATTATAAATAAGTAGGCAACCACCATAAGAAAAATAGACTTTTTAAATCAAAATAAGATCTAATAATTTGCTCAAATGATTTAAACAGAAAGTAGTCTATTAGTCAGTATATCCTTCTAAAGTTACTATTAAGAAGTTCTCAGTAAATACCAAATTATTAATATTTCATTTCTCAAAATCCATTCAACCTATTTCTATAAAACTTTGATGAAGTATGATTGTAATTAACCCAAACTAGTATTTTAAATCACAAGTAATGAAAATTAAGTTCGGGAGTAAAATGTAAAAATTAAAAGCATTTCAGATCGTGCATGATACCACTAAGAATAATTCGAGAGGACGTTTTTCTTTAAATAATAAAACATTAGCAGATTTTTGTGTTTTTTGCAGATGTACTTTTGACACAATTTTTGGAACGTATTGTTTTTTTATACATTTTTTTTTTTTTAATCACAATATTTAAAATTAGGTAAATTTCATAAAAGCTATTAATATTGAACTGTTATATTTTGTATTAATCTGTAAACTTTTAATATTTTTATCATGACAATTTATATGAAAATTGTAATAGACTATAAGAAATGTGTATTTTTAAGTATCTTATTAACGTTGAAATTTTTAATTTATGCTTGCCCTCCCCCTATATTCATGTTTTTGTTTATACTTCGGCTGTCAACGTTAGTATTGATTATTTAGATGATAACATATTTTCCCATTATTTTTCAGTAATAACCCATGAATTTTTGTTTTGTTCACCTTTGTTTCATTGTGATTTTAAAATTGTTCACGCCTTACCTTGAACTTAATATATTGAAACATATATTTTTGTGAAAAAAAAAATTGACTTTCAGATTTATTTTGAAGGAATTACACGTTTTGAGGGTAACTATGAACGAACATGAGTAATTGATGAGAGATGTAGTTAATGAGTTTTAATCAAACTCGGCTTTTTAAAAAATATCTCGTTCTTCTGTCTTTCAAACCGTATGTAGTTTGTAGAAAAGTAGTAAAGAAATTGCTAAAAACCTATTTGCAATCACTATCATTTATCACTATCTTCGAAAAAGTGATGTTTGGAAGTTACCGGTCAAAAAATAAAAATAAATCATGGACGTTGTTTAAGAAAGTTTAATACCTGAAAATGTGCTAAACTGATTTTGGTGAAACGTAAAACTTTATCGAAATCAATTTACCAAACATCACTCTAAAAAATCACTTTGTTACAAAATTTAAAAATAACAAAATATACGCTGGCGACAGGTTAATTGTACATTTGAATTAAGTACGTTGTATTACTCTTTAGTATGTAGCAATTTGAAATCTGGGAAAATTAATAAAAAACTGTAAAACTGTAGCCATTTTGAAACAATTAAAAAATTGTTAACGATTTTCTTTCTTCTTAACGAACTGTTAAGGTTTTTTTCTAAAAACAACTTGGTAATCAAATTTAAACAAAATTGAAGATAAAATGTGAGCTGAGAACGTAAACACAAACACATTTTAATTTTAAATATGTTAAATTTTGTAAAACTTAAGCGAGAGTGTTTAAAATTATGTTATTAGTGAATATTCCATAGTTCTGTCTCTTAGGCAGAACTATTTAATTATTATGTTAAAATAATATAAATATGTTATAATTGGCAAGTCTTACATAGTTAGAATTTATAAACGGTCTTTCAATAACTAAATCTCCTGGGGCTTCCCAAGAGTACTAACTGAATCTACAGCCTTTTTATGTAGTCTTTGGTTAGCCTTCTCTTTTATATTTCTTATCAGATCTCTCTTAATCAACTCTTGTTTCTTTCCCGACCATGAAGTACAAATAACAAGAAAAAAATCAATAACTAAATTGAAATAATTAATTCCTAGAAAAAGAATAAAAATAAATCAAACACTATATTTAGTTTTAAAACTACAAAACACATCTTGTCAAAAGTTTAACAATGAATGTAACTTAAACATTCCAACCAGAATAATAACTGTTTATCCTTGGAAATCGCTAAATGGTGTTTTGTCTATATTTTTAAACGTTACCAGTTTAGAGTTTTTAAACTTCTAAAACGGTTAAAAGTGTATGACTTTGACATAAACGAAGTATTGATGGAAATATGATTCTCATAATGATCTAAGCAATTATTATTTTTATAATTTAAGCAAATATCAGTTATAGCAAATTACGTAACGTGTTGAGCAAAATTTGTACACAATCAATAATTAAAGAAACACTTTGACGTTGTTCCAACAGCTAATTCGCTATGTTAAGTTGGAATCGGAGAATTAGCTGTTTTGTATTATATTATTGAAGTATTTTCTTCTTATAGAAATAAAAATTGACAATTAAACTTTCATTTAAACCATAAATTGATTGTAACAAAACTTTGTATATCTTTCATGTAAATTTGAACCATATTTGTTTAGTATATTAGGTAATTATAAAATTTCCATAAACAAAATGAGCTATGCAGCAGCTCTACGGTAAGACCCAAACCTGAGATTATGAAATGTGGACATTCGATTGCTACGTTTTGTTTGTTTTTTATATAGGTTTTTATTATACAGGGTGGTTCTTGAAGTAGAGGAAAAACTTTACAGTCTACTGATAAAAAAAAAAGTTTCTATAAACATAGATCCGTAAACGCTTAGTTTCCCGTCTAACTACCATTTTGATTTTTACAAAAAACACACACACACACACACACACACACACACATATATATATATATATATATATAACTTTGGAATTTGAGTTTATATTTGGGACAAATATTTTTTATATTACGTTTTATAAGTTAGCCAAAAACAATGACTTTTTGTTTATATTTTTTTCAAAATGGCAGAAAATGCAAAAAATATTTGTCCCAAATATAAACTCAAATTCCAAAATTATATATATATATATATATATATATATATATATATATTATATATGGAATTTGAGTTTATATTTGGGACAAATATTTTTAATTTTTATATTACGTTTTATAAGTTAGCCAAAAACAATGACTTTTTGTTTTTCAAAATGGCAGCCGTTAAAAATATTTAATATTGAATATCTAGAACACCGTTAACTTTGCAAAACTTTGACAAGGAACAAAATATTTTCTTCTTTTAACGACAAGCAAAGCGGTATTTTGTTATTTTGTCTGTAAGTCAAAAAGGATAACCGAGTTATCTACAAAACTAAAAATTTAATTTTCGAGATTAAATATTTTAAATGTCCGTAATTGTAAATTATAAAAAAAGCTTCGTTTTTTAAAACTTGTAAAACGTAACATACAATAATACGTGTACCAAATCTAAACTCAATATCTTATTTATTTCCCAAGTTGTTTAATTTTGTTTTAAAAAAACTCCCGAAGTTTCGCCATTTCATAGTAAATCATCCTGTACGTAACCTAAAATAAGCTGTGTCTAAAATTTGAAGACGGTCTTTGGAAATGCGTGATAATTATCGTACTACACATACAAAACAAATTTATAGATTCACAAATAATTTAATATTTATAAAAAATATTGAAATATTTTTATCAACTTTATTCATAAATGAATTAAAGATAAAATGTATTAATATTGCACACATGTGAAATATACATTTTATTTACCCATTATACAAAGGGTAATTTGGTAATCGTAAAAAAATCGATCTCCGCTTTTGGACTGAAATTCACGTTTTATGGCTTCGTCTGATAGAAAAAGTGATTCTCGAGATGGCGTCCATACGTCGTCGTTGTCGTACGTAGCCTAAGCAAGATACCAGTTAAAAATGTAAGATGAAATTTGTTATATTGGGGGTGAGGGGTATTTGTGCTCATATAAAACTCTATTGTAATTCAGAAAAATTGAATTGAAAATGTCAAAATGTCGGCCATTTTTAACAGATTTTTGTTCAAATCTCGTCTTATTCAACTTATAACGCATGTAAGGATACTAACACCACCTCTTTACGATTACAAATAGCGAAGATATTGTAAAAAAAAATAAAAATCAACCCAAAACATCAAATCAGAACTTCCATGAAAATATAATATTAATTACGAGATCAGGCTGTGCTGAGACATCGACACGAGCCTGTGTAGCAACTGTTTTAAACAAACTTACTCTACTGAATAAGCCCATTTCATCCTCCAATATAATTAAACATTTCCTACATGGTCCAATTTTAGGGCATTACATTTAGAGGATCTGACGGGGCTGGGTAAGTACCATGAAGGCCTTACCAACTTGTTTACAAACTTATGATCAATATTAAAAATACTTGTGTTAACCTGAACTATTCAGAATGGTGAATATTTTAATAACATTGTATATATTATAAATAATGGGAGATTGTTAATCTATGAATAATAGTAAAACAAATTAAAATATATAGAAAATTAACAAAAATAAAATAACCCAAAATATAAATATTATTTATTATTAGCTTAAACTTACTGTGGGGGAACTTGCTCCTGTTTCATCTACTAATTCTCGATGTACATCCTTTTCTTTGTATTTAATTAATCATTAAATCTTTTATGACTAAATACGATCTCTTTATATAAGGGGCGTGCCGACGGGGGGGGACGAGCGGGACCGGACCCCCCCCCCCCAGATCCAAAAAATATTTTAATATTTTTTTATAAATTAGCAAAATTAATAAAAATATATATTTCATAAGATATTAATAATAATTGTGATCTCTGTCAAATAAAGTAAAAAATGACAATCTCTTTGATTATTATCCTTAAAAAAAGCAAATTTTGTTTTAATTTGGCTTGCATACATTCTAAATACATTAACAACAGTGAAAATATACAACACAGTAAATAAAAAATATTAATCAAAACTTTAGACTGTTAGAGAATCATTACTTTTATGAAACAGCTAGCAGTCTCATATAGCCTAAAATAGCACCATATAAACCCTATTTTTTCAAATTTTCCGACCCGGACCCCCCGTCTGGCTGGGGGGTTTTCCATAACCCCCCGGCCGCCCCAAAACTCCCCAGGCCGGACCCCCACCAGAGTAAATTCCTGGACACGCCACTGCTTTATATGAATGTAAGATGTTTTTAATATCTTTTTATTAACTGAGTAAAAAGCTTTTTGGGAAAACAAATACGTATAAATTATATGTGCGTTGGAATTCTTGCTGAATTTGTATTCAACCGTGTTCCAATTTTATGCTATAGTTGTTTTTAGCATTACTTTAAACAATGCTATTAATCTGTAAATCAAATAGTGATTTTGTATATAGTTTCCTAATAACTATTAGAGTATTCAAGGGTCTATTTCAAGAATTATTTTCGTTTTTTTAAGGCGATGATGATCAAGAGGGTTTTTGTCTTTAAAACAAACGAAAAAAGAAATCGACCAACTGATTATGATAAACAATAAGGAAATTACAGCTAAAATTTATATTTAAGATCTTGAATTCTCAACTTGTAAACCTGAATAGTGATAATGTACGGTTCATGAAAGAAATCGTTGTAACAAATACTAAAATAATATATTTCGTTTAATATATTCACATATTGCCAATGTGCCAAGATTTTTACAATTCAGTTTGGGTATTTTATAATCGTTTAATCTCCATAAGGAAATTTGTTTATCACACGTCAACAATAAATGTGGCTGCGTGCCGAGGTTATTGTTATTGTTATTATATGGAAATTAACGTCTTCTTCTTCTTCTTTACTTTTCAATTACGTAGCAAGGAAAGTATTTTAATGGCGTGAAAATGTCATAACCACGCTTTGGAATGTTCTTGAAGTTCTGAGCCCCAAGTTTGTCACACGTTATCTCAACTGTCCGGTTGAAGCCAAATTTTTTAAAATTAACGATGAAAAATGATTGTCACGTATTATGTTCAGAACGACTTGTGAGATTCAATCAAAATGTATTATTTTGACGAGGAGTAGAGTATTACAATGTTATATTTTAAGTTAGTATATCTAAAGTGGTGGAGTAGGAGGTCGAAAATAAGAGTGGCTTGAATATGTCCAAAAAGAACTTCTGAACAAATAACAGTAGAGAAACAATAATTCGGTTAAACTTACTGTATTGGTGAAATTTAACAACATTTTTTGTGTACAGCCTAATTTCACAATCCCAAAAAGAGCCACTCAGACTATTTTACGTTTTCAATTTTATTACAGGCTTTCATAGTCACAGTTTTATTGTTTTTTACTAAACAAACATTTAGAAAATAGGTGCTTTAAAAGTTGTTGAAATTATTCCATTTTCAGGCTTACTACTAACAATAAGCTACTAATAGAAACATTTTAAAAATAAATAAATAAAGTTGCGCTAAAATAAATTTAATACATAATTATTAAAATATTGCATTTTTAAATATGTTTCATTAAAAGCTTAGTTTTGATTCTAGGGTTGAATATTCTATAATATTAACACCTTTTGCGAGCTACTATCTCGTAAAATATTACATATTTAAAATAAAATCGTCATTAACGTGGTTTCAAAGGAATTCTGCAATAAAAAAATACTTACCCTTGAAAATTTTTACCCACACTCTCTGGGAAATTCCTTTTCAGCTTACGAAATTGTACTGTGTACAAAAATGTTGTTCAATTTGACCAATTCAGGATTTTTCTGTTTGTTAAAATATTATTAAAATTGAATTATTCCGGAACTTTTTGTACACCCAATACTTATGTACCGGTAAACCATCAATCTCAAAGAAGCCATATTGATTCCTCAGAGAGAGGGTCTTCGTCGTACAAACACACACACACTTTACAATGGTCCGCTGTTATTTAGTTAATTAATTTTAAAGTTATGTTTTATCTATATTTATCTTACGGTCATTTCAATATGCGGGTGTGTTGGGGAAATATTTCTTTGTTTTCAACCTGTAGTCATAGATTACTTGGTTGTCTGACAACTAATGACGTTTACAAACTACCCACAGCCATTGCACTTCCGTTGGTGCTCATTATACATTGCATTTCTTCCATACCAGCTTATGGTTCAAGAATCTTTTAGATTTATACAGAGTAATTGAAACAAGTGTGACCGCAGTTTTATTCGATAAGTACAATAGTTACAAAATAACTTTAAATGATAACGCTTCAGGGATTTTTGAGTTAAAATTGAAGTATTACCCAAACTCTTTATATAGTCCACCATTTTTCCAATATGGTGGCCAGTTGGTAATTTTCTAATGGAACTAACATTTTGTATGGTGATTTTAGACATAACGCATTAATTTAAGAGTTTTTTATTCTTGGGTATTTTTCCATATCTCCAACTGAGCAGCTACAGACACTCAAACTATATGTTTTATAAATTCGCAAATTCAAGTATTTTGTAAAGTTGATTTTTCTGATTATCAAAATCAAATTGAGATGAAATTTTAACTAAAGGTGTAGTAACAAATTTATAATGACAAATTTATTCAAGCCGTTGTAAAAAATCAACTTTTACCTTACAAATATTAAATAACGTTATAACATTATTAAAATTTTTGTTGAAGAACCGACTTCAAATTTTGCCATTAAAACCCTTGTATAAGGCATTTCAGTATTTTATTAATGCTAATTTTAGATATAACGCATTAATTTAAGACTTTTAATTCTTGGATATTTTCTATAAGTCCAACCTCTTAGGAGCTACAGGCATTTAAATGTTAAAAAATTGCAATTGACTTATTGAAAAAACCAGAGACAATTTTTCTTATTTTTCAAAGTCAAATTGAGGTGAAATTATAACTAGAACTGGGAAAAGGTGTAACATTCTGTTAATTTTATTAGTTCTGTAGGCTGAGGAATAACAGAGTTATCGATATAAAACAAAAATCTTTTTTGTTATTGTCTGAAACACTTACTGCCTTACACTTAGTTTTTAATTAATACCGGATATATATACCTTGTGAATAAGATATTACAGCCCAAACAAATTTATTAACAGTGCTAATAATACAATTTGTCATCAAATGTATTACAAAGTGTAATAAATTTATTAGCAATAAAAGATCTGGTGTAAGCCAATGGATATTCCAGAAAATTACAATTTTTGTTTTATATCGATAACTCTGTTATTCCTCAGCCTACAGAACTAATAAAATTAACAGTAATGTTACACCTTTTCCCAGTTCTAGTTATAATTTCACCTCATTTTGACTTTGAAAAATAATATACATCGTCTCTGGAAAATACTTCAATTTGCGAATTTTTTTAATCATTTAAATGCCTGTAGCTCCTAAGAGGTTGGTTTTATAGAAAATATCCAAGAATTAAAAAGTATTAAAATAATGAATTATATCTAAAATTAGCATTAATAAAATACTGAAATGCCTTATACAAGATTTTTAATGGCAAAATTTGAAGTCGATTTTTCAACAACATTTTTAAGAATGTTCCACTCTACTGGTTATAGTATAATATTTGTTTGCACTTTGTAAGATAAACGTTGATTTTTTATAGTTGTCGTCCGACAGTTATTTTTTATAAATTTGTCATCCGAACAAAAAGGAATATCTGAAGTAGAATTTTAGTCAATTTTATAAGTAGCACCGCCATGAGCTTCAAAACTTGTCTCAAAAAATGTTATTTATAGGGCCAAAATATACATTGAAAATAGGAAAAAGGGTCCAAACTTATAACATTTTGGGTGTTAACAAGTATTACAAATCTCTGAATTTTAGTTAGGTTTCAAAGTACAGTCGCTTTTAAATCACTAGAGTTTTTGTTTCTTGAAATTCATAACAGGAAATAAAATATTCGATTAGGGCTTTTTGAGCTGGACTATTTGCATCAAGTACAGTAAACAGAGTCTTATTTCAATATTCCCTTCCTGTCCCAAAGATCCGTCTATAATTGAATGTAAATAATGTGTTCTTTGGCAACCTACGTGGGACTAGATAATTTGAGCCTTTCAAAAATTGCATTTAATGAGATTTATAAGCGAAGGATAATTATTACAACTGATCTTTATCACTGTTTTGTGATATTCAAAAAGTAAAATTTTAAATTCAACATATTTTTCGTGCTTTTGAGTTTAATAAGTTTATGGGCTTTGCAAAATCTACAGAGAAGGAGAAATATCAAACAAGCTTCAAATTATCGCCATTTTGAAATTAGATTACCTTTATTTCTAATAATAAACATATTAAAAAGAATTGAAAACTTAATTTACTTGCCGAATTTAACAGAAATCAGACAAAAATTCTGACCTTTAGATTATTATTGATTTTAAAAAAAATTTTAGGTTATGTGAGGCAAATTACGTTTTCAACAAATTTCTCAATTTTCATAGTAGAAAAACAAAGATGGAAATTAGATGTACAATTTTAATCTGCGCAGAATATCCTGGTGTGGAAATATCATAGGATTGAGTCAAGTTCGTCATTATTCCGATTTTGAATTGTCTCCCAAGAGCCTTGTGTTTTGAATTTTACAAACAAGTTTCTTTTTGCTAACGAACTTATCTATTTTAAACTATCGAAAACAAGTTAATAGGCGCTTACCCTACATCATGTTCTAACCCAGATCATGTAATACAATACAAACCTCTAAACGTAATATCTTAAATTTGGTTTCTTGAGCCTTGATGAAATGTTAAATTGTATTAGTCAACGGGTCTTGCCCAGTATAGAAGAAATGTTTTTTTAACAGTTGTTACACATGTTTTCTGAACAATGTAATTGTGCAATATCACTACTAGGATGTGTATACATTAGACTCTACTCACGTTGCTCGTGTCAGTGTCTCAGTCGTGGAAGGCCTCAAAGCTGTACATAACCCTCCACTTGTTAAGTTCTCTGTTGGATCTAGTAAAACTATAGGAATATCATATTTTCTTAGGAAGTCATGATTTGAAATTACATTTATCACCATAACTTTGGGATTTGACATTATAGAAAGGTGGTGTGGTACCATGCAAAATTGGAATCTACAGAATTTGGTGGTATATATTAATTTTATATTCCTTACCATCCAGATTATTGTTTATACATAAATGGTATCAGAATTAACTGATCTTTAAAATGGTGTGCCATATTTACATTTTTTTTTCTTCAAAAGATGACTTGAATTTAAACTTCAATTAAAAAAAAACTATTAAACATTTTCAAATGACAATGTAGATCAAGTTATTCTAAATAGGACATTTTTCGTATTTTTTTACAGTTTTGTGATCTCTTGTATTTTAAAAATGACGTAAAGACTATTTTACTGTTGTTTTTACACTTGTGATACATGTCTTTGTTGTTTGAAGGCGAAAAATTTCGCGGTCATCTTCTTTAAAAAAAAAAAAAAAGGAGGAAAGAGCATAGAGACACCCAGCCCTAGAATACTCTAATACCGTTAGTGTCGGAAAAGAACAAAAATTGGTCAAGAGAGACGTGATAAGAAACATTAAAGTGAGGGATCTAACGCAAAACTATTTGAAGAAAGGTTGTTCATACCTAAATTAATTTTAAATTCTTATATCTCTAATTAGTAGGGTATAGAGGATTTTTTGTGATGAGTTATATTAAATCGATTTCAAGTTTTATGAAAATATACGTTTGAGGCTTTCTGAGTCTAAAAAGTGTTTTTTTTTTTTTTTCTATTTTATTTTTTATTTTTTTTATTATGACTAAGTGTTTGTAGTCTGTATGAGCTACAACCCAAACGTGTGAACTGATTTTTATAAAATTTAAAATGTCGAGATATTTGGACTGTATCTCAAAAAATTTCTTTCATTTTTTTAATAACTTAAAATTTGGGGTACCTGTCATAAGACCAAAACACCAAATTTAAATTTCCTGAAATAAAACCTAAGCCAGACTTAGGTAGCCATCAATGTTTTCTCGTCTTCTCTATATTTAAAACAAGAAAGTAAAAAAGTTTTGACTCCTTATACGAATACTTATTCTCTTGGCTTATTCTTTATAGCTAAACTCTGATAGATTACCACTTTGAACACAGACTATACTTGTAAAGCTTCCGGTCCTTCAACAAAGCAGTAAAGCTGTTTGATATTTAGTATGCCGTGGTGTACGGACGTGGCTGTGGAGAAGAATACCTACGTGCAAGCACTGACAAATCACCGTCACCGGACGTTTCGCCCCTCCCAAAAACATCATTCAATACTTGGGCACGTTTTTATGACAGTAATATGCTATTTGCTGCATAAATGATCATCCGATTCCAATATGGTCGCCTTACTTTATTGTTAGGTTACCTTATTTAGCATCATATGAAGTAGGCCTATAATAACAGTTCCGTGGTTGCGACGTGAACTAGTTAGTTAGGCCTATCAAATGAGTGCCAGGGTTAAAGCCTAGACTGACAATGCCATTCTAGTAAGTCAACTAAATAAAACAAAAGGTTATTTGATCAAAATAAAAGTACAATTTGATCAAGTTCAATAGGATGTTTCTCCCCCCCCCCCCATTGCGGTACTTTCATTTTATAGAAAACTGGCGGTTCTCCTTCATATTTAAATCAAAACTTTTTAAAGTGCTTTTGTATTTGGTAAATTGGACCTTATACACTCCGCTAGTGGCGGCAATTCGGCAGTAGAAGACATCACAGTTGTGTTTAAATCGAAACTTATGAATCTTGGCGAGGCTATAAGCTACTGCATTCTTTGATAGAGCCTGCATTCGTTTCGTTCATACCGGATTCTTGTCCAAGTAGACCCTTGTGACATATAATTTTTAATAATGGCTGTCAATATTTAATTTAGTTTTTCCTAATTACTTAGGACAAAATTTTCTTTATTTGCATTTTGGACTAAGGTTGTTAATTTTTAATTTCACCCACATAAACCAAATTATCGTCAATTTGTGAAATTAAGCCTTTTATAACAGTCCCCTAGGGATTTTTCTTCTTTTTTTTGAAGGCTTTCTATAGATAACTTAGAAATTGGGAACTAACAAGTAGTCTTTAAGAACTAGATTAGAAAAACACTTATTTCTAAATTTTATTAAAATTGATATAGACGATTTCTTTGCAATTTGGTCTTTACAGTTAGTTGCTGTACCCACGTATTTTTCATTATAACGATTCCATTATACGTCCATAAACAGAGGGCCATAATATAACACTAGTAGGTAACCAAATAGGTCAGAGCTCAAAACTGTCAACCATTCAGTTAAACAACAATTTTAAAAATTTACTTTTATGATCTCAGAGAGGTTTAAAACGGATTTATCTTAACATCGATTTTGTGCCCATCAGAATGCTTTCTCCCTTATGGTGGGTGTTTCACTAAAAGTACTCACCACATAAATATGATGTGAACAAAAGTCATTAAACATATCAAGGTTATGAACTCGTGTTTGTCATAATTTGACTTCAAATACGAGTAAAACATGAATTTCCTCTGTGGTGACAAGGATTTAAAATTTTTTTTTTTTTTATAGAGACCTTACATTTGAAATGATTTTTATTTCATAGATTAGGCTACTGTATGAATATAAACCTCAGTTATTTTAAATGTAAAACTATAATAATAAAAATGCTTAAAATTAGATTTTATATAGTAATTAATTAAGAAAATTTTAATTAAAATATAGAAATAACAAAACGGTTGACCATTATGAAATAAATGGTAATTTTGAGAAAAAATGAATTGTTTTTTAAATTGTTATACTAAGGTCTCTACGTGATATCTTCATCATTGTTACTACATGAAAAAAAAAATGTTCAAAATTAATTTTTATATCAGGAAACGTCATTTAAATTGTATTCCCTATTTAAAAAAAAAACACAGTTAGGTACTCTCTTGCCCACTGAAGGACAAACCATGGTTCATCCATACTTTGATGTAACAAGTCCTTAACCTTTAAAATTTTATGTAAAATTTATGGGGATAGTATGTTTTGTGTAGCACCCCTGTTAAAATTTGTAAATCTTTTCTTATTGTAATGCTTAGATTACAATATAAAGTGTTTCTGTGTTATGTACTTCTGAGAAAGGCTAATAAATACTAGTGCACTGTTTTTGTTACAGGTTAAACATTGTTTGTCACTCTCTTTTGACCAGTATTGAGGTCACTTTTCTGCCTGTATGTGTGTGAGGGTCTATCAGTGGATTGATTTAAACAAATATACTTCAACCTAGCTTGATTTATTAAAGTTCCTGTATTTTACACATATTCAACGAATTTGTCTTAGCAAACAAATTTATTCATATGATTTATATCACAGGCCCATTTTAGAGAAGTACCAAAACTAGTGGGAAACAATTTTGAGTTTAAAACAATTATGAGTGTTTTATTAAACTCAATGTATTTTATGCAAAGAATGCCATTTTGTTTAATGTGTGAACATATTTAGACTTTTGTATGACATATATAAAGCCATGTATTTTACTTACATAAGTAGAATTTAAAATATTTTTTTAAAGCCCATTTTTACCCTTATAGGCCCACTATTGAAAATGTTGGAGGTTTTATGACATATATTATTTGACAAAGTTCTCCTAAATATATATATATTTAAATTAAGGAACCCCATTTTAGATATTTGTAATAGACAGCAAGCAGTTTAGGGCATATAAGAAGAAACTGGAATATTTAAACAAATTTCTATTTGTCTTTTCCATTGATCCAAATCATCATTTTATTTTTTCAGTTATTTTTTTAGACAACTTTAATGTAAGAGCAGATATTTCTTGTTGAAACTCCATATTCAAGGATAAAATAAAGCAAAAGCTTAAAGTTTCAAATATTTAATAGTACTATTAAATATTTGAAACTTTAAGCTTTTGCTTTATTTTATCCTTGGATTTTTTTAGACTTTAGATTCCAGAAAATTGTTAATATTTGTTTGATGCTTATGTTGTTTATAAAAGTATTATTTTCATATTTTTAGAGATTCTATAAAATAGAATATCTTTTCTGAAACTGATTATTGATATGAAAATATCGATACCAAGGATCAAAATAAAAGTGAAACAAATATCCTCTCTAACAAATAGTTGGGTTTACTCTTTTGTAAACATGAAGAACAAATGAGTCGGAGAAGACCAAGATCTGCATATGAGCTGAGCTGGTTTATCTAATAAACAAATATTTTCGTCCTATCAAGTCAGCATATATTAGTTGCGGATTAGTTTTATATTTAGGAAAGGAAATACCATAGAATGTCTTCAGTGTACTGTACCCAACCCATGTTGGCATTAGGCTACTGCAAAGGTATTGTCTTTAGGACATCAACTCCTTAAACACATGTTTAGAATGCAGTAGTGTGTGTTGTGGTGCTGGCCATTCTTAGAGTTGGAGTCAGCCATGTATAGTCTGGTTCCTATGCTACCATTGTCATTTCTATTGTAATAATATTCTAACTTCTTAAATAATAAACTTGTTTGTACGAGATTATAAAAGGTGCTTCATTTATAATATAATCCAAAATTAAAGCTAAATGTGTAACACAAGTAAATCATTTCTATCATTTATAAAATATATATACAAGGATTACACCAAGTGTTCAATTTCACATTTGTCTACCTCCTTCCCTCACATTACATACTGTGTTTTTACAATTTTTCAGCAACTCTCTAAATTCTGAAAAAGTGAGTGTAATATTATGTGTTAGTTCTATCGAGCATGCTACTCTGTTTTCTTGGAAAAGATATAACCTGTGCACAAACCCTCTTCTACACTGTTAAACAAAGTTAAGCAAATGTAAGATATGTTTCACCATCTCCTAGAAGAAATTTCCAATCAAGAATTATAAGAAATATAATTTTTAATAAAATTATATACAATTTTTTGTAGTTACCGTTGTAAAAACTTTTCAGAGTAAGAAAGTGGAGCGTGTTTGGAAACGAAAAATTCTAACAAGGTTATATTATTTTGACTCGTTTTGAGGAACCACCTTTTGATATTTTTGTCTTAAACATTTTTTCAGAGGTCATGATTTTAGAGGGTTTGCTACAAAAGTACTTTCTTGCTATGAGTGATTGTTTGTGTTGTTAATTATTATGAATCAGCTAGTCTAGTATTTAAAATTATTGATATTAAGCGTAAACAACTGATATTTTGAAAATGATTGATGTTAAGAGTGTATAATTGGTATCTTGAAAATGATTGATGTTAAGAGCGTATAACTGATATCTTGAAAATTATTGATGTTAAAAGTGTGTAAACTGATATCTTGAATATTATTGATGTTAGGAGTGTATAACTGATATCTTGAAAATGATTGATGTTAAGAGTGTAAAACTAATATCTTGAAAATAATTTATGTTTCAGAAACATCTTTAAATTTCTAGTTAAATACACCAAATCGCAGTAGGGAGCAGGCAAGATGTCGGCATAGCCGAAGTTATATTATATCGGCTGTGTCACATCAAGCCAACTTTAGCTTGCGATAATCATCACCATTCACAAACAAAAAAGTACACTATGCAAGATACATTTATTATGGTTTAAAATTTATATATAAAAATATTTTTCACTATAATAAAAATAGATTCTGTAAACACTAAACAATTTTTACAGGAACACGAGGAAGTGAATATATTTTTTAGCACAATCTATTAATTAGAAGGTTTTGTCTTTAAATTTTCTTTAAATATTAGTAATTGGATTATATCTAAATATTGTAGTGGTATTAGGAGTAGTACACAATATATGAATGTGTGTATTTAGTATCTATGTATTTCACTATATAAATATATTTTTGAATATGTGTAATGTAAATGGAAATTAGCTTAATTTGGTAGAGATTAAAATTAATTTAAACATGTCAACCAGTTAAAACAGTGCCATATTAGTTAAATTGCTTTTGATGACAGCATTATATCACTTTTTTTTTTTCAAGCCATCGATGTGATTCTAGATATTTAATCCCAAACTTAGTCAGTAGCAGCATTCTCTCTTTAGTTGAGTAAAGTTATTATTTTTTAATGATTTATTTTTCATTCCAAACTGGTTTTTAACATTGGGAAGTTATTCTTCCTACTAGTAATTGCAAATATCAAATTACATTTATTTTATTTAAGCTCAAGTTCATTTTGTAAATGCTTAATTATCTGTTAACTAAATTATAAAAAAGGAGCATATTAATCATCACAAAAAATTTCCATTTCAGTAGTTACCAGTTAAATATTTCATTGGAAAATATTTAGATATCGTATTTAAACATGGGCCATTAACACATCTTCAGTGTAAATCGTATTTGATTGTAATCAAGCTTTTAATGATGATAGTCAAGGTTCATTCTTTGTTTTGTCAATTATTCATGGACACTTTTCAACTTACGATTTTTACACGGATTTGGGTCATTAATTTCATTACATTGGATTTAACTAGATAGAATATATTTAAAAAAACTTATGTTGTTTATAGCACAATGTCAGGTTTTTCAATTTTTACTGGGTTTTATAATTTTATTTGGGTTCTGAGAGGCTATATTTGAGAAAAATTAATCAAGATCGTTAAAGCCATTGAGAAAATTGAAATTATATGTTTTTTCTTATGACAGCTAATCCAAAAATTTGAATTATAGAAAATATAGTAAAATCAATTTTGGACTCAGGGATCTTAGATCATCATTTTTTAACCCATATATAACAGCTACCCTAAATAGTTGAATTATAAATTAAATGAATTTTTTTTCTTAAATAAGGGCAATAAATGTCCACACACCAAATTTGATTAAAATTGGTCCTTATGTTTTGACTGTATAGATGTGTGCTGCACTGCAAGATGGCAGACATCATTCCGAAAATCAATTTTGGTCTCAGGGATCACAAAACATCATATTTAGCTAATACATAACATAATATATTCAACCATTAAAAAAGGAAACAGTTGAATTAGATAAAACCTATGAGGCTGTTTTAAAAGGTTAAAATCAAGTTTTATAAAACCTTATAAATAAGGATTAATTGTTTAATTGTGAGAAGTTATTATTTATGACAGTGAATAATGTTGACATTAATTCACAAATGTATGTAATTGAATTGCAATGATTAGATAATTTGTTAACTATTTTCCACTATTTAACAAGTTGCAGGATAAAATTTCAGACATGTCTTCATCTCGCTTGCTTAATACATTCATTAGATTAGTTATTATTTATTAGTTGTAAGCAGTGTAAGTAGATGCTAGGCCACCTGAGCCCCGCCACTTCCAGGCCACCTAAGCCCCCGGTCGACTTGAGCCCCGATTGACGGCACAATGACGTTACCGGAAATGAAGTCGGTTGGGACACTTGAGACCTAGGACACAGAGCCCCCCAGAAGTTGACTAGAGCCCAGATAGCCTATATGTCACACAATAGTGTATATGTTACTTATCCTAGATCCGTCCTCCTCGCCAGCTCGATGAAGACTGACTAAACTCAATTACCCTAACTTAAAAAGCACAATACTACATCACACAGTAATACGTCACAAAATGCTACGTCGGTTGGAACACTTGAGACCTGGGCCACTTGAGCCCCCGATTGACGTCACACAATGCTACATCATTCAGGCCACTTGAGCCCCTACTGACGTCACACAGTATTACGTCAAACAATGCTACGTCATTCAGGTCACTTGAGCCCAACTTTACACAATACTATATTCATACAATTGATAACGGACTGGCTGGATTATTTACCAATAAATTTTGTAGGTGTAAACGCTGTACTTAATGGTAATCGGGGGAAGACTTTGGTATTTTACGATAACACATATGTTATTAGATACGATGAGTGTGCACGTCAAAGTCTGTATGATGGCAGAATAGCTGATCTTTACACTGGTCTACCAACTACTATAAGTGGCGGTTTCAGATATATGGACGGTTATCTTTACTTTTTTGGTGAAAATAACGTGTATGCATACAATGAGTTTTTAGGTTATGTGACGAGAGTTTATACCGATATATTTGATGTATTAAAAATCACCTGTACGAAGGAGACACGTCTCAAGGACTTGTATACCTTACTGTCGGATATATTTTACTCTTAATAGAACTCACCACCAACCATTTTGATCAGTATAGAAATGGTCGTAAGACGAACAACATCTACCAGGCATTAGCGCCCAAAATCAAAGAGGAAAGGACGTGGTCTTGTATTCCTCATTATTAGGCACAGGTGATAAAGTTTTGAATAAAGCAGTTCATTTATTACCCGTTGAACTCCATTTACCGTCTTACAACTATTGTGGTCCAGGTACAAAGCTTGCCAAATGCTTGGCTCGTGGAGACAAAGGTGTGAACCCTTTGGACGAAGCTTGTAAGGAACACGATATAGCATACAGTAAATACGGTGAATCAGAGCGATGTAAGGAAGCCGATAAAATACTTGCCGGAAAGGCTTGGGGTAGAGTTAAAGCAGGGGATGCATCTTTGGGTGAACATGCCGCTGCTATGGCTGTAATAGCTGCAATGAAGGCTAAAACAAAATTAGAGGGTGGAAAGGGGACAAGGAGAAAACGCACAGTGCAACAACTATTGAAACAGTTAAAGGGGAAGGGTCTTTACTTGAAACCGTATAAGAAAGGTAGAGGTAAAAAGTGCCGGGGAAGTAAAAAAAAACGTTGTTAGATTCATTACCGAATAGACCTTTAACAAATATTGACTTGGAGAAATATGCCTTGAAACTGAGGATCCCGATTTTTAGAGGTGTTTACATGAGAGACAGCCTTCCCTCGAAACCTTTGAAAAATGAAAATGCTATTGTAAACCTAGATAGTATCAACGGTGAAGGTACGCATTGGGTGTGCTATAAAAAACGGGGTAACAGTGTAGAGTATTTTGACAGTTTTGGAAATCTTAGACCACCAATTGAGTTGACTAGGTACTTTGGTACAGGTACTAATATTCACTATAACTATAAAAGACATCAAAGTGATAACTCAGTTGTGTGCGGACATTTGTGCTTAAAGTTTCTATCATGAGTATCGTTTTAAGTGGTAATAGTTCCACAATTCCATGTGATTTCTTTCCTCCAGTCGAGTTGGAAGATGGTGAGTGGGAGATTGGTCTCATTGACTTTGCCACTTACAATTCAATTCCAAATATTGTAACATTCAAAATCAATTTCGTAAATATACATTCTACTTTCCGTCGCTTGACAGATGCTGGCATCTAGCGGCCCGCTCCAAAACCAAGCATCACCTGATACTTGAAACCAAAGTACATTTCGCCGGTCAAGCTAGCTTCTCGATTACCAGTCCACAGTCTACCTGCGATAACAACATGGTCTACATTCTTCATAACTCCGCTAGTTAAAAGTTTTCTTCTTCTCTCAAAATCACCGTCTTTCAAATACATCATGTTAAATTACAGCTCGTGCGCCTTAGTCTAATAATCTGTTTCAAAAAATGTTAAAATTAACCATCATTTTCTCGGTGCTACCTCACGTGATCTGCGACAGGATTTACCAGGTACTTTCAACCTTACAGATTTTGTCATATTATAAATTTTGTTAATTTTTAAAATAATTTGTTAATTATCATGTTTTCTTTAAAATATGTATTTCATGTTTTATTCAATATTCTATTTCCTTTTGAAACTAAATGATTATAAAAATTTTCTTTTCTTAAAACATCATTTGCAAAATCTTGCAAAGGCACATTTTACGTTTTGAACATTTTTGTGAAATAAGTGCAAACTAGTGTTGAACATTAAATGATCAGAATATGAACTTGTCAAATATAAAACAATTGAGGAAATTTCTTCTAAATCAGAAAATTTCGTTTTACAGACTTTTGCAAAATCTTACAAGTCTTATACAAGCTTTCTTTTAAACAAAATTAAAATATATATAAATAGATTTATAATAATCTAAGAAGCTTTTAAGTACCATCTTAACGAATTTCTGTTATACAACCAATTTTCTTTAATTTTGGCAAATGATCAGATATTTCTTTAATGATGAACATTAATGCTAAAACATGTCTGATTTTGTACAGACACTAAAAGAACATGTTTTTTTGCTCACAGCTAATATGCTGGTAGGACAAATAGGAGAAATTGGAGAAATAAAGAAATTCTTGTCTCACATTGCACAAACCAACGAAACATCCTAACAAGTTTCGTCCTGTTGGCAAAACACGTTTTTTTTGTATAACGTAACTTCACATTTTCAAGTGCATAAAAGTGATGTCTTTTCTACAGCTGACTTTACAGAACTTTAACTAACCATTTTGTATATGTGCCTAAATTTACTTTCGCAAATATGTGTTCCTTAAGACTATTTTCTAAATGTAGACCTGTGTAGTTAATTATAAAATATATATAAAAAAAAACAATTATTGGGTGGAGCCTGCATGCAATTTTCGGTCCTAACAACCTCCAAGAGGTTAATTTCCAAATTAAAATAATTGACGTCAATTAACAAAATTTCAAAATTCTAAATTCCTTTTTTGTTTGTTTAAAATATATAAATTTATTTGGCCAATGTAGTTTTTAAGAAATTTTTCAAACCAGTTATATTATGTATCTTTAGTTTAGTGATAAACATGTTAACTATAGATATGATTTTTTGAACTTAAAATATCAAACTCTTTTATATTTTGTTAAATTCTGTAATTGTTTAAAAAGAAACTATCATCTTATAAACTAAAAAGGGGGGGGATAAGTTTTTTTCTTTTTTTTTTTGAATCTTTTGATTAAATTTTTTTTATTATTATACTTTTACATTAAGGGTGTATAATCTTTTTTTGATTAATTATAATTCTGTGAATTATTAAGCTGTGCTCATTGTTTTTGTTAAATTTTTGTAACTATAAATATACATATTAAAAGGGGGGATAATTTTTTAGAATCTGTTGATTAAATTTTTTTTTCTAAATTATTATATGTTACAATTAAGGGCTTATAACTTTTACAATTTATGATATTGTTAATCATAAGTTTTTTTTTATTGATGATTTGTGTCAGGATGTCTTTTGTTGTAAATGACAAAGTCTGAAGCGCCGAAATTTCCTTCTGCTTTCAATAAACTTGAGCCTTGTTAATTACTAAATTTGTCTTTGTCTTTTTTTTTATTTTTTTTCTTTTCAAACATTGTTACCATTTTGGTTCCGCCTTTATTAAATTTAAGTCCCCTGGTAACATGTTTTTGGTAGCAGAGCGTGGTTAATTTTAAATTCTGGAACCCTAGTTAATTTTCAAAATTTTGCATTGGAACTATCTAAATTTAAATTCAAAATTTTCTTTGTTAAACAAGGCTCATTTTTATGTTTTGCAGCTTTTTCAAATACTGCACAACTGTTGCTGATGAAATTTTTTTATTTAGTTTAAATATTTAAATCTCTATAAATCTATAGTCTCTTTTTTTATTATTTATTTATTTTTATAAACACTTACACAAAAACTTCTAAACCAATTTCGATAAAATTTTTTTTTTATTATTATTTTGTCTGCTTAAATTTTTTTTTATATATATATACATATATATATTTACATACACTGCACACGACTCATTCACTGAATTTGATCCAGACAGCGGGGTCATTCGGGAATCCAAAAAAATTTTTTTAAATAAATAATAAAATCCAAAAATAGTTAAAAACAAAAAAAAAAAACAAAAAAATTTTCAAAAACTCCTTCAAAAATTTTCTCGAGTTTTCTTTCGCTTGTCTGTATCAATTCATACTTACACACACACATATATACACAACAACTACACTACATATAATTCTTGAGTCTTTCTCTGGCTCTTTAATTTTTTTTTGGCATCTTCTTAAAAGAAATTTTTTTAAATTACTTGGTTTATTTTTTTTTAATAATTATCAGCAACAGTTAAGATGGCAGTGGATTTGCTGCGATTAGTGGATTCGTTAAAGAATACGGAGCTTGCTTTTGAATTTTTTTTTGGGTCTTCGTCATCTTGAAAGGAAAATTATTTTTATTTATTTTTTTTTAATTTTATCATCATGGCGGTGGACTGGTTGATGTGGATGGTGCTGCTTGTTTGATAAATTGAAATGTTGAACACCTTTTAATAATATATCCTTGTGAGCTAAATTTTCGTTTCCAAATCATGCAAAAATTTTTTTTTCTTTTCCAAATTATAGGGGCCCAGTTTTTGTATATAGGACGACATGGTTGGCCTGTTTGTTTTGATTAATTTGTTTGTCTTTTTTTATTAGCAGGTCAACATGTTCGTTTCCTAATTTAGTTTTTTTTTATTTAGGGTTGAGAAAACCGGAGTTTGGTTTTCTCACATTGTGGGTCACCTTTTTATATTGTCTCTTTTGCCACACTCTTTTTTTTAGCTACACTTCTTTTACACTTTTTTTAATAATCACTTAACATATTTTGATGAAATTTTTTTTACATAATTTTTTTTGATTAATTTAAATTCCTTTTTTTTGGGGGCACATGATTACAATCACATACATAAGACCCTAAGTCAAACACTACATGCCCTGCCTCGGGCACTAAAACAATCTTGACTTCCCAACGTTCCATACTGCTTCTTTGTTTATTTTTCAAAATGCATTATTTGTTTAGACCTTTCAAAATTCTTTTCTCACGGAAATTGTTAAGAGCCGTGAATAGTTTAAATTTCTCTTCGTATGGGAGAAGAGGAATTTAAAAAATAACGACGCTGAGCATGATCTGACCTAATTGGCTTCAGGAGTTTTTCATTTATTTTTATTTATTTTTATAATTTAATGTTAAGGTCGGCTCAGAGGATACTCCCCCCGTCTGAGTCCGACCTTTCCTGTAAGCCATGTGCCATGCACATTCCCTCCCCCTCCCTGGAGTGGTCACCTCCACTTGGCTTCCCGAGGTGCCACTCCACCCCTTTTCCCCAGTACCTTAGTGTACGAAGTCAGATTATGCACAGCAAGGTCGACCTTTGCGTCACCCTTCAGCTCTTTCTGTACGGGGCTTGACCCAAAGATAGGTAGGAAGAGCTGAGACGCTATAGAAATTTCAAAATTTAATAAGTAAGTGCCAAAGGAGGCTACACCCTAGAGTGGTGATTATAAAAGCATTATGAAGCGTTGTTTCTATCAGGTGCCCCGTTTCTAAATTTTGTAGGAGGCCCTTCTGGCCCCTTTCTTCAGAAGTTTGTAGGAGGCCCTTCTGGCCCCTTTTGCTTCAATCTTTTGGAGGCCCTTCTGGCCCTTTGTCCCTTTTCAAAATTTTGTGGGAGGCCCTTCTGGTCTCCTTTCTGACTCCACCCTAACTCCGTCTTTCGGGGGGGGAGAGCTGTAACATTCAAAATCAATTTCGTAAATATACATTCTACTTTCCGTCGCTTGACAGATGCTGGCATCTAGCGGCCCGCTCCAAAACCAAGCATCACCTGATACTTGAAACCAAAGTACATTTCGCCGGTCAAGCTAGCTTCTCGATTACCAGTCCACAGTCTACCTGCGATAACAACATGGTCTACATTCTTCATAACTCCGCTAGTTAAAAGTTTTCTTCTTCTCTCAAAATCACCGTCTTTCAAATACATCATGTTAAATTACAGCTCGTGCGCCTTAGTCTAATAATCTGTTTCAAAAAATGTTAAAATTAACCATCATTTTCTCGGTGCTACCTCACGTGATCTGCGACAGGATTTACCAGGTACTTTCAACCTTACAGATTTTGTCATATTATAAATTTTGTTAATTTTTAAAATAATTTGTTAATTATCATGTTTTCTTTAAAATATGTATTTCATGTTTTATTCAATATTCTATTTCCTTTTGAAACTAAATGATTATAAAAATTTTCTTTTCTTAAAACATCATTTGCAAAATCTTGCAAAGGCACATTTTACGTTTTGAACATTTTTGTGAAATAAGTGCAAACTAGTGTTGAACATTAAATGATCAGAATATGAACTTGTCAAATATAAAACAATTGAGGAAATTTCTTCTAAATCAGAAAATTTCGTTTTACAGACTTTTGCAAAATCTTACAAGTCTTATACAAGCTTTCTTTTAAACAAAATTAAAATATATATAAATAGATTTATAATAATCTAAGAAGCTTTTAAGTACCATCTTAACGAATTTCTGTTATACAACCAATTTTCTTTAATTTTGGCAAATGATCAGATATTTCTTTAATGATGAACATTAATGCTAAAACATGTCTGATTTTGTACAGACACTAAAAGAACATGTTTTTTTGCTCACAGCTAATATGCTGGTAGGACAAATAGGAGAAATTGGAGAAATAAAGAAATTCTTGTCTCACATTGCACAAACCAACGAAACATCCTAACAAGTTTCGTCCTGTTGGCAAAACACGTTTTTTTTGTATAACGTAACTTCACATTTTCAAGTGCATAAAAGTGATGTCTTTTCTACAGCTGACTTTACAGAACTTTAACTAACCATTTTGTATATGTGCCTAAATTTACTTTCGCAAATATGTGTTCCTTAAGACTATTTTCTAAATGTAGACCTGTGTAGTTAATTATAAAATATATATAAAAAAAAACAATTATTGGGTGGAGCCTGCATGCAATTTTCGGTCCTAACAACCTCCAAGAGGTTAATTTCCAAATTAAAATAATTGACGTCAATTAACAAAATTTCAAAATTCTAAATTCCTTTTTTGTTTGTTTAAAATATATAAATTTATTTGGCCAATGTAGTTTTTAAGAAATTTTTCAAACCAGTTATATTATGTATCTTTAGTTTAGTGATAAACATGTTAACTATAGATATGATTTTTTGAACTTAAAATATCAAACTCTTTTATATTTTGTTAAATTCTGTAATTGTTTAAAAAGAAACTATCATCTTATAAACTAAAAAGGGGGGGGATAAGTTTTTTTCTTTTTTTTTTTGAATCTTTTGATTAAATTTTTTTTATTATTATACTTTTACATTAAGGGTGTATAATCTTTTTTTGATTAATTATAATTCTGTGAATTATTAAGCTGTGCTCATTGTTTTTGTTAAATTTTTGTAACTATAAATATACATATTAAAAGGGGGGATAATTTTTTAGAATCTGTTGATTAAATTTTTTTTTCTAAATTATTATATGTTACAATTAAGGGCTTATAACTTTTACAATTTATGATATTGTTAATCATAAGTTTTTTTTTATTGATGATTTGTGTCAGGATGTCTTTTGTTGTAAATGACAAAGTCTGAAGCGCCGAAATTTCCTTCTGCTTTCAATAAACTTGAGCCTTGTTAATTACTAAATTTGTCTTTGTCTTTTTTTTTATTTTTTTTCTTTTCAAACATTGTTACCATTTTGGTTCCGCCTTTATTAAATTTAAGTCCCCTGGTAACAATATAACAGAGGGTATTAATAATAAATTTTACCTTGGTAAAGATCAAAAAGATAATGATGAAGTGACCATTAGTATACCAACTGGTTCGAAGATATTGAAAAATATATCAAATCACAGCTGCCACCGAGGGTTGCATTTTCCCTGAAACCCAACAATAATACATTGAAAGCGTAGATAAAGTGTTCTAGAACGGTTTGTTTTAAAGAGGGCTCTATCGGGAAATTACTCGGTTTTAAGAACGGTAACTTGGAAGCTATTACTAAACACGAATCTGATTTACCAGTTGATGTAATTAAAGTGAATGTGATTCGTGTTGAGTGTAATATTGTGAAAGGGTCATTTCAAAACGGTGCAGAGTGTCATATACACGAGTTTTACCCATAAGTACCTCCAGGGTACAAGATTGTGGACATTCCCCCGACAATAATATATTTACCTGTCAAAGTAAAAACCATTCATAATATCGGTGCTCTTGTAGATTTCAGAGGGGAGACGGTGTCTGTCAGATTACACTTACGATGGAATGGGTCTCGTATTTAACGACCATCAGTATAAAAAAGACGTTAGTATAAGTCGACCCCTAGCCGTGTTAACACGACGGAATATTCTGTTCCTTAGGTCGTTATTCAAAGTAACAATGGAACTACTGGCAATAGATAGTGCTGCAAATTACAATGACGTCATCACTGGACTTGAATACCATTCTCACAGACCATATGCGTCCTCTACTTATGCTAACAATAATGAAATTCGTATTCCAATAAATCAGCAGGATGTTATTGCAGCCCCTTTTGAAAGTTTGTTAAATATTAAGGGTAAATTGAGTGGGACGAAAGCTTACGGTACGGCTGCATCTGTAAAGCTTGTTAACAATGCAGTAGCGTTCTTATTCGATGACATTAGATATGAGATAGCTGCTAACGAGGTGGACCATACGAGAAATATTGGAATTACAAATACAATTAAAAATCTATTATTGTTACGTGAACATGAGAAGAATAAGATAGGTAATGCAGGGTGGTTGGGTATTGGTGAGAAAAAACAAGTTGAAGAATTTACACTCTCTGTACCGTTGAAGTTGTTGATGGGATTCTTTGAAGACTACAAGAGGATAGTAGTGAATGTGAAACAAGAACTCATACTATTACGATCAGCCACCGATTGGAATGCTATCTACAGCGAAGACGCTGCAAACATAACGCTTGAGATAATCAGTATACACTGGAGAGTTCCTCACTTAACAGTAACCGATAGTTTTAGTTTGAAAATGATAGAACGTGACAGTCCTGTACATATACCTTTCCGTACATGGGAAATTTACGAATATCCAACACTACCTCAATCGACACAAATTTCTTGGACCGTTAAAACAGCTAATCAGTTAGAAAAACCTCGATACGTTATATTGGCCTTCCAATCAGATCGAAAGAATAAAATAAAATCAAATGCTACTCTGTTTGACAGATGTGATGTTACAAATGTAAAACTGTATCTAAATTCACAATATTTCCCTTACGACAACTTGCACGGTGACGTTTCGAGATCATGTATGAGATGTAAGCAAGATTTCTACAATCTTATTATGAAAAGGAACCGTCTCTGTACCTGTTTGGACCAATTTCGGGATAAAGCTCCAGTTTTTGGAATTGATTGTTCTAAACAGAATGATTCAATTAAAGCAGGCCCTTTGGATGTGAGACTAGATAATGAGGCTTCCAAAAATATACTACAGCCTAATGTCTCATTCTACATGACTCGCATATTGTATATAATCTCCTCTTGGGTAACGTTAAAAAAGTGATTGTGTAACTGCTGTGCGCAGGCGTTGTATAAATAGTTTCTACGCATGCGTGGTCATTGATATAAAAAAAATGTTCATGTTTTAACATGTTCATTCGGTAAAGAGACATCATGTGTACCACATTTCCAGGGATTGTTGACGCATTCTTCAGGTTAGTGCCTACAGATAGAATACCGGAATTTAATGACTTCATAGAACAACTTCACTAGTTTGTTGGGAGGGAACCAGAAGAGTTTCACAATGACTTGAGTATACAACTGGTTCTTCTTTCGTGTGTGACCCGACTTCTGAGCTCCCAGGGTGGGGGAACATGCAAGGCATCATCCGCTGCCCCTGTATTTGTGGCACCGGGCAACTAGTAAGGCACCGGATGCGGGATGCGGACAAGTGACTGCCACCCCAAGTACAGGGGGAATTGTGGTGGGCAGATCACCACAGTCACCCCCGCTGGCAAGACGACGAAGACTGCGACTCTTGGTCCACCACACTTCCCCCCTCGGCGGAAAAGAGGGGTTGTCATTTGCGCGAGGTAAGGAAGGAGTAAGGAAAAATATGCAGACAACAATCAGCTGACAGGATAACAGAGGTCCACCAGGGCTGAAGACAACAACACTACCCACAATCGGACACAACGAAGAATAAAGGGGCAGAAATGAATTTAGAAATTTTGCAAGGTGCCAGTTTCGTTCTGGACACACCTATTTTACATAACCCACACCAAACATTTAACGATGATCGGGATGGGGTGAAGGCATTAATAAGTTTTAAAAAACCGTTATATAAGTGAGGAAAATTATAAGGGATGGAAAGGATCTTTTGGAAACAATACTACAAACAAAAAAAATTATGTGTGCTAGAGGTTTATAAATTAAATGGGTAGTAAATAAAAAAGATAGTAAATGTGCATTGCGTAGTGCTAAATGTTACTATGATTTTCTCAAATAGTGTGTGTGTGTCTAACTGTCCCTGGCGTGGAGTTAAGTCTCTCGTAAACCGTTAAGGTCCCTGATGCGGAGTTAAATCACCCGTAAACCTTAAGGTCAACGGAGTAGCTTCTGCTTACCTCGGCTTGTAATGTGGGCTCTGGTTACGGCTTCACTGTATCAGTGACGGTTCCAACCCCATAGAACACAGAGGACAAGTTGTTTAGTATTTTTATATTAACGTATTACTTTCTGATTTTTCAGATTATGGAATTATACCTGTGTAAGACGTTGGCTTCTTATGTGTGCTGTGGTAACACATGTAAAAGATCTGGTGTTTTGCATCAAGCCAGGTTGGTACGGAAACCTGTGTACCTGTTTGCTTGCAGACTGCAACCCAAGGAAATCATACAGCATTTCTGTCAGTGTACCTGGAAGGCCTCAACAGTTAACCGGGTACTGTTGTAGCGCCAAATGCTTCAAAGCACCCGACTGCCAAGTTGACGGTCTGGCATGTACAAAGTGCCAGGCCTTCAGTTTTTGTCACTGTATGTGCAAACATTTTAACGTCAGAATGACAGTCTTAACCTTTTCGGAACTAACGTACTCTAAACCCTACTTCATGCTTAGACTAGGTTATTTTATTTAGCTGTATTTATGTCACTTACCTTCATGCAGTCATTCTTTTCTATTATTTATCACTTTTCAAACTTTAGGAATAAATGTTGTTTTTAATAATTGAAAGTTTAAATTTTTTTGGGATTTCAGATTATATTTCTTGTTGTTGATTATTGGAAGTAGATGCAGTTTCTTCACTAACAACAGAATCACTAAAACTAACCTCATTTCCACACGTGGTATCATCATCAAAACTATAACTAGAACAATCACTATCAAATTCATTATCTGACTCTTCGTTTAGCAAAATTTCACTGGAATACAATTTCCGCGATTTATCCACATATTTAGAAGAAATAAATCCTAACCTCGACTGCAAAGAATTGGCCATGTTTACTAACACTCTTCAACAAAACCTAGTAATCATGATTTTATTCTCTCTATTTTCTACTGTTAGCCGCCTCCTATCAATAGTGCAAATAGTTCATTTTAAAGCTAATAGATTGCAGTACATGTCAGTAAAAGAATTATATTAGTCGCGTTAAAGCGATGGTAGTACTCAAGCGGTAAAGTTCTAAAACGTGTATACGCGACCGTAGTCTGTGTGGACAGTTTACTCCAGTCGCGTCAACAGTCTCGAAAAGGTTAAATATGTACAGGCTATCCACAACAACTACTGTTGTGACAACAACAGGCACCGGAACAAGTTCAAAAACAACATCGGACCTGTGCTATAGTTGTTGTATAATGAACTGTCAGAAGTTTCAAATAAAAGACCTATTATTTTATAAAGAAACAGACTGTCATGTTGACTTGTGCCGACGTACGTTCCGAAGATGTAGATATAGGAGATATTTTGTAATGTTGCAAGTGTGTGTGTGACCCTCTGGAGCGGTGTAAAAACCCGTAAAGTTGAATGGTGGTCACTGGAGCGGGGTCAAGTCCCTCGTAAACCTTTGAATGTGGGTAAATACATAAAGAATTTTGGGACCGCATTTTGTAATAGAGTGGCGGTCACAGGAAATAGCGTTGGTTCGGAGCTATTTCCACAAGGAGTAAGCCTTCTGCTTACCCCGGCTTGAAATGTGGGCACTGGTTACGGCTTCACTGTACCAGATGACGGTTCCAACCCCTTAGAACACAGAGGACAAGCTGTCTAATATTTTTGTACTAATGAATTACTTTATAATTTTTCAGATAATGCAATTCTTATACTTGTTTGTGATGGTGCTTGGTGTAGGGTGCCTTCTACCTCCAAATTTGAAGGCAAGACTTGTAACTGTTAATCCTAACCCTTCATTTGTTGTCAATCAGATTGTATGTGCTGTTTTTTTTCAGAGAGGTATCCAATATTTGGATTCGTCGGATGAGGTGGAAGTGTCCGACGACTCCTCTCTACAAACAGATGTGGGGTCAATTCCGCTACCACCAACACCACTACCACCAATACCACCGCTGATACCTCTGAACCGCCCCCCAGACCCAGGCCCCAACCTATACCCCCACACCCATCTACACCCCTCTCCAAGGACGTGAACAGCGGCAGCAGGAATAAATACTCCTAGGAGACCTATTCCTGTGTACCCTCAAGGTGTGAGGAGAGGAGGACTTGTCCTCATGGAAGTTCTGTTTCCCGATACAGTATGTACTGTGTTGTTCTATTTATTACACTGTTCTATTTACTATCATTATCAAATACTGTACAAGTATTGTCTGTTTCAGCGACCATCTGCAAGCACGCCAGGGCAATAGAATAATGATCTCTCCCTTCAGATGCTGGTATGTGTAGGGGTGTAGGGTTTTAGAGGAGTTCTATTACAATATGTTCCTTATCTTTGTTTTGTTACAGCGTACTTCTACATACAGCCATCAGTATGGGGACCCTGAGGGCATCTTTTGTGTGGACACTGCGCACACAGAGTCGATACCGGCCCTATATGCCTGGGGCCCAGGGCTCAGTTAGCCCGGAAGTGGCAGGGCTCAGGTGGCCTAGCATCAACTAGTGTATCAATATACATTGCAAACAAAACATGTTTAAATCAGAATTTGTAGTTTATTATGTTAAGAAACTAACAATATTTGGAGATTTTCTTTCAGTTTAAATTCTTTTCAGTAATTGGTAAACATTTTAATAAGGTCATTAATTATTTTTTATTAACTGATTATGTTGTCTATTTCAAACTAAACTTAAAAAATTGAGCAGTCAAATTTTAATTTTCTGTCCGAAATTCTTTAAACAACAACATATAACAACTTTATGCCTAAACAGCAATTTCATTTATTTCTAACAGTTTTTATTTCAAAACTAGAAAGATTCAAAACATTGTCACTTTTAAAAATTATAATTGTTTTCCAAAATGAATATTAAACAAGTAGACAATTCCATTATAATTCATACATATAACTGACTATACATTTTTCTTATACTGTTACAAATTTTAATAATTCAATTTTAAAAATGTATTAAATTCATATAAATTGAAATGAAAATTAGTATTAAAAACATAATCAATTTTAGTTGTAGATAACATGTTAAAATCTTTTGTTCCCTAAAATGAAACTGAAAATATTATTAATTTGATACTAATGTTATCTCTAAACATAGAGTTTGTAACAACTGTGGTGGCAATAAATGGGAAGTCTAAACATTTAGAAATAATAATTAATTAGTAGTGATTTTCATGCTGCTATGCTGTAGTTTCATATACTTCTCTATAATTTTATATGGTATTGGATGATTTTGTGTATTTGGTTTTATTTGTTTATAATGTGATTTACGTGTATAAGGAGATAATTATTTCTAACTTCATTATAGTATCTGCCGATGCCTATTGCTTATATTGTTGGGCTTAATGGCATATAATTGAAAATAAATAAATAAATAATAAACGCAGTTTACAGAAGCTTGATAGAAGTTTATATTTTCTCTATTTTATAACCTCTATTCAACATTTTATAGGGAGTCCATTCAATATTTCACAGGGGCCCAAAAGTCTTGTACCTCTAGTTTGTAACATCATTTTTTATAATTTAAAGAAGGCATTTATAATATTTTATGAAAATTATTTATTTATAAATTTTATTATAAAATCTGAAATAGAAGACACACACAAACAAACAAAAGTGATAAACAATGATTCGAGTTATATTTTTCTTTTAAATTCTGTATTCTACCAATAAATTTCTATTTATTAAAATTGATGCAAAGCAATATTTGTCACATATAACCCAAGAAACATTCAGGTCTACCATTATGTAATCGCAATGTTTTTTCATAATATAAATCGTGCTTTTTCTGCACAATTTAAATCAAACTAATATTTGAAAATATTTAAAATTGGCTGGCCTGTGAACTGTCATAGATTATGTGCATATGTAATATGTTGAAACAATAATTCGTATCTTAAAATTTTTTTTGTTATTTAAGATATATAATTGAACATGTTGCTGAGTGTTTAGTTTTGGTTATATTTTTTCACTATATTGTTAATTTATAATTAGCAGAGTTTGTTTTGTTATTACAAAAAGCATAATGTTTTATTTGTATTTTATTTTATATAATTTATTGGGACTCTTTTGTACGAAATCCTGCAATGGATTTGGTCTATGGAATTCCTATTTATTTTATCCAAATGATTTATTTAGCTTAGTGTTTATTATTGGAATATTATTTTGTTTATATTATTTTTATTTGACTATTATGTTTTGTTTGTTTTCGAGGCGAAATAAAAATTATAATTCTAAAGTTGCATGTGTAATTAGGCTTACTCAATAGAAACAATATTAACAATCCATAAAAAATTTGTATTTATTGAAAGAAATTATGCTTAGGCCTACAAAAAACAATTGGCCTATTTGAAAAAGATTAAAATAAATAACAATTTAAAAAATAATTTTGTTCAATAATACAGTTATAATTCAAATTTTTGATCTAAAAGGTTAAAAACTTCTCAATAGTTTCCAGGAAAAGAATTGAATACACATTTTTAATTCTAGGTGGGATAATTATTGAGAAATTTAACCATTTTGAACAAAGACTACATTTTATTGATATTACAGTTGTTTTCTCATATATATATATATATATATATATATATATATATATATATATATATATATATATATATATATTAGATTTCCTAATAGAATACTGATGTATTTACAAAAATATTAAATGAATGTTCAGATAATTTACTACTATTGAGCACACAAAAAATATATACACTATATTCTTACAACACTATACATAATTTTGATCATAATTCAGAACAATTGTCTTAAAATATAGTTCTGTTTTAAAATGTTTTGAAGAAATGGCGATTTAGTTATATAAAACAATGTAATTTTAAAATATACCAGTTTACCCAATTTACTGGTTAAAATATTAATTCCATAAAGTCATTCAATTTTTTAATTAAAGTTTTGACAAACTGGAATTGGAAAAAATTCTATGTTTATGTGTTTTAAAGTATTATGATAAAATCCGCTCAATGTGTCTAGAAATTAAAAATACAACTAAAATTTGTCAACTTTTCAAAATGGGAGGGAACCTCATACTTTTCATCCAGGAACTACATTTTTAAGATATACAAAAACACTAAAATAACAAGAAAGATAAACTTATTTATCATTAAATTTAAATATAATATAAACTACTATTTTAACAAATTTTTTCATAATCAAATTGTACACATTAGCAACATGTACTTCAAAATACAGTAGAACCCCTCTAATCCGCCCTCGGGTGATCCGTTACTCCGGTTAATCCGACCGTGCTCGAGCTCATTGTGCCGACTTGCCGATGTCTCACGGCCCTTCTGGCGCCATTCTTTCCGGTTTGTTATCGCTTTCCCGCTTCAGTGCTGTGTCATCCCGCTTCAGTGCTGTGTCATCTCTCGTGTTGTTTCTATTGATTTGCTATAGTACTTGCAAAGTTTATATAAATATAGACTTTATTATATAGACTTTTAAAAGTTTATATATCACTTATTTCACTTAAAAAAAATCTCTTTATATATGTAATAATATGTTACAATGTTATATATGTAATAAATATTGACTTTTTTCGTATATCCGCCCTTTTTTGCGTTCCGACCATGCCCCCAGTCCCGAAGGTGACGGATTAGAGGGGTTCTACTGTATGTAGAATTATTTTGGAAAATTATTTACATATCTATATTTGTTTTGGAGATATATTCAAAAAGGATTTATATATTTATGATTGTTTTTGGAGACATATTAAAACAATATTTTACATATCAACTTTAGGTTTGGAAAAAAATGTCAAATTTCGGGATATTGGTAATATTTATTTTAACTTTATCTCGAGGCTCAACCTTTTGATTTTCCTAGGTAACAAACAGATCCAAGAATAGCATCCAATTCATTTATACTGAATTTGGTAAAGGTTGCACAATTCATTTGAGTATGTTTGTGCTTAAAGATATATGCATACGTATAATATATAAATATTTTATTAATGAATTTATAGATAAAACTACTTAATAAATTAAAAAATATATTCATTCATATATTAAAATGGGTATATTTTGATCTAACAAAGATCATATTCAGCTATAAAAAATATATATAAATGCATTGATATAACACAATTAGTTTCAAGGTCTAAAGATCTCAAAATATGGTCAAATTATAACCCTCCACTTAACTTCTGTTATTCCGATGACCTTAATAGTTTCATTTCCTATATAATATCTGGAAAATAAATTCAGGTCAAATCAAATGTATCAATTTAAAAAGAAACTAATGCTCAAACTAAACATAATTATTGGTCAAAACTTAACAAAAATTCCATACGGACATTATTACTCAAAGAATAAAAATGAGCTGTGTATGTATCATTAAAAGTACACTTCTAAACATCAAAATAATAGGTTTTAATCTTGGTCATATTAAAAGGTTACTGACTGATTAATTCTATCATACATATGTGCATGAATGTTATGGTTTGGGATTTATATATAAAAATAAACTCTTGACACTTTTATAAGGCCGAATAACACACGAAAATGAATTAATTCTTCTTTAAGAAGATATATTTGTACAGTAAAATCCTTGTTTTTTAGTATGTATATTGATGTGATAATTTGTGTGAATACTTTATTTGAATAATGTTTAGAACTTATTACAAGAATAAAAGTAATATTTTATTTTATACACAATTTGAAAATACACATTTTCCATATGTTTTATTCTTATTAAATGGTAATATTGGAATTAAAAATCATGTTATAAAATAGATCTTTAAAACAATTTCCATGTAAGGAGTGCTAGAACACTTCAATGGTGTTAACTTGTAGTTATAAACACTTAGCATAAAGCTGTACAAGGTTGCAGACAAAGCCCAATCTGGCAACAATGTAGTCTGTAAAATGTATCAATGGATGCTTCTCTTACTGTATCAATTATATTATATCTCACAAAGAAAAACACATTAGAAGCCAATTTCTTCTTAGGAATTCTTTCGGCTTTGCTGCCTTGGTAGTTATAATATTCATGTTTATAAAAAAAGCAAGCTTACTTCATTTGCTGATTAACTCAGTCTATAGCTTTTGGCTATTAGTGAGGGAAGAGAGGGTGACATTAATACATTAACATATGAAGTTTTCCAACCTGCGTAAAATTACTTTTTTTAGGCTAATATGGTTCAAGATTGAGATGCAGATTTTAAAACTGCAACAAATGAGCTGTTGTGGGACAGAAGGAGCTACAGGTAAATTTTATCCTCAAAAAAGTTCTGAAACACTGTTGCAGAAAGAAAACAAAATTGAAACTGTTTGACTATTACTTTTAACAACAAATTTATTTAATAAATAATATTGGAATAGATAAAGTATTTATAATATTGTGTGTATAAATACACAATACCGGAAAATTACTCCTACTTTGGAGATCAGTGGACATTTCATATTCTGGAGTTTCATTTAAAATTACAGAATTTTTGAATTTCTATTATATGTAATGAAAAGCTTACAATCAAGTTGATAGCTGACATGAAAAGACAACATTTTAGAGATTTATGTATGTCCACGTTTTTACAACTTGGACATTGATGTTAACATATGCAGATCACCAAACTGTACAAAAAACCTCTGTCATAGTAAAAATAACTACTTAAAAATTATTTCAAATGGAAAACATTTTAAAATTTTCCGACCATTTTATCAATCGTATTAAAAGTATATCTAGTTTTGTGAGTTTCATTAATAAACTTTCAATAAAATGCTGGCATCTACATCTATTATTGCTGATTTTAAAAATAAATTTAAAGATATTTTTAATGAGTTTTGTGTGGTTTAATTTGAAAATAGGCCCATTAAAAAATTTACTGAACCATTATTCTAATTAACAAACTTTTCCAACAATTCGTAAAACCAAGAAAACATTCTGAAATTTTAGTAAAATCAGTAAAAATATGACCTCTAGAGAGTGTTTCTTAACACATATATAAATAAAAACAGTAGCAAATTAAAATTAATCATAGAACCAATGTAAATTTTATTTAATGTTTCCTGAGGGAAATTGCACTTTCTATACTGGAAATATGTTAACAACATTAAATGTGTAAAGGGAATGTATCACTTTCATTAATGGAAATTTTTGTTTTCAAGTAAATAAACTAAGTAGGCTAACTTTAAAAATAAGTTTGTCAAGATTTATATCATAGTCTTCACATTCAAGCACTTTAATATAGTCCAAAAAAACTATGAAACTCCCTTTACTGAGAAATATGTATTACACATGTAAACCACCTATTCTGGATAAACTGCATTTTAAAAAATTATTTATTTAATTAGATAAGGAGTCACATGTAAAATGGTACTATATATCTATTTCTGTTCTTCAAATTTGAATAAAAAACAAATTTAATCAAATTTTAATTTCAGATTGAAGACCAAATCTATAAAATAAATAAAAAGAATAATGGTTTGAATATACCCCTAACCACAATCACTAGGAACAATAAATAAAACACAATTATTGTACTTTATTTGGTTTATTCCTTTAAATTCCCTAATGACATTTCGATAACATGGTTATCATCATCAGAGCTCCATCTTACTGGTTAACTGATCTGGGGAGTGGGGATTTTAGCTTAAAATCTTGATATTTTAGTTTAAGGTTTAGTTTTATTTCACAAGTAGAAGAAGTGTAAGTTTAAATGTAGTATAGTATATAATCAAGACCCTCTGATGATGATAACCATGTGGATTATGTAGATTACGGCATTTAGAGGAATAAACAAAATAAAGTACAATAATTGTGTTTTATTTATTGTTCCTAGTGATTGTGGTGAGAGGTATATTCAAAGCATTATTGAAAATTCACCACAGTGCTAAAAAAGATTGTAAAATAAAAGAATTTATGAAATGATGATAATCTCCTATAGCCTAAGCATAAAATTGTCCAGTTGTTTTCGTAAGGACCAGTTGTGGACTAGAAGGACCAATTTTTATTTTTAAATCTATAAAACAATTTAAAACCCTCACAAAACTTTGCACAAAACCAGTAAACTAGGATATTTTACTTCTCTTCCATAAGAAATACATGAGAATGGAGGGGGAATTAACAATTTAAAAAAATGATTTTTGCCCAGTCCAATGAAACTTGATTTTTTTCCATGCTGTATTATATATAAAGTAAAAATTTGAAACTAACTTTAATGTTTATTTCTACTGGAAAAATAATGATAACATTTTTATTACTATACATTTTTTTTGTTAATATTATTTATTTGTTTGTGTTTTATTAGTTTGTGTCAAAAACAACAATCAGATCATCAGTTAGATGTTGGGCTTGTAATCTGAAGATCACAGGTCCAAATCTTAGTTGGGTATTTTATTTTTTATTATTGAAAGTAACATTGAAACTTAGGAAAAAAAATTAGCCTTAACTTTCTAACTAACTTTTTTTTTTTAAATGTAGTCGCATCTGTTCAATATTTCTTATATACATTCCAGTCTCATTTTATTATCATCTAATAATAGATTAAATTATTTTAATTACACTGTTTATTTGACCAAATTATGTTTTGTGCTCTGCTTACCAACTAATGCAGAACTTTAAATTCTCATACATTCCACAAGAATTTTCCTTAAGTTCTTCATCTAATATTTAATTCATCAAATATAAAATGTTTCATTATATTTAAAAATATGAATTTAAATACTAAGACTAGTGCAGATCCTAATACTTGCAGTACACAATTTTTTTACACCTGCATAGTTAACCTCCATGATAGATTATTTCATTCTACATGTACTTGATAAACTCAAGAATGGTGATTAGGCTACCCTACAACACTGAACTCGGCTCACAATGCTTGACCGATATTCATTGTTTTCAAACTATACTCTGGCACCCCACGGTTTACTACAAAATAAATATACTAGTTATCAAATAGGTACTCTTTGGGATTTAAAAAATGAACAATATGTACCGTTTCAATATTTAAACAATTATTTAAATTAAAAGAAGTATCTGAGTATATAACTAATTGTGAACAACAGACAGTAAATATGTTCAACTAAGACATTTTTGGCAGTAGTACTTATTGATATTTGTAACAGGCTGATTTGTAACTGTAAAAAAATAAAAACAAAGAGAGCTCGAGAAATACTACAGAAATAAACTTAGGCCTATAGATAAGCGCTACACATACGTTCTAAGCGCTGGGCACAGACTAATCGAATTTAACCAATGCATATGCGCACCATCGAAAAGTTTTAAAGACAGCAAGGCAGAAAACACTTCAGGTCGAGAAGATTGAGATACGTTCATAAAAGTTTTGTTTGGAGACATTGGGTAAGCAATACTAATTATTATACACTAGTACATAAGCTTAGAATACTAAATAAAGAATTAGTATTGTCCAATAGTGAAAATTGTTAGTATTTCATTGTCAGGGATAGGTAAATAGAGTACCCCTACAGCTCCAAAGAGGATTTCGGGATTTTCTCAATCATTGTTAAGTATGGATAGCTTGTGATTTGAATATTCTGCCTCCTCGCTCCTTGCTGGAGAATATTCAGCCTCATCGTTCCTAGCTGGAGACTATTCAGCCTCCCTGTCCCTAACTGTAGAATATTCAGCCTTCCTGTTCCTAGCTGGAAATATTCAGCCTCCCTGTTCCTAGCTGGAGAATATTCAACCTCCCCGTTCCTAGTTGGAAAATTCAGCCTCCATGTTCCTATCTGGAGAATATTCAACATCTGCGTTCCTAGCTGGAGAATATTCAGCCTCCACATTCCTAGCTGGAGAATATTCAGCCTTTCAATTCCTCGCTAGAGAATATTCAGCATTTTCCTTGCCATGGGCCCATAGATAGGCAGGCCGTTTATGATGGGATAGTTTCTAAATCTTTTGCATCTGAAATCGGGACAATTAGTAGCTATAAGGTTAGAACCTCTTTCACCCCCAACCTCTCCGGAAAAGACCTTTTGGTCATGATGAACTATTAAGGGCAGAGTGTAAACCTAATTCGCTCCTGAACGCCCTGAAACTGAGCCAAGAACCTTTCCAAAAACCTATCCTCCAATCCATATCTTGCCGGACCTCTGGAATGTATCCCATTCCAGCTAGAGCGAATCCGAAAGTAAAAAATAATTCGAGGCAGTTATTACGTGAGAATGCAATCGCTAGAAGAAGGAAAAAAATCATCAAATATTTTTGTATTATTATTTTCATTCTAAATGATTTCTGTGACTATTTACCAATTTACATAAGCATATTATTGTTTCATTGCTTTTTCAGAAGAGGTTCTTTACAGATTTTTTTGAAACAACTTTAGAAAATATACGCTATGCATTTATACAATACATAGACATATATGTACCAACAAAGATTGAATAACTATTAAACTCTTTCATTTTTTATTAACTGGTTTAAAAGAACCTAACTTTGTAGACTGAGTGGGTTTTGAAATATAAGCAGGACTTCTACATCCTAAATAATGAAATAGTTGCCATTTTGGAACCAATGTTTTAGTTCCAACAAAAAAACAAATACACAACCCACCACCAAAACTTAAACCTACAGTAAAAAACTATAAATATTTTTGGTACTTCATTTCATAAAAAAAATCTCCAAACAAACATCGTACATAATAAAAAATTAAAATGTCTTTTCCATATAGTTATATATATATATATATATAGTTTCCTATATATAGTTTTTAACCTTTGTAATTATTAGCAATTATTTACTTTACTCATTTTGTATTAAATAATATTATTGTAAACTAGTCTAACTTTAATTTAAAAAAATTTCCAATGCCTAAACTATTATTATAATTTGCAGTAATTTTATAAGTTTAATCTGTATGTTTGAAGATCCATAACCTGTGAATAATATACACTCACACTGACACACTATGATTAATTTTGGTTGTTATTATTAATGTGTCATTTTTTAAAAAATAATTTAAAATATTTTTGAGGTTAAATTAACAGATACAGAAGAAAGTTATAAATTCCACATTCTATTAGACTTAAGACAGCGACCCTGACCAGATAGAGAGGAAATAATTTAAAAGCTTCATAATAATAAAGCCCCGGGAATAGATGAGATGTATTTGAAGTTCTTAAAACTTACTTCTTCTTTCTATGTAAGAAACTTACATTTCTTAGTACGGGCGTCCAGCATCAATCGTAGCCGTTGGCCCGATGTCCAATGTACGCAGTACAAGCAAGCTGCCAATGTTTTTTGTTTTTAAGGATGTCCTCAAAATCGTTGACTTCTGCTCTTAGTAGATCACGTGAAAGAATTGGATAGCTGCAGCGCAGAAGAATGTGCTCCAGATCCTCTTCATCGTCTTCGCATAATGCACAGTGCGACAAATCGGTAAGGTTGAAGCGGAATAGGTATTTCTGCGTCACTATGTGACCGATTCTAGCTCTTGCTGCGAAAGATGCTAGTTGTCTTTGCACCCCTTTATATAAGTTCCCGTCAGTTGGTAGGGGTTGAATCTTAGAAGTTCTTAAAACAAGAGGGAGAAACTGCAGTAGAGTATATCTATTGGGGGAGGCCTGATATGGGAGGCCTGGAAGAAAGAAAAAAATGCTAGGAGAATGAGGAAAGGCGATTCTATGTCCAATTTATAAGAAAGGAGACAAACATAACTATTAAAGTTACAGAAGTATTCAAATTTTGAAAGTCCATATATGATAGTTTTATTGGAAGATCTGGATTGAGGTAGGGTAATTCAATCTCTCCAACACAGTCCAATTTCTGTTTATAATTGCAGCTTGTGTCATTAAAACAAAACCCGGAGGCACGATCTTCAACAGACTTAATTAGCACAAGACATTTGCAAATGATTTCAGCCCGAACCACTGAAAGAATGGAAATAAATGAAGAAAAGACAAAGTAAATGATAACCTCATGGAAGGGAAAGAAGAGAGATGATGACCTCATGGCAGGGAAAGAAGAGAGATGATGACATCCTACTCCTTAATACAAAACTTCAGAATGTCGAGTTCTTTGGTAATGGTGACAAAAAAAAAATGAAATAATGACTGAAATCAAAGATAGCTGTAGTTAACCGATGGATGTTTTATCTGCAAAAATGTTAATGTAAAATGTTTTCTATCATGAAGAGGTAATATATATATAAGATATGTATATAAGATATATATATATAAGATATGTTATATATATATATATATATATATAAGATAAACATCCAACTAATTATTATTATTATGTATGCCAGTGAAACATGGACCCTTTTTACAGTCTCAAAGGGCCCTCATACTATGGGAACGTAAAGATCTTTCGTCCTGTTTTTTGGGACAGATCCTGGAGAGTGTGGATAAATAAAGAGTTGAGAGAGATGTTTAGAGAGCTTAACATGGTAATGAATGTACAAAAGAGAAGACTAAGAAGAATTTAACCTGTTGAGAGAGTTCCAGGTGATCAAATACTCAGAGGGTTGTTTTGTAGGAGACTAGGTTGACCAAGGCTGGCAGGAAAATCAAGAGTTTCATGGTTGGAGAATATGTAGGTGACATCCAGCATATGAAGGTGAATAGATGCCAACTAACAGTGAAGGATTTCTGTGAATGACTACTATCGAACCCTTCAGTAAGTATTAGGCTTAAATTCTTTCAAGCTCATACACAAAACCAAATACTAACCCATCACTGCCCCCCTCCCCCAGTTTACTGTCAAAAAGTTTAAAAGACTCAAGTATCTCAAAATTTATTCAAGCCACTTCAATAAAACTTGGGATAAAGTGTTTAGGTTTAGTACTACAACCATGTGTCAAATTATATGTAAAATAAAATTACAGTTTGAGAGTAATTTGGGAAATAACAAAATAAATTTGAAGACAGAGTTAATTTTATGTTGGCATAGTAATTAGGTAACTTTCTCATTTTACAAAAATATTGAATTGCTAGTTCCATTTTGATATCTATACATTTTGATTTATCATTAATTTTCCTTTTTTTTTTTTAATACTGACCAAATATTTGATCACAATAAGTACATTAGTTTGAGCTCATGAAAGAGATATAAAAAAAATATGGTTTTTAACTTGGAAGACATAGAAATGAGCCCCTCACTGGTCTAGTGGTTAGTGCTCTTTCTTCATGAGTGAGAAGTTTCAGGTTCAATCCCTGCGGAGGCTTATATATTTCTGGTGTTGACACAGCCAACAATGTGTAAGGAAAATTGTGAAGCTACGGCGGGAATTTTGATATGCTAACCAGACATTACCCCAAATGAAAACCAGTTTAGCAAGTTTAAGCTCTTCAGAAGATATTGTGCTATGAAGTTTAATTTTGATGAAACTACTTCTTATTTTTTTAAAAAGTTAAATTGTAGAAAATTAAGTTACAAAAGTTCAAAATTAGGTTTTTTATCAGTGAATTTGTGGAAAAATGAATTAGTAAAGTTGGAAATCTGTAAAAATTAGATTTAAAAAATGGAGATTTCCATGAAAACCACAACATTGATTTTTAATTAATCACATAACCTTCTCTCTACTATGTATATGTGAGAAAGTAAAATATGAAACCGATTATTATTGTTTAGAATTGATTACTTTATATTAAAGCAACACACAAATTCACACACAGATAGTGAATATTTTAATATATAAAATTTAATTATTAGCAACGATAACACTTTATAAAAATATAATTCGAAACTTATGCAAATTATTACCTTACATGATAACATATTTATAGTTGATTTAAAATCAATGTTACAAATGTACATACATCATAATAAAAATTGTAGCTTATAATATTTAACACAATAATTTGACTTTCTTTTGGGAATTAGAAAATGGTAACTGAGTCCTGGTGAAACTCCTTAGCATAAACTAGACATATTTCATAACAGTATATTTTGTGAATAAGAACAGAGGTCAGAAGACATAGGCTTTTAATACAGCTGTCCAACCTGAGGTTACAGTCCATGGTGGAAACTGAGATAAGAACCTTCTTAGTCTGACTGTAGTCTGATGAGCTCCATGGATAAAATGTCCTCCTAAAGATATATCCACTATGCTGCCAGTGTGATCAGGACTCTTCTGGTTAAACAGAACAACACATTATAAATTATACACAATAACTATGAGTTTCCAACTACGTATAACAACTGAAAACATAACCCTTGGGCCAATACAACCGAAAGTGAAAAGTGTTTCAATTATCCTGGTGCTCTTCAAAAGGTTCATACTTATTTATTTCTTACTGCAAGTTTCTAGAAGCCAGTCCTCCGATGGCTTGATGTTTCTTATAAATCCTACATCCAATATCTCCTGTCTGTCAGAATGTCTCTGAACTGTGTGTGGGTTGAGGCCAAGTAGATAAGTGACAGTAAGGATTAACAAGTGAATTATGATTGACAACCGAACTTACTTTGTTAATACGAGGGCCGTTCAGAAAGTAACCTCCGTTTGAGTATAAAAAAGAGATGTAGATACAAAACCTTTATTATATACATCTTAAATCTATAGCTTTCCACTATTTTTCTACATAATCACCATTTAAATTTAGGAATTTATCATAGCTTGGAAATCCCTTCTTTATAATATACTGCTATCTGAGATTTTAGCCAACCTGTCACAGCATCTTGAAGTTCTTCATCGTTATCAAAGAACTGGGACCCAAGTCACTTCTCCATGAGCATTGGTGAAAATCATTGGGATCCAAATCTGGGCTATACAGGGGATGATCAAAAATGTCCCATTTTAATTGATCCAACAAATCATTTGTTAGCCGAACGATGCAAGGACAAGCGTTGTGATGCAAAATCGAGAAACCAGAAGAAGTAGTAAACCATATTGTTTGTTCAGGATGGCCTTAATTAGTTTTTAAAGTGTCACACAATAAACATTAGAATTGATAGTCATTCCGTGTTCTATAAATTCCACAAGCATCCTTTTGCATCCCAAAACATGCTTGTCTTTCAGACAAGAGTTTGTTAGGCTTTTTTTGTTTGCTTGGTGAACTGGTATGACTCCATAGCATAGACTGTTGTTTTGCCTCACCGTTTACATAACATAACCAAGACCCATTGCCAGTCATAAATCTGTGTAAAATTCTTCTTCCTTGACACTGTAACATGAAAGAAAGTCTAAGGCAGAGCCCAATAGTTGTTTTTTGTAATTCTCGAAAAGAATTTTTGGTACTCACTGGATACAGAACTTCCGGAAGCCTAACTTTTCTATGACTACCTCATACAAAACCATTCAAGAAATTTGTGGGGATTATTGAGAAAGTTCAAAGATTGTGAACCTTTGATTTTCAGAGACATTTTCATCAATTTTTTCAATGAGTTCATTACTCCTTTTTATCGTAAATTTTGTTCTTCCACTTTAAACAAACAACTAATGGACAACATCTTCACTCATTATTGTTTGCCCATATACAGCACACAGTTCACAATGGATACCTACAGCTGACAAGTTTTTTGTCATCAGATATCTTACCATAGAATCCACTTCGTATTTTGTGGAGTGCTCATTTAGGTATTATGGACAAACAAACTGCAGCACAATCTTCGTACTAACATAGCTGGATGTGTACTGAGCTCATGGACATGTACTAACATGTCTCTCCAGAAATGGTGCTACTACATTCACTACTCCTTGCATTACTCATAAACTGAGGAGGTTACTTTCCAAACGACCCTCCTGAAATCAACACTCTAATCAGATATTTGAAAATAAATTTTATAAGACCTTCATTATGCTGGTTAAGACAATCAAAGATGTGGAACATGTTGGCTGCTGACAAAATTGCTCTTCGTGTCTTTGAACAGAAAATTTGAAGAAGGATGAAATTTCAAGGAGCCTTGTTATAAAGTGTGTAGGATAATATCAGAGATCCACTGAAGAAAAGTCATTGTACGATTAGGCCAGGTGCACATACCTAGTTTGGTTATATTGAACATAAGGGTGAGGAAAGTATACCAGGCGGAAAATGAAGAAAAGAAACTTAGAAGGGTGAGCAAGAGATGAATAGAACCTAGAAGGTTATTTGAGGGCTATCCTGATTGAAAGGTGGTGGTGAGAGAGTCTAGGGTAGAGAAGGATGAATAAGAGGTGTTGTAAGAGAGATCAAAATCCATCCCTGGCTGTAGTACTGAAGAAGTAAGTAATTATGTAAAACGAAAGCATTGTGAAGGTGCAAACATGTTGATATTGCATTTTCATACATAAAAGAAATTTTCATCTTATAATTATCAGTTAAAAGAAAGTAGAGGCTTATAATGTCTTCAAAGAAACTACTTTAAGTTTTTTTTGCAGAAATGTCTATTTTGGGGTAAGTTGAGTAAAGAAAATAAGTTTTTATACAATGTCTATCAGTACAAATTAGATACACAGGTTTTTTCTAGTTCTGAAAGTATACACCATTAATATGATTATTGTAAACCAAAACGTTCAAGTAGCTGCCTTAAGAAAAACATGAAATACCAATTTTTAAAATTGATTTTTACAAATTCGATTTTATTTTAGGACTTTATTACCCAAAGAATGTGGTCACTATTTCTCTGAAAATTCACAGTTTTGAGAAATCAGAGAAGGAAATTGATGCCATCCAAAAGGTTCTGTATAGTCCAGGCAACAAAAGAAAAATAGGGGAGAAAAAATCGTTTAATTTTGAAATTTAGCATAATTGTGGGGAGGAGTGTAATATGTTGTTTTTCTTAGTTTTCCTTAATTTTTCATTAAAAAAATACATATTATTATTTGAAAAAAAAATGTAAAAAGTTATACCAAGTGTCCTAAAAGGCCCCCCCTATTATTTTTTTTATTAATGGAAATAGACAGATTTGCTTTGGGGAAAGTTTAGATAACCAAAGGAGGAGTTTTTTGAAGTAACAACATTTTCAACCCTTACCCCCAAAATGGGGTAGTTTGGGGATAAGTCAAGAATTTTAAACAGCAATTGAGTGATACCTCATTTTAAAGGCCTTTTAAAAATAAGAATAATGACGTAAACTAGAGGTCTCTAAGTTCATCCTATCCAACATAGCGACCAATCGAATTGTGAATTTTACGTTAATAATTACAATTGATGAGCATTTAAGCTTTTTAGCACCCTCATCTTCCACCACACTCAGTTGTACAGCGACAAATTATGGTGTTCAGAATTGGTCCGTTGATTTGACTGGGAATAGAGATTCATCCTCTACTAGACCCCATCCATGCTGGTTAGGATGTTAGTTGTTATCAAGTCAATGTTGAAGCTGTAAATACATGTTGAACAAGTGTTGCTCCGCAGAGCCTCTGGTTGGAGGCAGTGAGGAGAGATCAACTCTGACCTTGGTTGATGATTTGAGGAAAGATGAATATTGGTAGTTATTCAAATCATGTTGATTAGCATTGGGTGTATATATAGTAAGGAACATCTTCTCACCAGCTTGTGACACAGCACCAAGTGTCAATGAGAGGTTATAAAATATTTTAGCAACATCTCTCATCTGGCTTTGTGATTTTTGAACAGTGTACCTATTGTTGCTTTGGTTTTTTATAAATGACTTATGTGGTATCACAACCGCTAAAGGCATGAAGAAAGAGGATGGATTGAGAAAAGGAAGTTTTGGAGTTGTTTCATTGAAAATAATGTAGCTTCTACTTTTCCCATGCCAGGCTTCAAGAAATAAATGTTACGATCTGGTGGTGCCAAAACAATCAGTAACACGACCAAGTCAACATCTTCCTTTATTACAGCAACTGTATGATTAGTAGTTGCTTTCTCTATCCCACATCTCACGATGGACTTAGTTTCAGCATAACCTTAGTTTCAATTCCTCTTGGAGCCATTGTTTGTGTAAAGAAGTGAATAAACCTGTTTTTACTCTTTTCATTTGCCAGAAAATGTTCCTGCTGACCGGTTACATTCATTTTTTCATTAAAGTTAATATCAACAGAAGTTTTCGTAGTGCACCTTTGCCTCAGTTCTGCTCGCTTTGTACTATTGACATCACCATACCCATCAAAAATCATAGTGGAGTTTTCACCAAATGCTTGATAATATAGGCTAAATATTGACTATTGAACGATTGAATAAATTTGCTCCCAACAATCTATTCTGATCGGTGTAGGACATTGATTTAAAATCAAATTGAAATTGGGTTGAACACAAACAGGAGGTCTTAAACATGATTTTCCAGGTTGTTGCTCTGAAAGAGATACTTTTAAATCTCTTACAACAGTACTGTTTGAGGCCTCATATAGTATTTCCTGCAAGAAGCATGAAGAACAACATTTTTCTTCCCTGCCAAAAGTTCATACTTTCCATCTTCCTTGCCTTCATTAACCCCTTAATCCCTTCACAGTTTAAACAGTTAAAGTATGCTAGATATTTAAACAGTTGTTAAGTAATTAATTATATACTAACATATCTGTAGGCCTGTTTTTGTTGGTAAGAGTATTAATTATATACTAATAAATCTCCTAGCACTTAGAAACCAAGAAAAAAAATTAATAAACAAACAAATCAGGTTACTATAGCCACCAATATATAATAATAATAACTCACTTAAAACAGCTAATTAGATCCATAAGATTTAATAATTCAAAATAGGTTAGGCCTATCCTAGCATAGCCTAGATATATGTGTGTGTATTTGTATGTATATGTGTGTAGAAAAATAAATAATTAGTTATGTTTTTATTTAAAAAATATATTGTATAAAACTATAATTGTCTTGAATTAATTTTAATTCCCATTATAATATGTATTATGCACCTAATTTAACAATCAATGTTGAATCTGAAATATTCACGGGCTAAGCTGCTAGTAAAAAAAATAAAAACTTTACAAACATTGCTCCATGTTTCACACGCCCATATACAAAACAACCAAATCACTATATCCCGAAAAAATGACAGTTTGGTAGTTATCAAAAAGTAAAAATAAATCATAGACACTATCTTAAAATGTTGAGTATTTCAAAATCAGCAATGTTTTATTCATCACATTTTGGTAAAATACCAAAATAAAAATGACAATGTTGTCAGAGTCAAATTTTTTAGTTTAATATATTCGCAAAGTAAAATTTTCTTTTACAACATATTTATTTTGGTCATAACAAAATTCATATGAATAGCTTAGGCCAATTTTGAGATATTTAACACTCTAAGATGACTTTCATATTTTATATTAATTTTTGTATCAATTACTCTAATGCCAAAATTTTTGGGAAGATGGTGATGTATAAATTTTCTTTGCTTAGATTTTGGTTTTGTTTATAAATATAATCATTGGGACAAAATTTAAGGGTAACAGTCCATAATAATAGATCAAAATAAACAATACCTGTATATCTATCCAGAATACCCAAGGTTCAGGGTCTGACCCATACGAATAGTACACAAAGTATGTGTCTCTATCATTCCATTTAGGCCCTACTAAAGGTTTTCCAGGTACAAGACTCCAGTTGGTTAGCTTGAGGCCTTCAGAAGGTGATAGCATTATATTCATGTGATCTGGCCCTGCGGAACAAATACAAAGTGATTACCAAAGGTTGAAAGTTTAACAAACATTCTCATATAAGAAGCATTTATGAAAGGAAGTACTATTTCTAAATATACCTACAGTTTTCTTAGCACCCATCCATAGCTTCTTCATTTATTAAATGACTACAGATTAAGCAGTTGTTGTTCTTGTTTACCATTTGTTTTATACGATTAAAATGTAAGAAGAAAATTAAAAGACTTGCCAACTGTGACCTACTGACTGTAATCATTTTTTGAATATAAATATAAGAAATTTAAACCAGAAGAGATTCATCACTAGATTAGTGAAATTTTCTATGAAAATGCAATGAGTTATGGAAGGGTGCACAATGAGGAATGGAGTGGGTGGCCATCTATCATTAATTATTCATAGAAAATCTTCATAGCACAAAAACAAAAGACTTGACAGTGCTTTCCCTTTCCTCACAAGATACAGAGATGAAGATGATGATTTTCTAAGTATAATGAAACTTCCTTTAATGGACACTTCTAATAAACGGACATTTTCGTATTCCCCGACCAGCATCATGCTTTTCTGCCCTTTGTAGTGTTTCTAAATTACGGACTTTCCCACAAATGGACACGAACACGAAATTGATGGGCAATGGGTCAGTTGAAACTTCCGAATATCGGACAGCAGAGCATATAATATAACCCTATTCTAGGAAATTGTAGATTTTTCAAAACACACGGTGCAATGTCTGTTCGTATTAACCGGAAATTGACTTCCTGGAAACTAGGTTTGTTTTCTTTTTGTCTTTTATACAGCAGTCATCTGAGTATTGTGATGTCTCTCAAACTAAAACGTTTAACTTTAAACTTTACATAGTTTAATTAATTTTCTCCTTTTTTAAATTTAGATTTTCCTAGTTTGTCTATTTGTTTATTCCGTACTGTAGTACGAAATGATTAATAAATAAAGAATATTATGTGACAATGTGAAAAGTCAGATTTTAAAATAGACTCATTTAAAAGACGCGGTTAAGCCAAAGAGATAAGAGATTCAAATAATAATTTAAATTTAGTAACGTCATTTATAAAAGAAAAATGGATTTTCAAGACAACAGTATGAATTATTATGTTTAATTTTAATGTAATTTAGTTTGTTTGTTATAAAATGTAAATTATTTGTATTTTACGGCAGTGCGGTAAAATGTGTGAACAGTAACCGGAAAGAACGCTTTCGGAAGTAAGAATTTGCCTCATGGCAACAGCAGTCTAAGTCCAGCGTTAGGAGTGACAGGTTGTGTTCTAAAAAGGTTGAAGTCCAGAGCTTGGAGGGAAAAGATGTGTTTTGTAGAGTTGAGGAAAGAAAGGACATAGTGCGATGTAATAATTTGATATATAGTAAAATAGAAAATGTAAAGAATTTAATCGTTGGTCGATTAAGAGTGAGAGTGTGTTAAAACTCTGTTTGAACAGTTAAATTAATTAGACGTGTTCACGCGAATAGACAATAAACAATTAGCGTGTGTCATAGTAATGCGGTCGGAAAATGAACAGTTACAAATTGTAGAATGGACTAATGTATAAACAGATTTTCTTTTTATAAACATTCGTGAGGTGCAAATACAACTTCGCCACGGACACAACGATGGCATTTTTAGGACGCTGCAGGAACATCATTGAATTATGTACAATGACTATGGTCTGGTAACTAGTGTTAAATAACACATTATATTTACTCTGTTATTGTATAGAAATTTACAATGTTTAATATCTTAACTTTTATTATATAAATTTGATATATAAAGGATAGCAATTTCTTTTTATGTAAAGAAGAAATAAAAGTCTGATGACATATTTAACCTTATTAAAGGAATTTCAATTTGTTTTTATTCATAAAATCAATTTTAGTTGCAACTTAGAGTCAATTTTAAATTCAAAGAATAAAAGATCAGTTCTCCCTCTGAGAAGATAAAAAGTAATTTAACTAAGATGATAGCTATAGTTGTTTTCATGATATATGTCTCTATAACAAATGCTAATGTAAAAAAACTTACTTGTCTTTAATAAATGTTTTCTCTGTAACATTTCAGCCAAAGTGTTCTCATTTAAAACCAAAATCCACTGTAAGTACACTGTAAAAAGAACTTGCGACCCCAGAGATTTTTTTCTTTCTTTCAAATAATTAAATTCATTCTTTTTTCAAAATTGGTATGCTAAAGCAAACCTGGCGCCCTATAGTCGAGCAAATTAACAAATTAATAACATTAAAAGTAACTTCAGCTAAATTTTTGAATTGTCTGTCACAAATGTCGCTCAACGTGTGGCATTTTTTAATGAACAAAAGTAACTTTCATATTAATCTTAAATTCAGCCCCCTTAAATTTTAGAATTATTACAATTGTCGCTCCAACTGAGGGCTTTTTAAGTCGAAAAATACAGTGATTTTGGTAATGAGAACTCTTAAAATCAAGGTAAGGACTCTCTTTATAATAATAAGAAAGATTCTTTTTTAAAAAATTTTTTTGTGTTAAATATAATAAGATAAAAATGGAGTCAGAAATTGTAAATGTTAATAATAGTGAGGAACAGGTAGGGATAGGAAATCAAAATTCTTTAAATAATATAGAGCCATTGGAATTTATGGGGGATATTTTTGATAATTTACAGAAGGAGTCGCAAAGTAATGAGCAAACAGATGAACAATTTGCACAAAATTTTTTAGATCAAGAAATAAGTAGTAATAGTAATAGTAGACGTTCAAGTGTGAACGCGAATAGTAGTTCAGGTTCGGATTTTAATGGGTTTGATAGTGATAGGATTCTAAATAGTAAACAGCGATGTGAAAATATGAATAAAAAATTAGTAGAAACACCAGGGGTAGAAATTGTAGAAGAAAATTCAGATAGGGAATTAAGAGCTGAAGAGGTTAGAATAATGGAACAGGTTAGTGTAATTGAGCAGGTTAGGATAATGGAACCAAATAGGTTAGATGAGAGTAAAAAATCTCAAAATGAGGCGTTAATGATAGAAATGCTAATTGAAATGAAAAAAGATAACTTAGAATTTAGGAAAGACAATGATAAAAAATTTGAATGTATAAGTAATGACATTAAACAAAATAGCTTAGAAACAAATAATAAAATTGAACAGAATAATCTAGAATTTAGACGAGATAATGATAAGAAGTTTGAATGTATAAATAATAGGTTTGATCAAAACAATTTGGAATTAAAAGAAATAAGTAATAAATTTGATCAGAATAAGCTAGAAATTAATGAAAAACTAGAGAATTTTAATATTAAACTTGAACAGAATAATGTCAAACTTGATAAAATAGATAATGACTTGAAACTGAGTAAATTAGAACTAAGACAAGCTAATTTAGATTTAAAAGAAGCAATGTGTAAAAAATTTGAAGAAATGAGGGTTGAATTAAAACCAAATTATGTAAAATTTGAACAGAATCTTAAAATGGAAATTAATGTAATGGAAACTAATAATAAAGTAGAATTTGAATTAAGCTATTGTGAGAAAAAAGTAGAATTTGAACAGATTAATAGTGTAGAAGGTGTTTTGGTAGAAAATATTAATAATTTAGATAACAATTTAAATCAAGCAATAGCTGAAATTGAAATTAACAGTTTTAATGAAATAAATAACATGTCAAATGATTTGATAATAATAGAAGACGATTGTGTGAATGATTGTGTTCAAGAAATTTCTAAAATAATGAATAATGGGTTAGGTAACAAGGTAAATCTAGAAATAACAAGTAATGTTGAAGTGAATAAGTTTGGTGGGGTTGGAATAGGTATAATTAATTCAAAAAACAAAGTAAAGGTAAATAATCTAATAATAAAGGAATCAGCTGTTTATCTTAAAAAACGAGTTTACCATAAGACTGTAGATTTTGAAAAATACACGATGTTAGAATTTAGAAATGTTTTTAGAACCCAAGAACAAGAAATTAAAAGTTTTTGTGAGAAATCTAACTTTAAATATAATTTTGAAAATGAAAATGTAGAGATAGTAAAGGAAGGCTTTGTGATGATATACGAGAATGGTGGGGTAAGGATTCCCAAGCTGATAGCTGACAAATTTAGGTCATTGGATTCTAAGATGTTTGAGAGAAAGAGAAATGTAGATATGTCTGTAAGGGAGAAAGAGAAAGGTATTTTGTCAATACTTCCAAACAATAACAAAGGGGAATCTTTTGTTAGGAAAGGGTCTGTTGTGATGACTATGGTAGACAAACTGTCCATGTGGACAGAAGTATTTAACGTTGCAATTATGTTAAGAAAGCAGGTTATATTTTACAAAATGTTTCACCAATCGGGGAACCATCGTAAAAAATGTATAATTTATAATTGAGTCATAATAAATTGAATTTTGGAATGAATAAATAAATGTAAAGACATTTTATAATGACACGGACTTGATTTTGAAAAATAATTAATAAAAAGTAGTTAAGATTCTGTTAATAAGTAGTTTTAAATTTGAATAATGTATAGTCTATAGTTTGAAATAACAATAGTATGAGTATTAATAAATAATAATATAAGCCAAGCTAGTATGATTAAGAGTTTAGTTTTAGAAAACGTTCAGATATTTGTTAGAGTTAAGACGGAAAGTTTTATCAGTTGATAAACGTGAGTGTTTGTATATCCACATATCAACATTTACATTACGTGCCTACGATAATCTATTGGTTTGAAAAGGAATCATACGACTAATATGGACAGAGTTAATATTGAATATTGAGAACGTCAATATTAAATATTCAATAAAATGTGACGAGAGAGAGTTGAGATTCATTTGCAGATCGTATTGGAACCAAAAGGTTTTCACTTCTTATCAATAGACAGATATATTGCATCATACAGCTAGGGGAGATTGTTTATTCCTTAGTCAGGTATAAATTCCTTTGCATAACATTGAGACTGAAATACAGGGTGTTACCAAAATGCTGTCTAGGAAAATAAAAAAAAAAAACTTTTGACTTATAATTGGAAATTAACTTGCGTTTTCAAATAAAAATTACTTAAATAAAGGATAATTGGCTTTAAATAAAGTAAACAAGAACAAAAGTAGATTACTTAAATAACTTTAATAGTATTGAAGGTAAAATTTCTAAGTAAAGAACTTAGAATAAATTTTAAAAAATAAAATTTTCTTTTTGAATTTGAATAATAACATCTAGAAAGGATTACATAAACAGAAAATCGACGATGCTAGTAATAAACTTGGTAAAAATAAACATTATTTCAACTTCGGATGAAACGATTTTAATGAAATTTTTCATGAATTTTAAAATTTTCTTCGTGTAGATGCATTTAAGGAGTACATGAACATATTGGGAGGATGGTAGGGTAACGGTAGTCGAAAACATGTCTTATTCTTAGAAATAAGGCATGTAGACAGCATTTAAGGTGTATTGTGGTTGTAAGGTTGTGAGGTGGGCTTTATTCTGAACTGAGTAGGAATTTTGCATTTCAACCATCTCACATCTGAAAATCATAATGCATTACTTTATGTAAGTGTCAATAGTTGTAATCAGAAAGATACAAATTCAGTCGGCTGGAAGAGTCGAAGTGGGAGTAAGATAATAGGAACACAATATGGCTACTAAACAATAAAATTTTTGAAAAAAGTAATTTTATAAAAGAGTAAGTTTAAAATCTTTTAAGTTTTTTTTATTTAAAATAATTAGGTCATAAAGAGAGTTTATCATAACTAAAGGTACCATTGATAGTGTTTTGAGAAGAATAGAGATTTGACGTAATATTACATGAGAAAATTTCATGTAATAAATTTAGACAGATGTTGACTGAAAATAAATTGTAGGATATATATATAGAAGTGATCGATCTGTATATACAAGATTAAAACGGACGTGACAAAAGGAGAGTTTTTATGAAATGAAACGAAAAGTTTTGTAAAATTGTAAAAATGTTGATTAGCTGATTAGAATAGGTAATTAGATGTTAAAATATAAAACGATAAGTTGTATGTTTTGATGTTATAAATATTAAGGATTATTGATTAGATGATAAGATGAAAAATAGTTAGTTTTAAGTGATTTGTGGTTTGTGAATATGAAGAATAGTTGTTTAAAGTTTGAGAATTTATGTGAGTTTTGCCAAGACAGATAATAATTAAGTTTTTTAAGTTTTTTGATGTTAAAAAAGGAGTAAAGGAGGTTAAGTTTTTGTTTTTTAAAGGAAGGAGTAATAAATAATATAATATGAAGAGATTTTGATGAAATTTATAAAGGAAATAAATAATCAACGATTTTTAATAAATAATGTTTGAATTTAAAACAATAGATGATTGTGAGAAGTTATTTGATAAAGATGTCTAAAAAATTTTTTGATGAAATACGGTGTTAGCTGGGAAACAATGTAAATTTCATTTTTTTTGAAGTTTTTGTATTTAAGTGGTTGATGACAAGGGAGATTTTAATGAAGTAATTTAAATGAAAGAATTTTTGAGCTTTATATGAAGATGATGAGTTTACAGAATTGTTGAGTAAAGTGGTATTTAAAATGAAGTTGTTCTGTTAATAAGCTTTTATAAAAAGAGTAATTAGGTTGCATTAATGGTAAATTTTAGTTTTTAAGAGGTTTTTTGAGTACTGCGATGAAATAAAGGAAATATACGACGACTTTAATGAAATAAAGGAAATATGCGACGATTTTAATGAAATAAAGGAAATATGCGACGATTTTAATGAAATAAAGGGAGATTTGAGGAATTCTACGAAATACGGCGATTATTATGATTTTTGAAGGAAGCTACGTTGAAATAAGGAGATTATTTATGAAATAATATATAGGTAAATAATAAGGAGTTTTTTTTTATTTATGAAGAATTTTGTTTGGTGATTAATGCAACTTAGATTATTAAAATATGAAAGATAAGATGGAAATAATTTCAAGATAGGATACTGAGAGACAATACAATTGTAGAGAGGTAGTTTTGAAATAAATAGATGAGTTTTGTAAGTAAATTTATATTTTTTTTGTAATAATGATGTTATATTTTGAATTTTAGTTGAAGAAAAGAGTTTTTTGTAATTGTAAAATCAGTAGCTAACATGTTATCCCAGCGAGACAAAGAGTAATTAAGAATTTGATAAAGAATAAATAATTATTGGATTTAAACTAAAATAAATAATAATATAAGATGATAATTGAAAAGTTTTAAGGTGAATTGAAGCAATGTTGAGTAATAAGTAAATAATTTTCGTAAAAATGTTAATTAATAATGAGAAGTTTTAAAATTTTAATTGTGTTTAGTTGAAAAATGATCCAGATGGATGGTAAAAGATAGATGTAGATTTTATAAAAGATGTAGAAATTTCGTCTTGGCAGAAAAATAAAGTGTGGGAAAGGAGATGCTAGATGGCAAGAAAAAATACAGACAGATGTCTGGGAGATAAGCTTTGAGTGACGGGATCCTGTCAACAAAAAAAAAAAATGTTGATGGAAAGTTTCAGCCAACAAGGTTGGAAAGGAAACTGATGATGGGTTTTATTGTATAAATAGAGATAAGGCTTGGCACTAATTGATTCGTATGTATTTTTTCTTTTTACAAATGAGTTATGATGACTCAAACAAATTGAGATAGTAAAATAGGATTTTTAATAAATAGATTTTTAGTTTTTATAAGAAAAGAGAATCTTTCTTAAATTAAGTATACTAGGGATACTTATTTTCTTTCATGAGGTCCTTAGCTTCTGAAATGAAATGTCTTGAACATCCATTAATATTTTTTTTTCGATTTGAAATATATATATATAAAAGCTTTGTATTCCAATACCTGTATTGAAATACAAACCTTGTGGGGTTTTGTGACAATGTGAAAAGTCAGATTTTAAAATAGACTCATTTAAAAGACGCGGTTAAGCCAAAGAGATAAGAGATTCAAATAATAATTTAAATTTAGTAACGTCATTTATAAAAGAAAAATGGATTTTCAAGACAACAGTATGAATTATTATGTTTAATTTTAATGTAATTTAGTTTGTTTGTTATAAAATGTAAATTATTTGTATTTTACGGCAGTGCGGTAAAATGTGTGAACAGTAACCGGAAAGAACGCTTTCGGAAGTAAGAATTTGCCTCATGGCAACAGCAGTCTAAGTCCAGCGTTAGGAGTGACAGGTTGTGTTCTAAAAAGGTTGAAGTCCAGAGCTTGGAGGGAAAAGATGTGTTTTGTAGAGTTGAGGAAAGAAAGGACATAGTGCGATGTAATAATTTGATATATAGTAAAATAGAAAATGTAAAGAATTTAATCGTTGGTCGATTAAGAGTGAGAGTGTGTTAAAACTCTGTTTGAACAGTTAAATTAATTAGACGTGTTCACGCGAATAGACAATAAACAATTAGCGTGTGTCATAGTAATGCGGTCGGAAAATGAACAGTTACAAATTGTAGAATGGACTAATGTATAAACAGATTTTCTTTTTATAAACATTCGTGAGGTGCAAATACAACTTCGCCACGGACACAACGATGGCATTTTTAGGACGCTGCAGGAACATCATTGAATTATGTACAATGACTATGGTCTGGTAACTAGTGTTAAATAACACATTATATTTACTCTGTTATTGTATAGAAATTTACAATGTTTAATATCTTAACTTTTATTATATAAATTTGATATATAAAGGATAGCAATTTCTTTTTATGTAAAGAAGAAATAAAAGTCTGATGACATATTTAACCTTATTAAAGGAATTTCAATTTGTTTTTATTCATAAAATCAATTTTAGTTGCAACTTAGAGTCAATTTTAAATTCAAAGAATAAAAGATCAGTTCTCCCTCTGAGAAGATAAAAAGTAATTTAACTAAGATGATAGCTATAGTTGTTTTCATGATATATGTCTCTATAACAAATGCTAATGTAAAAAAACTTACTTGTCTTTAATAAATGTTTTCTCTGTAACATTTCAGCCAAAGTGTTCTCATTTAAAACCAAAATCCACTGTAAGTACACTGTAAAAAGAACTTGCGACCCCAGAGATTTTTTTCTTTCTTTCAAATAATTAAATTCATTCTTTTTTCAAAATTGGTATGCTAAAGCAAACCTGGCGCCCTATAGTCGAGCAAATTAACAAATTAATAACATTAAAAGTAACTTCAGCTAAATTTTTGAATTGTCTGTCACAAATGTCGCTCAACGTGTGGCATTTTTTAATGAACAAAAGTAACTTTCATATTAATCTTAAATTCAGCCCCCTTAAATTTTTGAATTATTACAATTACTTAATTTACAAATTTGTGTTTTATTGTGTATTTTTGTGATATTAAAGCCATTATGCCTGTTGTACTATAAAAACTTCAATAATACAGTAGACAGTCGTGGAACAATGTTTAATGTATTTTACTTTTATTGACCGTACATTGAAAGTAACGTGCTTTATTATACAGTAGGTTAATGAACATATAATGTAGGTTCTCCATTTAAATTTTCTGAACATGTTCAATATTGTAATAAGATGGTAATCTGGTGGTTTACCATGCATTATCAGCCGGCCTAAATAACTGCATCTCTCCTGATAGCGGACACATCTCAATAGCGGATATTTCATGTGTTCCGACCAGTATCCGTTATTTAGAAGTTTCACTGTATCATTGTCACTGGTGCTGGGATTTGGGTGTTTAAAACATGCTGGGATCAGTGGGAATGATAGCACTGATATGCTGGTTAATTGAATATCAGCAGCAAGGTTCAAGGGACCAAAACTGTGGGATTTCCAAGAAGAGGACTATATACTCCATCAATAATTGGACTCAGCAAGAGTTTGAGAAGAAATGGAGGGACATCTCGGGATTGAGAATAACCAAACTAACTTACACTTCTTGCTCCCTCTACAAAAACTGCATTAAATTTTATTAAGTTAAACTGGTGCAATATAAGGAACAGTAGGCTAGATTCAGTGCATGTCCACTTTAGAAAGCATCTACACAGGATGAGAATCTTTACAGCAGAACCTCTATGCAGAAAGTGTGGAATGTAGGATATGGACCACCTTGTCTTGAATTGCAGCAGTCTCAAGAGAGTAAGGATATGCATCTTTTTACATATGGAGAAAGGCCTAGCAATTCCTCAAGACAATAGCTTCTTAAGTTCGCAGACCATGTGATGTCTTGAAAGTGTATATCATCTTTATAAGGGAGTGCAATAAGTCTTAGTGTGTCTATGGAGCCATGGACCGCCAGAATTGAATACAATAGAATAGAATAGAATAATAACTTACCCTAAAATATCCTTTATTCATCTGTAGAATAAGTAATTTTTTTTTAAATTTTGTACCAAAGAACCAGATTTTTGAAATATTTTCATAATTATTAATAATGATTGAGTACGATTGTAGAGAATATAACTTAAAAATAGAGTGACACTAAAGAGTGTATAAAACATGAATACGAATTAGCTTCAGCAAGACGGACTGAAGTATATACAACATAAATGTAATATACATATATTTAGTATAAGTGAGTTTTACAAAAAAAAAGTTTTTTAGTCTACATCAGTTGTGAATCAACTGAAGATTAAAATGTATATTGTTTTTTGTAAACTTGATTATGTTCCGATCAGTGAAACAATTCAATTTGTTTTCTCAGAAAACTGACTTTAGATAGAGCAAAATGATGATGATAATTGTTACACAATTTGTTTATTACTTTAGGTAAGATGATGGGTGCACCCAGCTCCACCAATCATGAAATACAAGCTTGCCTTACTCGTGTCAGTGTCTCGACCCTGGTGGGAATGGAAGATATACATTTATTATGCTCATGTTGGTGACTCGCCCTGTTGGATCTCAAAACTATACGAATATCACATTTTCATAGGAGGTCAGAGTTCGAAATTATATTTTTTACAATAACTTTGTTATTTGTCATTTTATAGAGGAGAGTTTGGTACCATTACATACATAACTGAAATCTACAAATTTGTATCTAATTTAGTGTGTTATTAAGTTGAATAACACACACGATATGAAGGAAAAGTTATTTATGAGGCACTATTTTCATTTTTCAATTAGATTTTTCTGAATTTCAATAGGGCTATATATATATATATATATATATATATATATATATATATATATATATATATATATAAACAGCACACTACAGTCCCCAATACCAAATTTCATGTTCCTATCTTAAATTTTGTGGCTGCTATCGTGTTTATGGGGGGGGGGGAAATTGCAATTAGATATACAGTGAGCAATAAGTGTAGAAAGGTATATTTTTGTCTATTCAGAACTAAAAATTATCTCCCTTTTACATATTTTTTAAATTTTAATTAAAACATGTATATATTATATAGTAGGAAAATTACAAAATAAATTTTTCAAGTTTTCCAAAAAGTCCTACCAGCTCATAAAAAAAACCAATAATAATAAATATATATATATATATATAATTTTATCTAAAAATATTCTCTAAAATTTCAAGTTTTTATTTGTTATACAATTTATACCATACAACTGCATTTTGTGCAAAATAGATTTGCCAATTCTAGATTCACTAGAGCACTGTGGTGAATATACAATAAAGGAAAGGATTAACCCCAAAACCACAACAAAATGGTTTTGTTGTGGTTTTGGGGTTAATCCTTTCCCTAATTGCCAATTCTAAGGTGAAAAAATACTAACCTACAACACTAAATGTAAGCCTTCTGATATTATTTTCTCTATCTTCCATATCAATTAAATTCAGTTCAGTCTTGATAGAAATCATAGGTGGTGGACCTGTGATCCAATGAGTCTGCCTGCAAATTAATTAATTACAGTCATTATTCATTCTGTAAAAGAAGTATTTCTTCTTTCATTGTCTATGGTACAATTTGATAAAATAATATTAAATTTTACATATTTCCAACTGCATCAATGCAATTAATCCAACAATATTAGAAAAAAATTTACTTGAAATATAAACTTATTTTTCTTTACAATTTACTGGAAGATTTATTGAAAACATGGGTCAAAATACCAGCTCTCATCGATATATTTAAATAAATCACTTACCAAATAAATGTATGTACTGGAATTAAGTAAGGTAAGCCACAGTACAATTCTGTTTTGCAATCTTCTTTAATAAGCGTGGCTTGCTTCATTTCCGGAACAAGTGCTGATACTGTGTGTGGACTGTTCACATCCAAGTCAACGACCCACAAACCAGAATCATGTCTTCGAACATCACCATTGATATTGTGATATGTCTTATCTACATGCTGCAATAAAATTAAGTTATGTGACAAATCAAAACAAATTATTATAGATTAACTCTTTAGTACTAAGTGTCGATCTAATCGTGTCTTAAGTTTTACGCGAAGAGTGCTAAAGTCAATCAAATCAACATTTTTTGTTAACTGTGTGTAGTTAATATTTTCAAACAGAATTCGCTACAATCGGTTCCAATCGTTTCAGGAAGATCCACTGAATATGATTAATCCTTATTCTATAGAATGTACTGAAAAATAACAGAGTAATGTTTGCGTTCTACTTATAACCAAGGAGTGATAGGTTGTTTTTATTTATACACTAAATGTTTTATTTAGTCAATGTTTTAATGTGGTATAAGTGTGTAAGTTGCTTTATTTAGTCCTTTAAATATTTCAAATGAGCCATTCAGTATAGTGAAATCCCTTGTTCATTGTTGGCCTAATCTATAAAGGCCCTTTTTTTAAAGTGTTTTTGGAGTTTAGTAAATATATATATATATATATATATATATATATATATATATATATATACTAAACAAATATACAGAATACAGAATATATATATATATATATATATATATATATATATATATATTCTGTATTTCCTTTTAGACTTACAAAAATTGAATATATAAAGAAATTCTTGTTTTCAGTTTTTGAATATTTTAATATTTATTGTGCACAATAGTATAATGGATGACAGTGTAATTAGGAATTTACTAGAAATATGTCTGTTTGGTAACCGTACACCAAAATGCTTATACATTTATTTTTATTTATAATTTCAATGTTCAATTTTGTCTTCTCTCTTGAATCATATAATCAATTTTTTAAAAATTGGTCACTTTTTTTACATTTCAAAGTAAAAAAAAAAAAAGAAATTTTATAGATACAATTTTATATATATATATTTTATTTTTTTATCTGAACAAACATAATACTACTTTTAAAACGTGTAATACATAATGTAGACGTTTGTGAGTATGATAAAATAAACTGGGGCCAAAAATCTTAAAAAATGGATTTGTAATGAATTATTTAGTGACACAACATAATTTACTAATTTTTCTGCTAGCAATTTGAAGCATGGAAAATTGACAGGTGCTTAGCATTAAAAGGGTCAAGAGCATCAATATGAAAAGCTAAAGGATATTTTTTAAGTTATCCTAAATTAGGCATTGCAAGCTACGAGTTCAGTTAAATATTTACAAATTTTCCAATATGTTTAACCTCCCTTTCTACAATAATGTAATAATTTTATATAATTTTTATTTGTAACAAATGTGATGCATAATTTGAATCCTTCCCTTTATATTTATACAATCTTATATATTTCCTAAATCAGGTCTTAAGTTTAAGCCCAGTTTGAACTATGTAAGTTGAGTTAAATTCACTCAATTTCTGGTGTAACTGTCATATTCTTAATTGTATTATTTAATCTATTCTCAACTGTATTATTTTAAGGAAACTTTTAATTTGATATGTCCAATTTATTGTGAAAGTAAATTTAGCACAATTACTTCTCTGTTCCTCTACAATCTTTCTTTTGCCACCAATTTGACTTCTGTTTTTTCAGAAATCAAGTTAAGACAATCCTAGGAATGAAAGAAAAATTTTAATGTACTTAAATCAATTATAAGTCCTATCGGAAATATAGATTATTATTATAATTTTGGGAAAGATCTACCAGGAAGTAGATCAGTTGCACAATTAAAAATTTTACTAGTATTCATTCTTTGGAAGAACATCCAAATACACCAAAAAGAGTTTGTAGTATAACTAAACATCATTGTTTAATGCTAATTTTGAAATCTCTAACTGATTGTTTTTACTAATACATTATATAATATAGATACATATGTTGTTAATACTATAATTATAAGAGCTTACCAGGACCATAAACCTCTGTGGACTTGGTGACAATGCATCACTTGAATAAGGAAATCCAAGAGGCGTTAGTACCACTATTAAAACTGACGTAACAAATACAATCACAAAAAGGCTCATCACTCGTTTTGAATTTCGAACTAATAATATCACAGGCACCTGTACAAAGACATAAGAAAAGTATGAATAAAAAAATATACAATAAATATTTTTTAATATCATACAAATATATACGCTAGGTTGTTCAATAATGCCAATAAATGAAAAACAACTAATCAAAGTTATGATGCATTGCATAGAGCTATAATATAGGATTTGACAAGTAAGTTTCATGATTATTATTCTACAAACAGTAACGTTACTTTATTTTTTGGTAAAGTCATGTTTAAAACAGCATGTCACTGCTATCAGCAAGCTTTGTTCTCCAAATGATTTCAGTAAAAAGTTTTAAAATTTTAACCTTCCAACTGGCATTCGACAACTCAACACAAATTTGCGTTTCTGTAGTGACATTCAACAACTGCAACTACAGAGTTGTCATAAAATGACACTTTTTACAAATCAACATTTTAGTACCACTATAAAACTAATTACCTGTACTTTTAAATGATTATAACCAAAAGATCATAAATTGTAAAGAAAATAATTAAATAATTTGCAAAACTCACTGTATTTCATAGCTAGGAATAAACGCAATAAAGGTTGTCAAAGCAGAAGAAAAAAATTACTTAAATTTTGTCTATTTTTCACAAGTCCATATTTCTGTCAAAATACTCCAAAGATGCACTGTTTTATAGTGTTTTTCTTTCTCTTTACAACAGTGCCTTCTAAATTATTTTCACTGTCATAGTTATTGATATAGATTTTTTTTTTTTGGCCAAAATGGTTTGCCCCAGTGGCATTTACGACAACCGCACTCTATGTTAAATATTGCAAATTTTCATACTTTCTGATTATTTAAATTTTATTGTAATGGATTTTAATTGGTTAGACGCCAGTTTGAATAAAAAACAAAAACCTCGAAATCATGAATTTTCAGGAAAATGTACTCAAATTACAAACAAACTACAATTTATCTGAAAATACCCACACTTAATAATTATTATTTTCAAATGTTTCCTGATATATATATATATAAATTCCCTACAAACTAAAATAGTTTTCCCGGTTATGGGAGTGATTCTTAAATATATACAATGATACAAATTAACTTACATTTCTAACATCAAACAACATGTAAATTTCTTATAAATTAAAATTGTCCAAAGTTCTTAATTGTCTTTTAATCTAAAATTTCAACTCAATTACCGATACAAAACCAACCTACAGTCTATTATTAGAAAGTTTCCACAAATCGTCTTAGAACCAGATTTTAGCAAAATTCGTCTATTAAAATAGTTTGCTATAAATGTTTCTAAATATCTCAGATGATAATATATTGCACTTCCAGTGGCCGAGGCACAAATTGCACAGAAAAGTAAGTATTACTAGAGGTTTGTAATATATTTGTGGATAAAAGTTGATTAAAAAAATTTTTATTTATTACATTAAAAAAAAGAAGATTTTACGGAAAAAGGTAAAAACTTAGGCCTCATTTGAAAAAATCACCAAAAATAGTAATATTACGCAAAACACAACTACAAATTATCATTTCATTCAGAAAGGTGCATAGAATTTAGTTGTGTAGTGAAACAAATTTAGATCTAAAAAAGTTTGAGTTATTAAGTCGGGAATCAAAAAATCGACCGGTGGCCGAGGCAAAAATTGCACAGAAAAGAATGTACACCATACAAATTTTTATTTTATTTATTTATTTTTTTTTCATGTATTACTAGAGATTTGTAATATATTTATGGATAAAAGTTGTAAAAAGAAAAATCAATTTATAAATTTTTCATTAGTTAGTATCTAAGAAATCAAAAATTCTTAAAAAAACCAAAGGCAAAATGCGAAATGAAAGCTTATATTTACATATATCAACATTTTTTCAAAGAATTTATAGATAGGCCTATATAAATTTCTATACATTTTGCATACTTTTTGGTAAAAACATAATCAATTTATAAAATTTTCATTAGACAAAATTATTTTTATATGTAAACAAATGGAAATTTGATAAAAAGGTTAGACCAGATATAACATAACCCATCTCTAGACAGCCTCAGTATAAGATAAGTCTAACACATTCACTCAAAACAAAAATTCTACAAACAATAATACAAATATTATAATTTGTATATCCAAATTATAATAAATAAACATACCTAACAAAATAAGTTCACAATAACAGAAATAATCCCAAGCCACGTACTATGCCTATCACAATATGTCATTTTAGTACACAAACAAGCCTGAGTAAAACGGTAACTTGCAAGTCAGAAATAATAACCTAAAATAACTCTAGGACGTAATGAGTGTTTCCAACTAAAAGATCTATACTTCATCTTCCAAATAGTGTAAAGATCGGTTACAAATATCAATGTAAGTAATCGATATTTCCTATTTAGTAAACTGCACCGAAAGAAAAATGAGTATGGTCCGGTTTGGTTACTACTTCGTAGAATGGATATATCTCGTAAACTATATAACATACGATAATTTCGAATTCGTAGTTCGAAAGAGAAAGAAAAATACCATATAATATTGTCAACTTGTAGCATTTGGACAAGTATTACCATTTTGTAAAATCATATGAACACAGAATACACATTTTTCTATATAAAAACTGTCGCGTCAAGTGAGGCGATCTAGCGGAATAGTCGGCAACTTTATTGAATTCTTGAATTTTTACTTTTAGTGACAAGGATTTTGTTATACATGATTATGAAACATTGAAACATCACCTTTACAATGATATATTATACATTTTGATAAAATAATATCTACTAGGATAAAAGTTGAATTGAAAAAAATGTAATTTTTAGCGTGTAAAAATGAGTTAAAATTCTTGATTTTTTAAAATTTGTATATAATAAAAACTATAACAGATAGAAAGATTTGGAAAGCACTGATCGAAAGAGAAAGACGTGATCTATAGAACAGTATTATGTTAGATCTGTTCGACAGAAAAATAGATTTGTGAACATCTGAGAAAGAATGGCGTCATTTCTGTTTACAACCGCACAAGTTCAAATCTTTGATATTACGCATCAAAATATGCAAACTTTACCAATTTTTGGAATATTATTTATAACGTTTTGTGGTATTTTTTTTTTTTTTTTTTTTTTTTTCTCCATGATTATGTATCTATGGAACATTAGCTTTCCAATGGTATTTTATTTATTGCGATAGGACGATTATAAGTGGGCGAAATGTTGAATTGCAAAATACATGTTTTAACTAAACCATCCATCATTCATCAACCCGGTACCGGGTCAAATGCCAGTTCGAGGGTTAACATACTTACTCCAAAACCTTTACATCTAACATCTCTTCATTACACAGATAAATTCTATGCATCTTTATGAGAAAAATGATGTCAAAAGTTATGTTTTGTATTTTGTAAAGTTATGTTAAGTTAATTATTTTGTTCAAGAAAAGCTGAAGCAAACATATAACAAAACCTGAATTTATATTTATCCTGACAGTAAGATAGCGATAAAAGCTCTTGCAGGTACTATTATAAAATCTAATTTAGTCTGAGAATGGCAGGAAAAGCTCAATGCTCTACCTCTGAAAAACCGGGTAACTTTGCACTGGGTACTGAGACACAAGGGTGTTGAGGTAAATGAAGATGCTGAAAGATTTACAAAACAGGGATCTGCAACTGAGTTTGTTATACCTGAGCTAGCATGTGTGTGTCTGGCTAGTAAAAAAAAATGAAAAAGGAAGAACAACAATAATAACAACAAAGAACTGGCTGGTGATCATCTGTTAGTAACTGTCAACTCTATTATTTGACAGATATCTCAATAATAGAAAACTTTGTACATTTATTAATCGACCAAGTTGCAAAAAACCTTATTCCTGAATTTCATAATGACTGGTACAAATATTTCGATACTGTGTAGCAAACATTCAGACTAAATGCCGAATAATTGAGTTAATGCAGGACCTCGCTGTGGTCAATCAACAAGCTATGAATTATTTATTCAAAAGTCCTTCTCTACAAAGTAACCTTATTGTTAATACAATATATTCACATGATGATGAGATATACTAGTGGAGAAAGAAGCAAATCCCCTGAACTTGTGATGTAAGTACAGAAAATATCAGCATCACTCAAAAAATAAATATTAGATAGTTAAAATAATTCTATAGATAATTGATAATGGAAGTTTTTTGTCAGATGGAACTAGTCATATTTTTAATACATATTGAAGAATGCTTAAAACTAGTTTGCTTTTTATTTTCACTGAATAAATATCTATGAATTTTACGCAAACACAAAAGCTTTCTAATTTAAAACCATAGCTAATCATTTCCACACCTTTAGTAATGAAAAATAATATGCATTTAACATGGGATGGCCATGACTTGGGGCCATTTTACCACTTGACTTGAAACTATATGTAATTGAAAGAACTATTTTGAAATTGTAACCAATTATTTGAACTTTGTTTACTCAATTATGTTCATACATTGTTATTTTCATTTGAATACCATTGGAATTAACAGAAATTAAGTTTCTAACATTTAGACCTAACTTCACACTAACATCCACTCCAGTCAGCCTTCTCAAATTGAAATTTACCTAATTGATTGTTCTTCATTTACTTAAATTTCCTCATCCAATATTTTCATTTGCGTGCCCTTAGTATCAACAGAAATGAAGTTAGTTCGAACAATTGAGGTATATCTGTTAGCCCCTCCCAAGCTGAAACTAATGCCAATTATTTGTACCAATTTGTACACAATTGTTAATTTATCTTGGACAAAAACAGTGTATGAGGTCCTATATTAATTTACAATTTTAACTAATATAGGTTCTGAATTACAGCAAAATTATTGACAAATGTTGACAATTATTTCAGATTTGCAGTGTAATACTTATGTTTCTTACCAAAAAACTTAGAAGAAGCAAGAACATTGCAGAGGTTATGAGTGAAAGCACTATTTCAGCATGATTTCCAGACCCTGAACGTCCCATTATAGGCACAATCAGTAATAAAGCTCCATTTATTGTATAACCACACTGGATGAATGGCAGTAAAAACACGAGAAGATGAATGCCAAGCCAGCGCCAATCTAAGTAAATGACAAATATATTTTATTATTTGATATATATATATATATATATATATATATATATATAATCAATTATAGAGCTCCATACATATGGTACCTGGAAAATTACTATTTAAAATTATTTGTGGTTTACCATTATGCCATGTGCAAGCTGTTATGATTATAATATATCTTCTTAGGCACAATAAATTTTTACACACTAGTTATTAGAAAACAAGATATTGCTGAAGCTATAACATAATACTTTTCTTATATGTTATAAAATATTTTATCTTTATTATAAAATCCAAAATAGTAAAATTACTTTATTAAAAATTTATTTGAAATATCTACAACTAGTCTTCAACTACTACTAAATAAGTTGACAATAATGCAGATAATTTCAGTTATAGAAATTCATTTGTTTATTCATTTAAATTATAAATATTTTCTTTTAGTAAATTATTTCTTGTTAAACATTAATAATATTTGCTTTTGAGTTCTTTTAATAACACAACAAGGTTAAATTGTCTTTAATTACAAAGTTAAATTATTCCAGGCTAGCTCTAGGTTTGGGTTCATTACATATATCTTTATCATAGAATTACAAAGTTCTTTTATAAATATTAGTAATTAATATTTATTATTTTCTCGGGGCAGGCACTCGACCAGACATGAACAAACTGTTTTTAACGCATTTTGTGAAGTTACAGTTAAGAAAAATTGAGATTTAGGATCGGTGTTCTTTTTTGAAATAGGCTTATGAATTGTAAAATTTGTTAAAGTTTATTTTCAATATTAAGAGTTTCTGGACTTTATTATGTTTAAATTTACAGAGGATACCACTCTCTGTGTGATTTAGCACTGAATTTACCACTGTTTATACTGTTTTAACATACTAAAACTTGACGGCATCACTTTTAAAATTACGAATAGAAATTTTCATCTTTGGGCTCTGAAGTCTTGGATTGGAAATGAATTTTTGGCTTCGGTTTTTGAATTGAATTGTTGCCGCGGTTCCCAGCATGCACTGTTCTTCCGTTCCCTTGGTTACTCAAATAATATTCTTTCGCCTTGTACAATTTGATGTTCCTGACTTGAATAAATTATAATTTTGATATTACTTTATGTCTTTTTTGCCTTTGGTCTCGTGATAATATTTATTCATATTTACATTGCCGATTCTTAAATGAGTTTACTGATTTTATTGTTAATTGTATAATTTCCCGTTCCAACAGAATGACGTACTTATATCTATGACTCAAGTAGTCCTAGTTCTAATTCTAATTATATAACATTTGGGTCTTACGGTTACTATTTATGTTCTTAAATTTACTTTAAGGATTATTTTACTATTCTAACAGATATTGTGACTTATTATTTATTTTTATTTGATTTTATTAATTTCGATTGTGATAGTCGTTTCTTTGATCTAGTTGTACTAACAAAAACATGGCGTTCATAGGGAATGCGTTTTACCTTCATATATTGTATATGCTATCTTCTGATGATTAAAATAAAAAATAGTTGTTTACTGAGGCTATATATATATATATATATATATATATATATATATATGTGTAGTGCTTATATTAATTTATGGTGTAGTGTTTGTGACAGTATTATGGAATTGGTTTCAATGTGTTTGTTTAGATGTGAGGTTATAGGTTTTCATGTTACAAGGCTCTGTCTAGGCTTTATTCTATATTTGAGAATTATATTTGATAATATCCATTTCTATATGGATTTGGGTGAATTCTTGGGGTGTGAATTGGTTTTGACATAGTTAATTTAGTTATTGATGATGTTTTTCCTTGTGTATTACTTTCGTAAATTGTTTAGGCCTATCAGCTGATATTTTAGTGTCAGTTTCTTGGTTGGCTTTGTGGGTCATTGAACTTTGCTTTGTTTTGGTGTCGTTTATTTTAGGCTAACTTTTTATGATGGAATTTGTGACGTTATAAATGCCCTTTAAATTTGTTTTTGTGAAGTTTACTGAACAATAAATAAATTTATAACTAACAAATTACATTGTAAAATAACATATATAACATAATATAACATAACATAACATACATTGAACACTTATTCTTATGGAATTATAGGTTATCCTTACTTATTTTATCAGTTGATTTTGAATTGGTTTAACAAATTGAATAAAATTAACAATTGGATTATATGGATCTTATTCTCATATTAGGCTACATATACCTAATTAATTGATATTTTATATCATAATTCATGGTTCATGGGGTTATACATAGTTTATCATTTAATTTGGGTAACACTTTATAGTTGGGGACACATGTTTTATCATTGGGGTGGGAAACATATAATTGTCATATGACATATAGTTCATACTAAGGAATGTCCATTGGACATGGGGAATACACATTTCGGGGACACTTTTACATAAATACATATTTTGTGATACTGTTCATTTTTATTTCACTGTTTTTATATGGGTTCACTATTCATGGAGATATACATATATTTTAATATATAAATATTTGTGATAATTCACTGTTTATGGGGGGAATAAGTTGTGTGGGTTGTGGAAAAAATACTGTTTATGAGGGACCATTTTGTTTGTAGTAAAAACACATTGTTGATGGGGAACATACATATAGATAGTCACATTTTTTTATATTTAAGCACTTTGTTTATGGGGAATATACATATATATAGGGAATTATATATAAATGGATAGTCACATTGTTTATGGTGAACACATGTTTTATAGGGGACACTTGTTTTATATTGAAGTACATTGTTTATATCGTTGCACTTAACTTTATGTCGATTAGGTTGGTTCGTCGGAGGTCTGTACAGGCAAGGCAATTTTGTAACGACGTAGGAGAGATATGTGATATGGTCCATAGGTTTTTCCATTATCATCGATTAGGGAGTAAATGGCTTTTCCCATTTTCTTCAATATTTTTAATGGTCCAACATATATTGTGAACAATTTTGCTGTTTCACCATATCCCATACTGGATTGGGGAAATGACTTTACTAGTACTAAATCATTTTCCTTGAGTATCGTTATCTTATGTTTTGCATTTAATTTCTCTGCTCTTTTGGCTTGTGTGGTTTTTATTCGAGATTTTGTTAATTCTAACTTTTGTTGAATGGGGATTTGCATTTTGAAAGGGTTTTGTATTACCTCTTCCCAGAATCTGATATCACATTTGTTTAGTTGTAATTCATTGGGAGTGAAACCAGTGGTTTCATGTTGTATTTCGTTTAGGAAACTGTTTATGGTACTTATGTAGTTTGACCAACTTCTGTGATTTTGAGCACAATATGTCCTGAGACAGCGTTTGACTTCTTTTATAGGACGTTCTGCCATGTTTGATATGGGGTGGTATACTGGATTTAGTATGTGTCTTATTTGATTCTCTTCTAGTTTTTGAATCCAAATTCTACTTTTGAATTGAGTACCATGGTCAGTTAAGATTTTCTTAGGTTTTCCGTATGTGGGTATGTATTCTTTGAACATTCTGTCTATTACTGCCTGTGATGTGGCTCTCTTTAGATTGTATAATTGGACAAATTTTGTGAATGTATCCAGAATGATGAAGATATATTGGACACCACCTCGACTTTTTGGTAAAGGACCAATCAAATCGATTGCGATTAGATCTCCTTTTCCTTCAGATTTGACTCCACTAGTCTCTCCATAGAGAGGATGGTTACTGTGTTTGCATTTTTGGCAGGTATCGCAGGTTCCTATTAATTGTCTAATTTTCCTAGCCATATCTTTAAATATGAAATCCTTTTGTAAAATTTGCAGGCATTTCCTTGCTCCACAGTGTAGATAAAATTTATGGCATTCTGAGATTAAAGTATTGACAAGTGATTGGGGTATTGTAATTAACCAATTGTTGTGATGCTTCTGGTATAGTATGTCGTCATTTATTCTAAATCTATTATGTTCTGTAGTGTTTGAATTTTTAATTTGGAGATATATCTGTTTGAGAGTTGGATCGTTTTGTTGTAATTGTATTAAATTTCGAAGGTTTTCTAAAAGTTCTAAATTGTGTTCTCTTTCTAAATTTGCGACTATTAATTCTGGTGTGGTTGTCAATGAATTCTGTTGATTCTCATCTGTTCTGACTCTGCTGAGTAGGTCAGCTATTGTGTTATCCACTCCTTTACAATGTACAATTTCAAATTGGTGATCTTGTAATGCAAGTATCCATCTAGTTAATCTACCATTTAACAATTTGCATGTTTTCGAAAATGTCAATGCTTTATGATCAGTAATGATCGTTAATTTTGTGTTTAAAATGTAATGTCTGACTTTTTGTATGCAGTAGACGACTGCTAGCAACTCCTTTTCTGTAGTGGTGTATCTGATCTCGCATTTCTTCAATGTTTTGGATATAAATAGAATAGCCCTTTTGTTGTTCTGGCTGTCAATTTGGAATAAATGTCCTCCTATCGCAAAGTCTGAACTGTCTGTCTGTAGGTAGTAGGGTTGGTTTGGCATAGGATGGTTCAATACATTTGTTTTTAGAAATAAATTTTTAATTTCTAGGAAGTGTTTCTCTTCATTAGAAGTCCAAATAAATTTTACTTTCTTAGAAGTCAATCTCATTAAAGGTTGTACAGTTTTTGCATATTTGTCTACGAATTTGTTGTAGTAGTTGATACCTCCTAGGAACCGTTTGAGTTCTTTCCTAGTGGTGGGTGATGGAAAGTCTTGAAAACATTTAATCTTTTCTGAATCTGGTTCTAGACCAGTAGTGGTTAAATAGTACCCTAAGAAAGGAACTCTATCTCGACAAAAGATTGATTTAGACAGTTTTATTGTCATCTTTGCATCTGCAAGTTTTCTAAATACATATTCTAAGTGTTGTAAGTGTGAATTGAAATCAGGTGATATAACACATATATCATCAATGTAGACTAAAGAAAAGTTTTCTATCGTGTTCTTGAATACTTGATCTAGTGCTCTTACTAGGGCAGCTTGTGAAGTGGATAGACCAAAAGGGGTTACAACATATTGATACACTTTGCCTCGAAATTGAAATGCTGTATACTGTCTAGATTGTGGTTCTAGCTCAATCTGTCAGTATGAAGAGGTAAGATCTAATGTAGTCAGCCAGTTGGAATTTGTAGCTTTAGCTAATAGCTCATTAATGCTTCTGTTACATTCATAGTCGGGGGTAATTAGTGCGTTTATACGTCTCATGTCTAGACATATACGGAGATCGCCAGTCTTCTTCTTGACAATTATAATAGGGTTTACAAATGGGCTGTTTGATTCCTCAATTATATTGTCCTCGAGCATGTCATTTAATTTTCTCTCTACTTCATCCTGTAAATTTATGGGTATTGGATAACTTTGGGCTCTATAATGTTCTGGATTGTCTACCCTGATATGGTGTTGGTACATGTTGCAACGTCCAGGTTTGTCTGAAAATACTATATTGTTTTGTTTAATTAGGTTGATTATTAGGTCCTTTTCTATTTTGTTGAGTTTATCGTTGTCTTTAATTAAATCGTTTATTTCACTGTTGTTGTTATTATTATGATTTTGAGTTTGATTATTGTTATTTATTCTATATTCATTGTCGTCGTATTTTATTATTTTGCATCCTGCTGACTCATTACTTTTGCTATCGAACTTCATTATTAATATTCTATTATCCTTACTCATTATAGTAATTGTATTAATCTTGAAATTTATTTCCATTTTTAGCATACGTATTGCGTCTATTCCCATTATGCAATCTTTAATAAGGTTGGGGACAATTATACATTGGATATCAAACTCGATATGTTTTATTTGGGCTTTTAATAGCACAATGTGTGAAATTCGTTTCGATTTATTGTTCAACGCAGTGGTGATGAATGTGTTACTCACTGGCAACTGTTCAAAATGACCTAAATTGTTCTTGTTTACCTGGAACCAGTTATCAGAAATACAGGATATACTGCTTCCCGTATCTACTAACGTATTTGTGGATATACCATTTAAATTTATAGTTATTTCTGGACACTTACAGTTGGTTTGATCTGGACTATTGTCATTGTCTTCATTTAATAGAAATTCTCTATCGTAATAAAGGTTTGAGATGTTGTAATCATTATAGTATGATTTGGTTTCTTTTTGTGGCTCTGTTCCGATTTTTGTAAAATTTGTTGGCACTGACTTAGAGTGTTCAGGTTTTTCTCGCAGATATCTCTCGCTTTTGCCTGTACAGCCTTGGTTGTTATTCGAAGTTTGGTCTAGGCCAGTGCGTTGGAGTTTAACTCTTGGTTACATTCCTCCTGAGGCACTTGTATTGGTTTCTCTAGTGTCGGTGGTTTAGTATTCATTGCTATAGCTTGACATATCATTCTTTGCTCGTTTGTAGGATACCTAACCTCTCTTCGCTCTTGGTATGGGCCTTTTTGTTGATAATATCGTTCTTGGTCTTGTTGTGGTTGTCTGTATTTGAACTCAGTCCTTATGGGTTCTGGTTGTCTATCGTAGTTGGTTTTCTGGTTATAGTTTCGGTTTTGATTATAATTGTTTGTATAATGTTGTCCATAACCGTTGGTGAGCCTCTGATTGGGTCTGTAGCTATTTTGACTTTTATAAGGGTGTTCACTGTTCTTTCTGAACTCGTTTTGGGATTGATAATTCCTAAAGGGTGGTTTTTGTGGTTGGTTGTAGTTAGTATTTGTTTGGTAATGTCTAAATGGTCTGTTGTTGGTGGGATTTTGTGTTCCTCTCGGGCTTGTATTATTACGTCTCCTAATTTCCGAGTTTGCCTCTTCCGTATCTTCTCTTTGTAGAATGTCAGCAAATTCCTTTATTGTACTTATATTCTGTACTCTTTGCGCATCCTGTATGCGTTGGTCAAAATGTTCTACTAGGGTTGCGATGATGTCTTCCTCCGGTGGTTGGGGAGTCATCGACTTTCATTGTTAACACCCTGTCAATGAAGTATTCACTTCGAGTGAGTTTTCCTCCTAAACGATATTGTTCGAGTTCAAGTTTTTGCCTAATTCCTTTTTGAACATCCCTATTCCAAAACTTGGATAGGAATTCTTCGCAGAATTGCTGGAAATTTGTAGTATCGCCTTTTATTAATTGCCACCACCGAGCAGCACTACCCTCTAAACTGTTGTCGATTATGTCGAATAGACAGTCTCTGTTGTATCCGATCTGGTTGATTTGTCGACAAGTTAACCTCTCGTAGTATCTTGTTAATCTATCCAGATAATCATTTGGATTATTCTGTCTTCCGTTAAATTTAGGAAGTATCGGATTAGTTAAATTGTTGATTTCTTGACTATTACCTCCACAAGTTACGTTTATATGGGATGGTATGGCATTTTCGATATTTGATTTCGGTAGTTCAGCAATCATAGCTTTTACCTCATGGATCACATTATTTTTATTTTGTAACAATTGCTTCTCAATTGTGGCCTTCTGTAGGTCTAGGGACTCATTTAAACTCTGATTACTGATTGTGGAATCTAATCTACTTTCTAGGTTGTCTATTCTTTGGTTGTTCTCTGTCACAGCTTGTTCCATTTCAATTAATTTATCTGTAAATTGAGTTTCTACTATAGCTATCTGTATTGCCAAACATTCCTTTAAATTAGTAATTTCTTTCTGGACTATTTCAAAATTTTCCTTCAAATTGGATTCATTTTGAATCATTTTTAATTCTAGTTTTTCCTGATTTTGTTTAAATTTATGGTCGATGTTAATCTGTAGATTGTTAATTAACAGCGTCATTTGTTCTAATAACGTAGGGACATTTGGTTCTGTATCTTGGACACTACTAGCACTACTCTGCTCCATAACCTCTATTTGGTTAGGCCTAACATTTAGTTCAGTGTCATTGGCATCAATAGTCTCTCTAAAGGTTTTCAATTTCCCTTCCTTGGCTTTTCCGGTGGGATTAATTTTAGGCCTAAGGTTATATTTGCTACTTTCTTCTTGGTTAGCGTCCATTTTAAATTATTATTTTTGATTTTGGTATATGTTTTTGAGTTTAAATAGATAAATTACTAAATTGAAATTAGGCTAATCTTAATTCTAATACATATCTTATTCTAGGCTATTAAATTTGTTCAATCTTATAATTAAAGTTGAATGAATCCTTATTTCTAAATTGTTGTCTTAAATTTAATTTCAATTTACTTATATAATATATTTACTTAACCTAAGTCATTCTGTTGAATTCTCAGTTTGTTCATGCCCTAATCGTTGCGGCGCCATTTATAACATAATACTTTTCTTATATGTTATAAAATATTTTATCTTTATTATAAAATCCAAAATAGTAAAATTACTTTATTAAAAATTTATTTGAAATATCTACAACTAGTCTTCAACTACTACTAAATAAGTTGACAATAATGCAGATAATTTCAGTTATAGAAATTCATTTGTTTATTCATTTAAATTATAAATATTTTCTTTTAGTAAATTATTTCTTGTTAAACATTAATAATATTTGCTTTTGAGTTCTTTTAATAACACAACAAGGTTAAATTGTCTTTAATTACAAAGTTAAATTATTCCAGGCTAGCTCTAGGTTTGGGTTCATTACATATATCTTTATCATAGAATTACAAAGTTCTTTTATAAATATTAGTAATTAATATTTATTATTTTCTCGGGGCAGGCACTCGACCAGACATGAACAAACTGTTTTTAACGCATTTTGTGAAGTTACAGTTAAGAAAAATTGAGATTTAGGATCGGTGTTCTTTTTTGAAATAGGCTTATGAATTGTAAAATTTGTTAAAGTTTATTTTCAATATTAAGAGTTTCTGGACTTTATTATGTTTAAATTTACAGAGGATACCACTCTCTGTGTGATTTAGCACTGAATTTACCACTGTTTATACTGTTTTAACATACTAAAACTTGACGGCATCACTTTTAAAATTACGAATAGAAATTTTCATCTTTGGGCTCTGAAGTCTTGGATTGGAAATGAATTTTTGGCTTCGGTTTTTGAATTGAATTGTTGCCGCGGTTCCCAGCATGCACTGTTCTTCCGTTCCCTTGGTTACTCAAATAATATTCTTTCGCCTTGTACAATTTGATGTTCCTGACTTGAATAAATTATAATTTTGATATTACTTTATGTCTTTTTTGCCTTTGGTCTCGTGATAATATTTATTCATATTTACATTGCCGATTCTTAAATGAGTTTACTGATTTTATTGTTAATTGTATAATTTCCCGTTCCAACAGAATGACGTACTTATATCTATGACTCAAGTAGTCCTAGTTCTAATTCTAATTATATAACATTTGGGTCTTACGGTTACTATTTATGTTCTTAAATTTACTTTAAGGATTATTTTACTATTCTAACAGATATTGTGACTTATTATTTATTTTTATTTGATTTTATTAATTTCGATTGTGATAGTCGTTTCTTTGATCTAGTTGTACTAACAAAAACATGGCGTTCATAGGGAATGCGTTTTACCTTCATATATTGTATATGCTATCTTCTGATGATTAAAATAAAAAATAGTTGTTTACTGAGGCTATATATATATATATATATATGTGTAGTGCTTATATTAATTTATGGTGTAGTGTTTGTGACAGTATTATGGAATTGGTTTCAATGTGTTTGTTTAGATGTGAGGTTATAGGTTTTCATGTTACAAGGCTCTGTCTAGGCTTTATTCTATATTTGAGAATTATATTTGATAATATCCATTTCTATATGGATTTGGGTGAATTCTTGGGGTGTGAATTGGTTTTGACATAGTTAATTTAGTTATTGATGATGTTTTTCCTTGTGTATTACTTTCGTAAATTGTTTAGGCCTATCAGCTGATATTTTAGTGTCAGTTTCTTGGTTGGCTTTGTGGGTCATTGAACTTTGCTTTGTTTTGGTGTCGTTTATTTTAGGCTAACTTTTTATGATGGAATTTGTGACGTTATAAAGCCATATAAGTTCAGACTTATAAACAAGAAATATGCTCTGATCCTATTAATTGAAACAGATTGATAAAAGTTAAAAACATCTATATGTACACAAATGTGTTAGTGTTTCATTAGTTAAATTTAACACAATTTTATTAAAATACACATGTTGTTTCTTGCCTTAACAAAAAATAATAATGTGTACAGAAATTTGTAAAGAAAATTAAATGACCTACATTATCTGATTTACTTGATGAATTTATCTGCATAACATCTTTTTAACAAAACATGTGTTGATGTTTTTTGTCAACTCTTTAAAAGCGTATGCACTACCTAATATTTTTAAAAATTAACCTTGATAAAATCAGTAGTGATTTGATATCAAGAACAATCTAGTCATAATAGGAGAAATAATCATGTTCATATAGACTCCAGAAGAGAATTTTTGGTATTCCAAGTTTTTAGTAAATATATCTTTTTATAAGCAATGTTGCCAACCTAATCCTTTGGTTCTAGGTTATTATTATTTTTTTAATTTGACCAGTTTTTTATTTATTTTTTTTTTTCACACATACATTACATCACCTACAGAATCAGGAAATTTGATTTTTGACACACTACCAATCTGCTGCGAATAAATGTACATAAGAATTTGTAACAACCATAAATAAGATATAAATCTATAGTTTGGTGTTAAGAAAACTTTTGTGTAACCATAAAGAAATCTTGTGTCTCCATAAATTAAGTAATTTATATATTTACTGCCATCCTGCCTCAAGTCAGTACCAAGGATCCTAGTGCAGCATATTTGATCTTATGAGTAATCCAATTTACAACACCCAAAACTAAATAAAAATTCACACATTATTCAGTATTTAATTGGATCAACTCCAACTAGCAACAATGGAATATAACTAATTTATTGCAATAATTATGTTTTGATTCTCTGACCTTCCAAATAAATAAAAAATACAATTTTGTAGAAGCCTAATAAGCATAGCAATTCTACTTAACTTTATCATAAGTATACCAGTATATAAGTCACTTGATTCAAGACTTGTAAGGGTTGATACATACAAGCAAATCAAATGGTGGATTTAATCTTGTCTATAGACAGCTATGAACCCCATCAGAACTTATGATGTAGGCAGGCAATTATAATTTTCAATTCTTCCATAATGGTCGGTTTGACCATGGAATGCAGACTTTGTGGTGGCAAATACAAGGCATTTACAGAATACTTATTCCTGAAGTGTAATACTGGAACAAAAGAGACTACTGATTTTCAGCCTGTCTCTTACTCCAAGAATTACAGATGATCTAACAAAGAAAGTTATGTACCTTACGAAGGATATAAAACTACTAAGCTGGCTGGAATAGAACACAGAAGTACACTACTAAAGTACTTTAGTCTTTTTAGGCTAAAGTGCTTTGGATGTAAAACCGGTTTCCTAAAAAAGTTTTGGTTGAATTACATAATTGGATAAAAACATCTTGTTCTTTTAATGTACAGAGTAGTTTAGATTGAAATAAAAAGCTCCTTGTAACTGTTTTCACCTAGCATCTCTTTAATAACAAATATTGTTCATTGTACTGTGTAACAAAAATATTACACATTTTATTCAACAATTAAAATATGAATTTGTGTGACTCATGGACTGCAGTACATAGTTCATGATTGAGTAACTGTTACAAACCCAATATTAATTTGCAGCAGATAGCCTTGCAACAAAACTACATGGGCCCTTTCACTTGTGTCAATGTTCTTACAACTATTGCACGATAGATGATCTCTATTACCTATTATACAAGAAATGTTTTGATTACAAGATCATTACGATCCTAAGGCCTACTCCATTCAGGCTGATGAGTCCCTTATTATTTCTAGCCTTATTCGATCCTCTCGCAAGTCTCCTTACCTGCATACATTCACTTACCTTAATGCCATTTAAAACCTACCCCCGAAAATTTCCTGAGAGTAGACTCTGATAAAATAGAAAATCTAGTGCACTAGGGTTCATAGACTAGTTGTCTTATTTCCGTTCACTTCAGGGGGCCAGAATTCATACTCTGACTCACTTTTTTACTAATTTACTGTGTTCCCACTTGCAGTCATCCACACTTAGCGGTTAGTTGACACTCAAGCATTCGATGTCAATATCATAGCTTCTGTTATGTTACACACAGTCATGTCATCCTGCCTGAAGTCAGTACCAAGGATTCCAGTGCAACATATTTGATATTAAGCAGAATAATATTTAAAAGTCAACCACTCAAGTTTTTCTAAACACACTCTTACACTTACACAAACATCTTACTAAACTTATAAAAATGGGGGTACTATTATCTTCTTTCTCTGTTCTGTGTATATGTCAGGAAGTAAAAAATCCAATTAATATCCAAAATAAAGTTCTTTTCATTTCCAAATGCCTATTCTAGCCAAATGCTCCCTACAGAGTGCAACTGTTGGAAAGCCAACTCTATGATATGTATGCAGACTGATTACTAAAAAATCTTACAATTATACAATTTCCTTATCTAATAGACATATACCCGGTATCTATCAAAATTTTTAGTGGGTCATCAACAAACTAGTAGGTCTAAATGGCTTGTACATACATACCTTTAATTGGTTTAGGTAGAAACATCACATCACCCTTACTAATTTAAACTTCCAAGGCATGTGAGATAATCTCAGACTACCCTAAAATATACATAGCAATGGTTTATGATTACAAATTTTGTTTTCTTTTGCAGCAAAGCTTGGGAAATCTCATTTTCACCTGCTGTCATAAAGACAACAAATCCTTTTATTGCAAACCTTACATCAATAATGAACTTACCTACCCAGACCTTCAGTTCTTCTCCATTCTCTGCTGAAGAATATCCCACCATGTGATGATAATGCATTTCCAATTATGGTGTACTTCCAGATGGTCAATCATTACATCCCTGATTATATTTTAGCACCTATCCAGGAGTGCAAGCATACCCACTTCTACCTCTTTCTCATCTTTTAACAATTGTTACATATCTTTACCTTACTTAAATACCCTCTCTCTAAAGATAACTGTTACATACCTTTAACTTTTCTAAATACCCTCTCCTTGAGGATATTTCCTATGCTGGAGAATAAAATCCACATAGCTGGAATATAACCCGAGAGAATTCCAAAAGTTATTGAAAATGCAACTGTGATGGTGAAGATAACCTGTCCTGCATCATGATATAAGCGAAACAACAGCCATGGAGAACGTACTTTCTGTATTAAAAAGAATAATCAACATTAATAAATAGTTCAAAAATCAGACTTACAAACCTACAATATACAAACAGACATTGTTATATTTCAAATAATAGAGAGTGTCAATTATCAAAACTAATTGGGACTGAAGCTGGTTCCGATAATCAATTGTTCAGATAGTCAATACTTTTTAATTTGAGTTGACTTAGGTTCTGTTACATGAAAAAATTAATTAAACACCATACATAAACAAACAAAATACTGTTTATTAGACTTTAATTTGTTATAGTACATATATTACAAATTAAATTAAATTAGGCTATATATGTACAGTACAGTATAACAGAATAAAAAAATTACAGATGTAATAAGAGCAAGATACAGCATACATATACAGTATGTCATGAAAATAATGAAAAAATGTCAGTTTGTTAATGAAAAAGAAATCATTAATTTTATTTATTTTTTATTTTATTTATTTTTTTTAAATTTGAACGTCTTTTCTTGGGCACCACGCATTCTTTTCAGTAACAAAGCTGAGTTGGGCAACTCTTCTCTTGTTTCTCAAACCACAACATGTCTGTCTCAAACACTGTAAATGCCTCTTCATGACTCGAAAGTTTTTCATTAATTTCTTTTGTACTCTTCTTTGTCACTAAGAGGTTCCTGTTGATCTTGCAAAAGTGAAAAGATTTTGTAGTCTAGAATCTGGAAACCAGGATCGTTGTCACTTAACGACCAATCTTTCGTGTCCTCAATATCAGTCTGAAAATTCTAGAATTTCCTAGCAAATCTGTAGTATTCTGTTTACATTTTCATTCTTTTCCTTTGTGATTTCCAAATTTTCTCCTGCTTTCTTCGACAAATTCTTCCATCCTATTTTTAGATTGGCTTTTGACAAAGGCGTCCACCACCATGTAGCAGCAATCTTTGAGGTTAAGTTTTTTCAAAATTCCATAACACTTCTGCATTGTCACCAGCCAATAAACAGTGCAGGAATTGCATTTTATACATCCTTTTCAATTTTGTGATGACTCCTTGCTCCATAGGCTGTTACATTTAGAGTAAAAAATAACATTAAAATCTTCAACAACAGTATTAAATATATCTGCTTCTGGTTACGTTGTCTACCACAAGGGGACCTTTGCAGTTTTCTAACTATTTTTGAATTTACATTAAACACCTTTATTATTAATATAAGGTGTTATATTATTAACACCTTTGATAAATATTATTAAAAAAATATTTCCATATTCATCCACACATTTTTGTGTGCTTTGTATGAAAGAAGAAAGCATGAGGCATTCTTGAAATATTTTGGTTTTTGGAATTTTCCTATCATAAGAAGAACTAATAATTATTTATAGCATTTGCAGCAACTATAATTAATTGTTACACATTCTTTGCTGACTTTAACACTGGGTCCCATTTTGTCCTGCTTAGATGATAGTGACTGTGTGGCAGTGATTTCCAATTAGCCTAAACCCTGTTTCATCCGTATTGTAGACTGAATCTGAAGAATAACATCCACCCTCCAAAAGATTCGGAAATGTAACTTTAAATAGTTTATTGCCAGTTGAATCACCAGATAAATATTCACCTTGAACCTCTTAATCCAGTGCTATCCTTAAGATCAGCAGGTCCTCCAGGTTTAGAGTTTAATTACAAAACTTTTTCATAAAACAAAGGACCAGAAATAGGCTCTCCATTGCTTCTCCTTTGTACAAACCACAAAAACATCTCTTTGTCCATTTTTCATCTTTCGGTTTCTTCATTGTTGTCATTTTTTTACTCAACTTCACTATAGAGTTTAGACAAAAGCTTTAGAATTTCACCTTTTTTACTTTTAATATCAGAGATGGTGGCTTTTCCGACACTAAAAACCTTTGACAGAGATATTTCAGTTTCACCCTTTTCCAATTGTTTAATGATCTCAACTTTTGTTTCAATTGATAAAACATTACGGCTAATTTAAATTTGTAGATTCCATATCAAAACTTGTAATGTGTGATATCAAAACAAGGATGGTAATAACAATGTCAAACACAAAAACAAAACTATCAACGTAAATAACAAAAATAAACTCAACCATCACTCACAGCAAATTCATATTGGCTGAACTACAGTACTGTAACAAAATGGCTGACGTAAGGGCAAGACAATAAAATAACTCATGGATAAAACATGTGCATCTACTAGACAACAACAAATGGTTTGTCACAGACTTATCAATGAACTGAACGCACCGCCCCGTCCAGTCCACTGCTGAAATTAATTACAGTAGCTTTTCCTTATCATAGGTCCATTAAGTTGATTGGCATTTTGGTTGAATGACATTTAATCAATGTTCTACCGTATTTCAAAATTATATTTTATGAAATTGATTTTTTAGGCACAATGCTTAAACTAATTTTAAATTTGATTTTTATTATTTAATTTCTTCTTTGGTTTTTTGGACAGACTGATTTTGAAATTTAGGTCCAGAGAAATAACTATTCTTCAGAAAAATTTTAGTCTTTGTGTTTAATTAGAAATGTATGATTGTATCCATAGCTTGGACAGCGGAAATGATGTCATTAAATTTACAATATTCTATTTTCTAAGTAACTTAAATCTTCACTACAAAGCCTGAATTTAGATTTCATCATATTAAAAACTTAACATTAGTTTAAATGAAAGTTAGAACTTTCGCTCCATTTTAAGTCAATAAATTGGTGGTGAAAAAAAATTAAAATCACATAATTAAAAATTATATACTTGTTAGGAATAAGTTATATGTAAATATTAAATATTGTTAGGAGTAAGTAAAGTGTAAGATTAAATTTGTTAGAATAGTGGTTAGGCGAGAGATAGATTTATAGTTTAAGAAGTAACAACGTCAACACCAGTTAACGTTGAGCATGATTAACTATTGACAAAAACTGTTAACATTAACCGCTAACGTTGATGACGTTGAACCATTAGCAGACTATTACAGTTACTAACACTTTCCTTTCACCAATTATTCATTTACACTGTTTATATCCAATAACAAATTAACAATAACTTTGGAAAGTTTAACCATAATAATAATGTAAGCACAAACCTAACCTAAATATTTACACAGTTGACAGCTTTTATCAGCTAAAACTAAAGTTATTTACACCACACTATTTCCGTATTATCCAGTCGTCATATTTTATACAGTTTTAGATCGAGTAAAAAACAAACAGTAAAATAGTAGGCTACAGCAGAAACATACATTGATGAATAAACGTTAACGTTGATTGATTCGCTTTAGTTGCTCAACTAAACTAACAGACGACTGAGAGGAGTATGTGTAGCTGGGTGCATGCGCATAGAGTTGGGCCGCAGGCACTAATCGCTGATGCGTCGCCTGCAAGCAATTGATCAACGTTAGCCGTTAATGCACTTCTTCGTCAACTTCTTCGTTGAGCGTTAATGGTCAACGTTGACGATTAGCTGTTACCTGTTATTGGACACAGCACTAGTAAGTAGGCCAGGAGGACTATTTATGTGAAATGGTAGCACAAATAGAGATGTGTGCAAATGTTGACCAACTCTGCTGGTCTAGGGAATATTTAATGTGAAAATGACACAGTTGAGGAGGAGAGATGGAATGGTTTTAAATAACCAAGGAGGACAAAGAGAAGGGCTTGTTCTGGGGGATCAGACAAGTGGGACAATCTCTCACATAAAAAGATTTTGGTGCAGAGACAAAGGGGCCAGGTGTAGAAGGTACCCCCACAGGAAAGAACGCTGGTGAATTGGAATTTGAGACTTGGGAGTTCAGGGAGTCTAGAATCGGCCAACTCCAGAGAAGAAGACAGGTAAAGAGCCCATTTCTCTTTTTGAGTCAATGATATCATTATAAAATGTTAACTGTAAAATCATTTATTGATTAGTACTGATACTTACTTCTTATTACATGACTCCAGCATCAAGTCTCGATGTTGTTCCTGTACTTATGTTTAAATAGTTGTCTATACCTGTAAATTATCAGTTGCCCGATGATGCCGCAAGGCGAAACAATTGTAGCTCATTTATACTATTAAATATTTGAAACTTTAAGCTTTTGCTTTATTTTATCCTTGACTATACAAATTGTTTAATAATATATTGTTATCAGCAAGTTATTTTGCTTTGGTCCTATGCACAATTACTTAAACTAACAAAACAAAACAATAACACAAAATATTTGCATTACAAACAAACCAGTTGCCTTGACAGTTCATCAACTGTGACAAAGAAATATAAAAAATGAACAGATTTATTGAAGATACGGATTTGCAAATACAACATGAAGTGTATAAATGAATCACTGCTACCGGTTGGAATAATAAAGAACTATGTCAGTACTCCAAAATAATTATTGACGGTGGCGATTCAACTCAGTTTAAACTAAAAAGATGTGATGATGATTACACATCTCTTAATGAAAATAGGTTAATAACTTAAATACAATGTAAGTCAAATATTAGGTTTCCACTTACAAGCTTTTGTTTCTTGGCAACTAGCAATACAACCAACATAGAGACAAACATTGCTGGAATAATATAGAGGAAAAGTAACCAAGTTGGTCTTGAATACCAACTCATTGCTCGGTCGAGCTTTGACAGAGTAAAAGCAATCAAAGCAGTTGTAAAGAGAGGCACCACCCATGATGTGAGAATAGTACAAGCAGATATAATAAGTTGTTGGATATACATTTTCCTATTTATTCCTGAAAGAACAAAACTAATATTAGTAAAGGTGTACAAAAGTATATTTTACAAGCTTTTACATATAAAATTACTCACATTAACATAAACACAAATATAGGTTCTAAATATTTATGAATTATTACACAACTAGAATTGTATCTAGTATTTAATAATGAGACTGTGTTTCTAGCTCTTAGAGAAAGCAGCGAGAACTGATTATGAGCTCTTCGGCAGGAACCTTGGATGTGTTGCAATGCCTTATTAGTGTGACAAATTTAACATAATGCTTTGCACAATAAGGAAACGTACCTACCCTGATCGACAATATAACAAATTTGTATTATCTTAACTTTTTTTCTTTATTAATTTAACTCGAGAACTATTCTATCCACTTTTTTATTTTTCCAAATTTACTAGCTCACTTTTTTTGCTATTTCTATGTGAACAACTCTATCTAACTTAATGTATGGCCCAAATGAAATGATAGAAAACAACTAAGAAAAATATTTTTTTACAACCATTTAAAACTAGGTAAACAAACAATTAAAACTAAATGCAAACATGTTTCTTAAGCTAAAGGAAGAAAAATTAGTTTATTAACAGGTCATTCTCATGTTTATTAAAAGTTTCCTGATGATGGATGTGCGAACCCTTCCCACTCTGACTACCACATCCTTTGTTTAGGATGTAGCTTCAGCCCTTGCTAGAAGCCAGTTAAGAGGAGATGTCTTTTGTCCTTCAATATAAACCTAGTCACCTACTGAGATGTTTTTTTTTACTTCTGTGCTCTAGTAGGGGTGTTGAATAACGGTATGTATATATTCAATGAGAAGACAAAGAACCTCAACTTATAAGAGGTGGAAGCAAACTAGTGTTCATTAAAATGTCAAAATATTAGGATAGCTAGAAACAACAATGAAGTAAAAAATAAAATAAAAGTACTCATTGTAGGTAAAACTCATGCTTTTCTGCTTCAGTTATCAAGACAAGAAGATTTTTTGCATGTCTGGGAGTGTCAAACCTAGTACTAAAATGATTGATATAACCAGGAGGATTGAAAAGGAAGTTCAGACTAATAATGATATAGTGCTGTTTATAAGTGCGAATGATTTTACAAAAATATTATCTAAATATTAAATAATAGAGAAGTTAAGGGTATAATTTATTAAACAAATATTCCCTAACACATAGATAGTTTTATTATATAGATACAAGTTTTTTTTGCAAGGAAAATGTTACAAGACATGGTCTGCACCTAAATAAAAAAGGAAAACATGAGTTACTAAAACTGTTAATGTTATGTAGTATAAACACACTCCTGTAATTAGTGGTGATGATTTTTAGATCTGAAATAAGTTTAGGTTCATCTGAAATAATAGTTTCAAGTAGAGCCCACCAAACTAACAATGAAGACATTGGGTAGTAAATCTCAATAAATATTTTTCTGTGTCTACCAAAGTGTTCAATTTGCTACTAATAAAATGGATGATTTGGGTCTTTTGATGGATGCAAGAAGACCTGAAGTTTTCATAGTAACTTAACATGTTTTTAGTGTTAACATTATACATAACTTTAATTTGTTAAATTACTCTCTCAAATCATCCTTTTGTAGAAGTATTATTAGAGAGATAGGTGGTTCTATTTATAAGGAATGGGTATGATACTTCTGAGGTTCACATTTGTAAGACACTGAGTGTTGAAAAACATTCTGAAATTTCTGGACTCAAAATTAAAAATCTATAAATTTAATTATATTTATATTATATTAACAACTTAGTGGTGATGAAAAAGTTGTTTAAACATTGTTACAAAATTATTTAAGGATAAAGTAAAGGACTAAGTGATTTGATAAAATCATTTGATTTGCAGTGGTTGATTGATTCTCCTATTTGTATGACAGCATCTTCAGCAACTGCTATAGACAATGTTATTACTAATATGTCTAAGAATTAATTAATTGCTTATCAACCGTAATTGTGGAATCTATTATCACAGATGATTATGCACAGGAGATAACGCTATTTCATTTTAATAAAATTTATCCATCTGTATTTAATACAAGGAGCATTCAAAAAGTAAGTTGTTTAAGTTTCTAATGCTCTTTGATAAAGGTACATTTTGATAAAGCTGTGGGTAATAATGTTTAAACTTCTGTAAAATTTGTATGATCCCATTGTTGACAAATATGAGTAATAATGTTGCATCACTTGGAAGTTGCATCCAAATTGAAAATTTGTGCTGTTACTTGATTTCTATGAGCTAAAAAGGTTTTTTCTCGCCAGGCCATTGAAAAATGGTGTGAGTTCTGTTAGGAATTAAATAAGGCAAATGACCATTTGTTATAAATGAATATATTTACTATTTATTATTATGAAAGTTATTTATTTCAGATAGAGCGATTAATGGTTAAGTAAAGTTCACATATCAATCAGTGGTTCAGTTATATTATAATTCACACAAATACATTATTGATATGTAATCCCCTCTATTGTAAACTATATCTATTTGTCCCAAGATAGAGAAAGCTGAATATTATTGTGAAATATTATAAAATTCAAATGAGTCTACTTTCTTTAATTAAATTCATTAAAGAATAGACTGTCGGTTTGCTCACCTCTATTTTTTTAAGTACTGGCTACAGTGTTTTCGACCGTATTGTTCTCAAAATGATTCTAATGAATTCTGTTGATAGTTCCGTACAACACTCTTGGTCAATCAACAAGCAGAGCCTCTGGTTGGTCAATGTTGGTCTTTTCAATAATGACTGACCAATGGTCTTGGTCAATCGACGAGCAGGGCCTATATGGTTGGCCCACTTTTTATGTCATTGTGGGTTTATATACCTTGCCAGGTAACCGAACTAGGTTTTTTGTCTAGAGTCACCTATTGTGACACTTTTTGGTATATTTCAAAATAATAGGCTCCCTTCTGTCTATTGTCATGGGACTTAGAATAAAAATTATATTTAATAGTTTTTAAAATTATTCCTAACAATTATTCCTAACAGTTGTTTCAGAGTTCCTTTCAATTCAAGATAACCCATCCCAATTAGCTTGAATCATCCGGACTCTATTGTAACTTTAAAGCCTGTTACTATAATAATAGACTAATATTAAATCAAGAAAACTAATGACAAAGTAGTATTTACCCTGAGCTTCAGACTCCTTCATATTCCAGTGAATTGTATGAAGAGAAAGTACAACAATACCCATGTTAACAATAGCTGCAACATAATCCGTCCAACTGACAATAAATGCTCCAAGAAAATCAAAAAACATAAGGTTCCCAGTCTTATAAGCCGAGACATTAAACATCTGTGATGCTGAGGCTAATCTTTGTGTTAATGCAAGAATATTGTCACCTGTTCTTTGTAAAGTACCCAGTGGAATTTGTGCAGCATTGTCTAGACGTGTATGGTAAACATAACCATTTGAGGACCATGCAAAATCTAAGCCTGGACATGACAAAAATATTTATTTTAAAACTATTTAAACTAGAAATTGCAATATATATATATATATATATATATATATATATATATATATATATAGTTAAAACCATTCAAATGTATAATGTTTAAATGTAAACATGAAGATAAATATGGTTTTAAAATAAAAATAATTGAAAGACTTAAGACAGAGGCACTAAATATACATAAATAAATATATATATATATATATATATATATATATATATATATATATACACCTCATATGTACATATACATAAATCACCTCATTTGACCTTAACCTCTAGCCTTGGTTGGTATACACCACATATGATTATAAAAAGGCTTTGCTCATTGGTAGATTTCAGATCAAAAAACTTTCAATTTATTTTGAAAATTTGTGGAAAAATACCAACAATTAACGTCAAATTGAAACTTGGAACTTTAATTGATAACAAAAATCATATTATAAATTTTATTAAAATCTGTTAATCAAAAAGTTCAAATATTGGGAGGTTATTTTAGGTTTTTGGACTATTTGTCAAAAATGGTTTGTTGTGGTAAAATTACACTAAAATAAATTAATTTAACCCTATAAATAAATGTTATACACTATCAAAGCTTCTTTAAGTGATACACACTAAGAAATGGTGTTTATATAGGCACTTTCAAAATACGACAAAAATACACGAAGACTGGTTCAATTCGAGTCGAGAGTGGTACTCACATTTTTTCAACTAACAATATTAGAAAAATTGGGGAGGGGGAGAGATTGTGATATTTTATGTGCAGTCAAAATTGACATACATTTTTTTATAAATAAATGGGTCAAGCTTGTGGTAAAACCACTTTTATAAAGTCTAATCTTTTAAGCATTTTAGCCTCAACATATTAATTTTTCATCAAATAAACATAAATATTCGTAATCAGAATAACTTCTAATTTTATTTGATACTCCAGACATGATATTTCTAAAAATAATTTTTTTCCACTAATAGATGCCTCCACTTAATTGCCTCAATGTCATTTCTTTTGTTACCACTACATTTTTCCTATATTTGGGACAATATAAAGAATATAAATAAAAAGTTTGAAATATACAAGATTTATTGTCTTGTCTGTATAGATGGGTTGCAACTTACAAACACATTATATTAAGGGTCCTTGGTTTTACCTATGGCCCCTAATAAAGAAAAATCAATAATGAAAATTCAATCCATCTTTTAATGGCTATTGAATTGTTTCTCTCATATCTCACAAAAACTGCATTTAAAACTCGTACACTACATATTACATTGTGTGGTTAATTTAAGTTGTATTCGTCATGCAAAAACCTATAATTTATGATTTCTTACTACAATTAATTTCAAACCAAATTATTTTGTTTTAGATTTGTAGGTGTCACTATGTTCAAGTTATATGATGAGGAGGGAATGATATCTGACACTTTAAATGTAGCTAGCGCCAACATATTACTTTGGTCAAATAAGCATACATATTCATAATCAGAACCACTTCTAGTTTTATTTGATACCCCAAACATATTTTTTAATTCTATAGTTTTTGCCCCTTAACTACTCCAAGGTGATACCGCTATATTTTTCCCACATGTGGGACAATACAAAAAATATAAATGCAAAGTTTGAAAAATATGGGATTTCTCATCTTATCTGTGTATACGGGTTGCGACTTACAGACAGACAGATGTACAGATACTTGTGTGAAATTATAAGGATCCTTAGTTTTACTTAGACCCTAAAAACCATATTTACAAAATTCCAAGCAAAACTCATTAAACAAAAATAAATAATTTATAAAACATAATCGTGTTAATCAGATTGTCCTCAGTAAAATTATGTAAAATAAGTTATAGGGTGGGCTGAGCCTATTTAGTCCATTTAAACTTAGGATCAAAATGTAGAACATTAAAACTTTTTTTTTTCCAAAACACTTCCTTTATTAAATAATGGTAAGGATGAAAATTAATCAAAAATAAAAGAGTTATTTAAGATTAAGATATAAAAATGCACATTTTCAGAATTCGTAAAAATCCAGGCTATTTCCTCACCAGTGGCTATTCTGTCCACTTAAATTTAGTTTTTCTTGAAATTCAAATTTTAATTCAAAATGTGAGATAAAGTAGTACAAACAAATATTATATAAAATAATTGGTTATTTAAGCTAAAATTAAACATGAATATAATAACAAAAAAAAAAAAATGGAAACGAAAGTTTAGAAGTGAAACTGTAACTGACAAATTATTTCTTCCAACACAGACTTCGTGCAACCATTCCCTGCGATGTTCACACATTATCCAATGTCGTTTATTATGAGGGACTTCATCTAAGAATTTCATACCACAAAATCTACAAGAAGAATTTTTCCAATCCTCTTGTACATTTTCTTCAGTAGATTCATCTACCTCACTTGTTGACACATCCATTTTACGAGAGACTTTCCTCTTCTTCAAGGACTGGCACATTGGTAACATTGTTTTGTTTTTGTCCGCAACATTTATTTTAGGCTTTTTTAGAGAATTGTGTCATCAATTGATGAAGCTTTTGAAGTCAGATGTCTTGGTTTTAGTTTCCTGCAAGGATTATTATTTTTCTTATGCATGTTTACATTTTTGAAGTTGTTGGAAGAATATCACTCAAGGGGGAAGTAGTAGAACTGTTTTTAGGTGAAGATTTAGCGGAAGGAGTATTTGGTAATGGGTCTGACTCTAATTAGAGTGAAATAATAGTGTGAGGTTAATGTCTGAAACTTGCTTATGATTGCGGCAGTAGAAGTCGATGGATGAAGGAGCGTACTTTGAACATTTGGTGAACTGCCTTGGTAAAATTTTGAAGGAAGAAATTTTTCATGTGAAATAGCATCAGCTATAAACGGGAAGATGTCAGTGTATTCTTTAGTAGTATTACCCACTGTTGCTGCTTTGTTTTAAGCTTCTGAAAGGAGCTTACAAAATGAAATTTAGACAGTGATGTGATTTGGTTATTGTGAAAAATGTTAACTGCTGTCTGATTATAAAAACTTTTTGATGTTTCAACACAGTTTGGTTCAGGGATTATAAGGTGTGGATCATGTGAGATAAAAGACACAAAAACTAGAATTGGTTTCCTCTACAGTATTCCAAGGCTCACAATGTATAATGTGTCATTGCATGACAACTAGAATCAAAATAAGCTTTCTGTACAATGTTGCTGGAAGTGTTTCAACCACAGTCTACAAGAATTTCTACGCTTATGAATCCAAAGTTTGCCTTCGTAACAAGAATGCAAATATTTTTTGTAGACATATCTACATTTGTGTGTCTTTGTTTTATAAATGACAAACGATGAATAAAAACACCACTAGCATTCTAGTAAACTCTAATTGTTATATTTTGGCCTGTCTACACATTATTAAGCTTAACAACTTGTAACAATTTTTGGTGGAGAGTTGTTCATAGGTATGTCAGTTTCTATCATGTTGAATATTGGATGACAGATTTTCATATAAAATTTATTTACTGTTACTAACATTTTATTTAAACCATCAGCTCTAGCCTTAGAAAATCCTTCTGGTTTTCTGAGAGAAAGACTGAAATTCTGTTTCATAACGCTATTAAACCAGTCTTCCCCTGCTATCTTATTTTTATACCACAGATGATTTAAATTATGTTTCTGAGCATACATAAATGTTATGGCGGATTTCAAAGACGATACAGCCAAAACCCCTACTTAAAAGATCTTTTATTCTGTCTGAAAAATTGTTTTCCTGATCTCTATTAAATGCAGTCTTGTGATCACAGAACTTAAAGTGTAAAGTTTCTCCTAGAGCTTCTGTATTTTAGCAAGACGAATAAAGTCTTTTAATATAGAAGGAAGGATATGAAAATGAGCTGCTGTTGCTCCTCTGGTTGTTAAACATTCATCTAAAACAATCGTATATTGTTTACACTGATGATCGACGGTACTTGATAGAATTCCTTTTTAACAAATAAAACACAATTTTTCTTTTGTAAAATTCTATAATTTATTTGGTCTAGCCGACCATGGTTTCGCCAGTTACGGCATTGACGAGGCTCTTACAAGACTAAATACAATACACACCATAACTATTATAAAAGGTTGAGAAAGGCAGGAAATTCCCGTTAACAAAAAAAGCACAAAGACCCGGGGGGAAAACCCCACAGGTCATTCACACAGGTATTAACCAACCTTGAATAGAGGTTGAAGTAAAGGAGAAAATGACAAAAATTCCGTTTGGTCATTTAAAACTAGATTAGCATCATTACACAAAAGTCTCTTAATTTCTAAAATTTCCAAAACATTTAATTTTCTACTTTTTACGTTCACATGTAGAATTTCAAATTAACATTAAAATAAAAATCTGTCAATGCATGATTTTTTAAATGATTAGAAAAACTAGAATCATTATAACCTAACCGCCAACTCCTTTCATGTTCACCTAACCTACACTTAAAACTACGGCCTGTTTGGCCAACATAAGCAGCATTACAGATACTAGGCTACATGTCAATTTGTACACACCACTTTTTTGCATTTTTTCTATTTTATCTTTGGAATTTACTAACATCTTTCCTAAATTTTGTTTACAATAATAAGCTGGTTTACAGTGATTTTTCTTTTCTAAAACTTTACCAACTGCATGGCTAACTTTACCAAAATAGTTAATTCTACCCCACTTTTGTGTGGAATTATTAGAATTGACTATTGGGAAAATAAAGGATTTAGCCTTATTTTTTAATTTTCTTTTTAAAATTTTATCAGTGATATTAACCTCATAACCATTATTAATGGCTATTTGTTTAATACTTACAAGCTCAGCAAAAAATCAACATTAGACATAGGAATATTAATGAGGCGATACAACATACTATGAAATGCAGCTAATTTATGATTATAAGGATGTTGTGATGTAACATGTATAATGTTGTCACTAAACGCAGGTTTCCTAAAAATGCTGAAATTATGCCTACCATCTATGATTTTAATTGTAAGATCTAAAAAATTATTTAATTATTCTGTCCTACTTCCATATTAAATTGTATCGCCGAGTTAATAGAATTTAAATGATTTAAAAAACACTCAAGTTGGCGGTCAGTACCTTCAAATAAACATAAAACATCATCTACATATCTATACCAATAATTAATACAATGCTTAAACTTGTTATTACTATCAAAAACTGTAGATTCAAAAGTATCCATAAAAATCTCAGCTAACAATGGAGATAACGGGAATTTCCTGCCTTTCTCAACCTTTTATAATAGTTATGGTGTGTATTGTATTTAGTCTTGTAAGAGCCTCGTCAATGCCGTAACTGGCGAAACCATAGTCGGCTAGACCAAATAAATTATAGAATTTTACAAAAGAAAAATTGTGTTTTATTTGTTAAAACAATCGTTATAGCAAACACATCTTATGATCAGACCATTTCATATAGTTTCCATTAATCTTATAGTTTCAAACCATCTGCAACAGAATAAAGAACTTAAGTTAGCTCTTTAAATCATTTTGTTACTTTATAAATATGAAGAAAATAGCCTTGAAGCAATTGGTCAAAATAAGCCCTCATACAGCTATTTTGTTCATTAAATATTTCATGTGGAACTTGGTAAAATACTGTATGAAATATTGTTTCAGATGAATTTTACTATTGGGATCTATCCTCTAACTCCTTCATTAAGTTCAATGTACAATAACAAAGGGAATATATGGATTAAATACTATTCCAAAATGTTAACTCTAAATAGACAAAGAACAGCTACGTACCTTTGTGAATAAATTGATTGAACACTCAATAAGTTTCAAAGATGTGATGAAATAAACAACAAAACCACACTTCTCTCACTTTATGAAAGGACTAAATAAATAGTAGTGTGATCTCTTGATGCTCAAATTTATGCGCAGTATGCAAATAACTACCATTGGACCAAATAGCTTTGGCCTACCCTAGTTATGATTGTTTTTCATTTTATAATGATATTTTTAAATATATCTGCAAATAGTCGAAATAAACCTTACCATTATAGAAATGTACAGAATCACTTCTAGGGCTAACAACAACAAAATAATAAAAATTTCCATCTTTTAAAAAATATGATCACAATTTTGGTAAGGTCTTGTTTATTTGAATATTTCACACAATCATTCAATGGCATGAGTACAAAAATGTTGCGTCGGATGGAAAATATTTCTTTTAACAAAATAAGTTTAAACATAATATACAATCTCTTTTCCTTATTCTGTAGGTACTAAATCATTATAATACCTCGTTCTAGGCCAAGACCAGACCTTCATGATAATTTTTTTTATGAATGAATCGAGTTAAAACGTATGATAATTAAATTATGATAATTTATTACTAATACTTGATTAGGCTAGATCCAATGGTTAAGGTGTTGAGGTGTTTATGTAATGCCAATTACTAACATAAGCTAGCTCTGAAATTAGTTAATCTATAATTGTAACCTTATGTTATAGTTATGATAATAAAAATCTTCATGTGTGTCTTTTTAGTTTGATAGAGTTGAATTATTATTTTTCTCAAACCACGTTTTACATTATTCAAACTCGCATAACTGAACTTAAGTGGTAACGAATAAAATATTGTATCCTATCTTCTGAAAGTTTAAATTTTGAAGCACGTTTTATAGCATTTGCTACTCTGGCAATTTTTTTAAAGAATTGTGTATGTAAAGTTTTTATTTTATTTTTTTAAGAAAGTAACTTCACAGTTCTAATCAATTTAATTAATAATTCTTTAGAGTCAGGCTCATCAAAAGCTACACATCCTTACTTGAAATTTAATATAGAATAAGATGGTAATGTTAAAATTCGAGGAATGTATCAAAATATCCTAGAACTTTTACATTTTTGTGTAAATGTAGTTTATTTTGGAAAAATTTAAATAATAAATTGGTGCGTGAAATAGAATTTTTTAATTGTGTATTTGAGTCACATTTATACCCAAAAAAAATTTAACACTAGGTCTAGACCACCCTGTATATATATTGACTTCTAATTAAATAAATTTGATGTATACTAGGAGTAATCAAATGAACATGGCCTATAATTAGGCTTTATTTAACTAGAAACATGCTCATACTGATCAATAATAATTTAACAATGATACAAATAATTACAGTTGATTAGGTTAATTTGATATGGTACAAATCATGTGATTAGTTGTAGCAGTTTATTACAGTCTACTTTAGTTTCTTTTTTAGCAAATAATTATGTGCTTTCTTTGAAATTAATAATTTTATTGCAATTTATTGTCTTTTAAAACTATTTTTTTTTTTTAAATTGGACTAGTAAATAAAATTAAGTGTTTTTTTTTTTTTTTAAGTTTTTGTTTACAAATTAAAATTTCTACTTTTTACTAACCTGATGGCTGTATTTTTTCTAAGGTGATTTTTTAATTATTCAATAGACCTAGTTTAAGAATAGCTGTTAAATTTAATTACACATACGAAACATGTTAGAAAATCCTCTTCAATTTCAATAATTATAATTTACAAGGTAATTATTAAAATAAGGGAAAAGTTAGATGGGTGTTTGTCAAAGTGGAGGAAAGTCGCCTTGCAGCTGATCTTTAAAAGTTTAAGTGACTCTCAAATGTTAAAAGGTTATGCATCACTGGCTTAAATCACAGGCTCACCAATAGTTCGGTACTTTATGATAACACTAATATTCCTAATACACCAAGAACAAAGTGGTGATTCATCGTCTGCAAATATTATAAACAGTAGTTCTAATAATTTATCAAAATAACATGGCTAACATTATTTTGTTGACAGGAGATTTTCATATGTATTATTGAAAGTGTATTGTTATTTGTTTTGTTTTTTATTTTTTTGGTAAAATAAATATTTTAATTTATTGAAATATTTTATTATTATATCATTTTATGTATTATTTTTGTTTCCACAAATTTACTTTTTTTTTATAGTGAAACAAAATTATTATTTTCTTTTATAAGTGTTTCACATGTAAAATAAGTTTATAACAACACATGTAACAGTTTACAAATTTCTGGAAAATAATATGAGATAGGACTGACCAAAAACAAACTTGGCACTTAAAGGGATTCCTGCTTACACTAATTTATCTTACCAACTAGTTTCATGATTATTGATAACTAATTATTTATTTATTGTTGTTACACATAATAGTATATGTTACATAATTACCAGGAAGATTGCCAAAATCTCTGAAAATGCGATAATCTGTATCCCCTGGTATAATACCACTCTGGAACACTTCCTGAGCCAAAGATGATGCTAATGGGTATGGCACTGCATCAGAGTAGGCCTAAAATGAAAAAAAAATAATAATAAAGAAAATATAGCCTATTTAGTTAAACTTTTTAATTCGCTGAATAAAAACAATCAAAATTATTACAATTATTGTAAATTAATGTAATTTGTGTAGATTAACACAATAAAAAAATAATAATAATAATAACTGGAAAATCAGTTGGGAGAATAATAATCCTTACAGATACATATACAAATATATACAATATACAAGTGTACATGTTTACAGGGGAATCAGACCCCCGTACTCAATATATAGCGACTAAACCAAATGAGCTACAGCCTTCGTTTTAATTTAATTCCTCCTATATCGACCCTAGAGAATTCAGTAAAAATGTTTTCAAAACTCAAAAATGCTCCAAAAGTGCTTTTTTAGGGGGTGGGGGTCGTTTTTGGAAAAATTTCAAATGTAAAGGTAGGTCGAGTGATGCCACATTTTAAAGGTCTCTGTTCACTTTCCATTTTGGAAAAAAAAAGTTTTAACTTATCTTACTATGTATGTACAGGTTGTTCCAAAATATCAAAAAAGTAGCGTTTTGCAGTTAGTTTTATTGTTACAGTAGAACCCCTCTTAACCGGTCTAGTCGGGACTGACACCCGGGCCGGTTGCCCGTTTGACCGGTTAATCCGAGGCTCCCGTGAAAAATCGGTTTTCGTTCAAAGAAAGCTTATTTAATTAGGTAGCACTAAAAATTATGCAATAAAGATGTTATTGCAACTCATTTTATTGTACATAAATGTATCGTATATATTATGTTATGTATATTATACATCAAACATGAAAAAATTAAACACTACAAAGCTTTTTTACAGATTCCCCCCTGTCAAGTCTTTTAACACATTTAACCGCGTCTCAAATGAAACCAACACAAGCTTCCAAGAAAAAGAAATGTTATATTTTCCATAATGTAGGCTATACTAAATTGATTCGTGGAAAAAAAGCGGCCCATCCAACGTTTTTGTCTGTGTATGTCTGCTATATCAAAGGGTGCCAATGCCGCGGTGTTTTTATGCCGCCGACAATGGGATACGCTATCGCCAAAGTCGTTTGACTCGCCGCTGCTTTGGTGTCGCCGACAATGCGATACCGATATCGACAAAGTCGTTTGACTCGCCGCTGCTTTGGTGCCGCGGTGTTTTTACGTCGCCGACAATGGGATACCGCTATGGTCAAAGTCGTTTGATATCGCCGCCACTTTGGTACCGCGGTGTTTTTACGCTGCCAACATTGGGATACCGCTATCGACAAAGTCGTTTGATATCGCCGCCGCTTTGGTGTTTCAATTACAATTTATTTTCGGAAACTCTCATCCAACCAATACACTACGATATCCGAGGACCGGTTAATCCGAGGCTGGTTAACAGAGGTTCTACTGTACCTCATAACATAGTCTACAAGCCTACATTAACCAAATTTTTATCCTAGATTCATGAAAAGATAGCCTTTTCAAAAAGTGCTTAAGTTACTCCTTACTCAAAAATTTTCAAATTTTAAAAATACATACAATTTGGGAAAAAACGGATTAAAACTCAAAAACTCCAAATAGTAACAATACTCGTGAAGCACATCATTGAAAAGGTCTTTCAAAAACAAACATTTTTCGTATTTAAAGTTTGACTTTATTTCTAACCATTTCATAATGACACTTGAAAGACAGTTTTTTCAAGCTGTACCTCTCTTATTGACCTTAAACCCTATGAAAATCACAACTAAAAACTGTAACTTTGGGTCACCAGTTAAGCAAAGCCTTTTAAAAATAACAAACAATAACTACAGGCAAAATAACATTCGATGTTCAAAAAAGATTCTCATAACTATAAACTTTTGTTTCTTCTGTTAATTTACCATATAGCTTATTTTAGTTGTATAAGTAAAATTTTGATACTTAAGAAACATGTTCACCTTAATTGTCAAATTATAAAGACCGTTATTGTGTACAGAACAAAGTCCATATGCAATGAGATTGTTTAATCTAGAATATCATTGTTTGCATGTCTTTGACCTGTTATGATGAGAAATTCAATTTGTATCTGCTTAAAGATAAGGAAGCTACTAAATAATTTTTAATCGTACTTGAAAAATTTAAAATCATTTACATATTTTTAATAAAAAATTATTTGAGTAAGAGTAATGTGAATAAGAAAAACTGGTGCCATCACCCCCCTACCACCCCACCAAAAAATTGCATATGTCATTGAGTAATTGGCGATAAAGAGTTTTGGAAAATAAGTTTCCCAGGCGCCATTTTAAAACACGGCTAGAGATAAAGTCAAACTTTAAATACAAAAAAATGTTTGTTTTTGAAAGACCTTTTCAATGATATGCTTCACGACTAACATTATTATTTGGAGTTTTAATATGTTTTTCCCCAAAATGTTTGTATTTTTTAAATTTGAAAATTTTTGAGTAATCTTCTCATGAATCTAGGATAAAAATTTGGTTTATGTAGGCTATGTTAAGTGCTATTTTTTCAAAATGTAAAGTGAACAGAGACCTATAAAATGAGGTATCACTCGACCTATCTTTACATTTGAAAATTTTCCAAAAACGACCCCCCAGTTCCCAAAAAAGCACTTTTGGGGCATTTTTGAAATTTTAAACATTTTTACTGAATTCTCTCTGGTTGAAATAGGGGGGGGGGGTTAAGTTAAAACGAAGGCTGTAGCTCATTTGGTTCAGTCACTATACATTGTGCACGGATAGTCCGATTCACCCTGTATTTACATAATACTAATATACATATATAATATTTAAAATCCATCATACAGTAATTCTTAGGTTCTTAAAACAGAGCTATATGTTGAATTTTGTTATAACCAAAGATCTAATTTTTATTTCCTACAGAAATATGGTCAAAATATAGAAGCTATTTGTTACATTATAACTATGTTTTAAGTGTGTCTAATCTTACTGCATACTGCACAGAAATAAACAAAATGCTATTTATTTGTAACCTTTAAAAAATTCAAGAAGGTATTTTAATTTTTTAATTTTGTTTTTATTACGTTTAAAAAAAGGTCTAATTTAAAAATAATGATTATACAAATTTTAACTTTAGTAAATATAATTCAATTTTGACAAAAATCCGCTACATCTTTTCATGAGAAGCAGAAACTTAATTTTTTTAAAGTTTATAGCTAAATCAAATTTAATAATACAATACACTCTGTCTTATTTATCTTCTTCTTATAATTGATATTTGATGTTGGTTACTTTAATAATGGGAGAAACCATCAAGCAACATATTTAATTACTGTAGAGATAAACCAGAATTAATTAAGCTGGATGGATATAGATAAGACACAGACAGGTATAAAAATTAAAGATGAGCCTAAATGGACAATTCTCATTATGACTAATCTCAAAATAACTTTATTCACTAACTATTTATAAACTGATGAAATAAATTGGTTAAATTGACCTACATTGTGGAGGAAAACAATTATTCCAAATCACAAAACACTACCACAAAGTTGTTGTGACTTGAAATACCAATACTAAAATAATTGTTCTGTTAAGAGTTGCTGAATATAACTGTATGAATAATTTTAACAAAAGGCATAACATAAACCATTTGACATACATAATAATAATAATAAAAATTTATGTTCCACTCAAAATAAATTACATATAAAGTAATAAATGCATAACATTTCAGAAAAACACAATTTCAAATTTACCTTAAAAATTACATTTAATGTCTACACTCAATTAGTAACTTGAATTACTCGACTAATTATGAGTAAATAATTATAATTAATTTACAGGACTATATAAGGGCCTTTCATAAAGGACTTTACAAGTTTATAAGCATGTATTCAGGTAACTTACAGAATCGGTTGGGGTGTCATTTTAAAATAAAACACAAGAAGTTTGACTTATGTAGTGCTGTAGTACCAAAAGCAATCATCAGAAGCACCACCACTGTTGCGGTTAAAAAAAAAAGCTATGTTCCTTGGTGCATACTCTGTAATTTATGTGAATTTTAGACCAGAGTTTAAATTTGATAACAGATTGTTTACGATTCCCAAATACTTAAAAATCTATAATTAACACAAGATTTACATTTATAGACTTATTTCCAATGATATTAAAAATATTTGTTTCTTTTAAGATACCGGTATTGAACTTAAATTTGACATTTGGTTTTACATTAATAATTGGTACGTCATGACTGGCACACTAATTATTATTATTATCTTCTTTTTATATCGCACATACAGTATTAATTACACATTTTCTAATATATTTGTGAAGTAGTGAAAGGTATATTGTCATGGCAGAAAAATAATTAAAACTGCAGAAATGCCTATTTTGATCTATTATTAGAAACCGTAGTAGGCTACAACTATCGCTAAAATCAACTGTTTATGAGACATGACTTTTAGAATGTAGCTGTTTTTATAAATCTATAAATATAATAATTTTAAATGTATTAACATATCAGAAAAAATAACCTGCATCAGCCAAGGATTTTCTGGACCAGCTTGGAAAAGAATCTCTCTGCCTCCTGCACCACAAGCCTCCAAATTAATGAATGCCCGTATTTCTTTAGCCCACTTGTGTTGAGTGATAAACCCATGTGATGCTTGCATCAAATTTTCCTCTGCTCCATTGAAGAGGAATATTATATTATGTACCAATGGTTTATCTGACTGTGAAATTATCCTAAGAATCTCCAACATCACAGCACAACTGGCCCCATCATCACTACCACCTGAAAAACAAAATATCTATGTACATATGCAATCCACTAAGTGTGTTTTGTTTGTAAGCTATATGCTTAATTTAAATTTTCTTACTTAAAACAAATGTTTATTTTCACCAATATCTTATAATATTTTACTATTTGTTTAATACTATTGCACTAGTTTAACACATTCAATACTGGTGACTTCACTTATTCATCGTAACTTTCCAATGGAAGGTTATGAGTCGGTGATTTTATATGTAACTCTTATTTTTAGACAGGCCTACAAGGAGTTCAAATTTGTACCCTTCCCAAACTATCTTGTGGCTGTATTGTATAAATCTATGTGTATTTAGCTATGTATTTGATTTCTGGAATTCAACCAAATGTGTTTATTGTCATAATTCCCTTTAACTATCTAGTGGGCGTGCTCAATAATTATTGTTGTTATTAGTTTCAGGTTTAGCCAATCAGAATTGTTGAAATTAAAAATAATTGTAGAAATTATTTAGATTTCTTAGTAACAATATTTCACTAACTCTATTTAGCCTATTTCCTATAGTATATCCTTATAGTAAAATCTTTTACTAGAGGTTATTTGGTATGTAGTGGCGCTTGACCTTCATCAGGCAAACATGTTCCCGTCACTTTTTAGTGGTGGGGGAAATGAATGATTTAGTGTTTCACCGTCCTTTTGTCAATACGTTTCTAGACAGGGTATTACGAACAACGTGTAATCAATTATATGTCGTACGACATAGGATATTGTTTAATTATAGTTGTTAGTAGTATTGAGTAGTAAGAGTTTCCCAGGCCACAGGAGTGTCCCGCATGAGTGTTCAAAGAATAATTAAAGAAAAGAAAATTAATAAAGAAACCTAAACGACGTCTGAGGAAAAAATTTAAATCTGGAATAAATGACTTTGACAAGTGTGTTGTTCGTAGGTGTATAAATGAATGTCATCATACTCACAAGCTACGTCCAACGCTAAAAAATTTACTGCCAGCTTTAAAAGAGAATATTGTATTCAAAGGGGAATTATGATCTCTTTGGAAAGTTATCCAGGAATTGGGCTTTAAGTGGAAAAAACTTGTGACAATAGAAAAATCTTAATCGAAAAACCTGATGTAAAGGAAAAAAAGAATCAATTTTCTGAGAACAATAAAGCAGTTCAGAAAGGAAAAAAGGACAATTGTTTATACTGACAAATCCTATATACATTCCTCACATACAAAACCTCATTCATGGTCTGAGAACACTGAAGCAGGCCTTCATACTCCGATATCTAAAAATCAATATGGCATTATTGTTCATGCAGGAAGTGAGAAAGGGTTTGGTTCAAATGCGTTGTTAATTTTCAAATCTGGACAGAAGAGTGGTGATTACCATGAAGCAATTAACTACAAAAACTACGACAAATGGTTAAGAGAGAAATTAATACCCAAGAGTGTACATTATTTTAATAACACATATAATTAGTTAATTGGCACAGTAAGGGAACATAGCTTTAGAACAGCTTTTGTCAAATGGTTTATTCATTTCAAAATAGTATTTAGTTAGTGACGGCAGGGATTGCAGTGTACATGGGTAGACACTTCTCCTCCGCAGGTTGGCCTCCCCACTCCAAGCAAGACTGCCCTCCCTCCAAGCGCCACCACATAACAAATGAGCTATAGTTGTTTAATATTGCACTAGTTTAACACATTCAATACTGGTGACATCACTTATTTGTCGTAACTTTACAGTGGTAGGTGCCGCTAACTCATCATATGAGTCGATGATTTTATTTGTCAGTCTTATTTCTAGACAGGCCTACAAGGAGTCAAAATTTGTATCCTTCCCAAACTATCTTTTGGTGTTTTACTGTAAATACATATTCTGAGAATAAATCATCACTGTACGACTTTTAATTATCTCTCACCGAAACCCTTTTTCCATTTATCCCAACAGTAGACTGACCTATCATTAATATAATAAGTGAAAAACATATCACCACAGAAAAACATGTTTAAAATGATAATGGAAGAAAAAAGTGGAGAACGTGTCGACAGTGTACTGAGGAAGGAAACCACAAAAACAACGAATTTCTGCAGAAAATTTCCAAAAGAAACTTAGATTGTGTCTTGAATTTTGCTTTGAAAAATTATACTTGGCAAAGAATATGTAAAAAAAAAAAATTGTAACTCTTATAGTTTTTCACAACAATTGTGTATATATATAAGTTATATATATATATATATATATATATATATATATTAATAAAACTTTTCTTTTAGATATAAATTATTAACTTTTTTATAGCTACTTTATTCATCTAATTTTCCAATGTTGTAACATGTGCGTCACTGGCGCTGTCTATGCAAAAATTAAAATTTCACTTCAATATTGGCCGGCAAAGCACACAATGCATGCCTTATTAGATATTCAAATGTTAACGAAAAAAATTGAACTCTTATCTAAATGTATACACAATGGAGAGTTTTTAAAATTAATAACTAGTGATAAGTTTGTCAACATCAACGAAAAGTTACCTAAAATATACTGGCAGTGAACGTCTTAAACACTTTACATAAGGATAAATTAATATAATACAGGTAACACGATAATTCACACAATAATACAAAGACAATAAGTTATATAAATGTATAATTTTGTGAATTATAATTGTTAAAAAAAAAGTTTTTAAATTACCCTATATTCAACTATAAACACTTATTGAGATTTTGTTAGAAGTCTGTAAAATAAAGATTGCAATAGTTAAATAATTTATAATTTAAATCTAGAATTAAATTTGACGAAATGCTGTGTTTATTAAGTGTACATGTAAAAAAGAAGCATTTTATAAAATTTTAACTGGAATAATTTGATTTCTCTAACAATTTTAGTTTACTCGTTGAATTATTTTGATAAAATACTTAGTTTTGAGTTTAGGGCTGAAAATTGTGAATTTTAAAAAAGGTAGGTTTAGCATGACTTCATTAAAAATTACAAACGCTATTTCAAAAATTGCCAAGAATAAAAGTGTTATAAAGTGGTTTTTTAAAATTTATATAAACCTAGGTGAAAATAGAGGTTTGAATTTCAATTTTGAATCCACATGACAGATTAAAAATAGCAAACAAAATTTTGAAATATCTCAAAAAAAACTATTATTTTTCTGATATTTTAATATCAGTTTGAATTTCGCCTACAACTGACACTAGAAAAATTGTGAAGAAATTTATAAAAGTTGGAAGTCTCCCTCTTAGAGAAAGCTTTTTTTTTTTTACATAGCCTATATTAGAAAAATAATTTACTAACTAACATTAGTTTAATGAAGATTAAAACTATTAAATAATTATGCAATGCAAAATCAGGAATAGTTAGGCTGAAAATAAGTATTTATTTAAATACCCTACTTAAATTTAAGATCTAGTAAAAAAAAAAAACAACAAAGCCATTGTTAGTATTATCAATCTTAGTACTTATAACTCCCAGATTTTGTATTTTTATTTTTTTTTTAATTTAAGATTAGTAGTTCATTTAGTTTTTCATTAAAATGATGTTTCATATCTATATTTTTAGATCTTTGATTTACTACTTTTTTTTTTTTTTTTTTTTTTTTTTTTTTTTATCAATTTTAATTGCACATTGGCTGCCTACAAGAAATGTTCATTAAATTTCTTTTCTGTAAGACATTCAATTAAAATTTGTTAAATCTTATTAATTCTTCTCAACATCCGGAACTCATAATTATACATAATCTACTTCGTTTTATGTGCAGTCAATGTTATTTATTATCAACAACACAATACACCACGTATAATTTCACAGCCATTGCTTTTTTCTTGTTCATAAAATTATGCTCATGCATTTTTTTAATTTGATTTGACACAGCAAAATATTTTATCAGTTTATTTCTTCAATTATTTGTTGTATTTATTTGGGGGGGAGGCTTGTAGGCACAACACAGGTCTAGTTGATTCTCAAATAAGTTTGGAACAACATCACTGTAATCTCCTTCTCAACATTCACCATGTTTCAAAACATTGTTTTGATTTGTTTATATTATCCATGTTTGACTAAAACAGTGATGTGTTTTCATGTGACTTTTATATGATTTGCATAATATTTCGCAATGTAAATACTTTTGACATGAATTAACTCGATTTGATTGTTTTATAAAAAAATCTTTCACTTGTTTGTATATGTTTTTATTTTTATAAGAAGAGCGTGAAGATCTGATGATGACAGTGTTCTAACTAGTTATCTTAAAGAAGAAGAAAAAATAAAGTAGATTGTAGATGGATTTAAAAAATAAATTCTAGGTAATTCAAGTTAGAAAATCTTCATGACTAATAATTGAAATTGGTTAACTTATAAAATATTAACAATTTGTAATTAATTGAATTTTAAGACTGAAAATTTTATACTTACTTTAAAATAAAATTAATTAGTATTGGATAAACAGAATGTTGTTTCTAAATTTGATTTTTATTTAATAAATTGTATTTATGTGATGTAATCATTTATTATTATAATTTTGGCATTTTAAATCGAGGCAATAATATTAAATTACCTTCTTCACTTCCGTTAACCATTGCTGTTATATTATTTTCTTCTAGATATGACTTTTCCTCATCAACTGTCAAATTTAATTTTCTTTTTCATGTTCACTCATGCTTCTTCTTAAGTTAAGAGCACCAATGTAATGTAATAAGCTTGCTTTTTTTCTTAAACTTTTTTTTTCTCATTTATTTCTTCTATACTTTTGATATTATTTAATTACATAATTTAGCCAAATTACCTTACAGATCTTTAATATTACCCTTTAAATTGTTCGCTGTTAAAGATATTTTATTTAAAATAACTTCTCTTTCAAATATCTGGTCACAATGTTTATAACTTCTCAATTTTATGTACTTGAGATTATATGTCATAACTATTTTCCTTTTCTCAAAACCTTCAATCTTGTACCCATTTTGTTAATATCCTTAAATATACAATTCTTGTATATCTCTACTATTTTTAGTCTTCCCAGAACTTTTCAATTGAACAAACAAACAAAAAATGTTAATTTAGGTAAATCTGGTTTTGAAGGAACCATTTTTCAGCTGGAGTAAGTTCTACTGTAATTGATAGACTGTACAGAAATCTTACTTAAACCATAATCAATTAAATTTGCTCTTACTTTCTCCAGTAAACTTCTATTCATATCCTCAGCACTACCATTTTGTATAGGATATAATTTGAAATGTGTGAAATTGTAAAATCAGAAACAATACCTTTTGTCTAGGATATGTGGTGTGTAGCTGTGGAAATAGCTGAACGTGTAGTTTTTGACAGCCCAGTTCTGGACATTTTAATCCTTAGGCATCCTATGGAGTGAGGGACAGAGAGGAAACAGGACAACATCATCCGAAGCATCTCACCGTTTTCAAAAACCAGAGATCAAATTGATAAGGAAGGTCCTGTGAATGAGAGTGCACAATAAGCTATATAGCTGAGAGGCATATTCAGGAAAGTGAATCCTGGCCCTCCTATCAGTAAAATCAAATTTTTGAATTTTTAAAAAATACCTCTTTTACATCAATTGTTAAGAACTCTGATTATGACAATGATTTTTCGCCATAAAAAATTTTTTCAAGCAGGTACTTTCCATTATAATTTCATAATATACCGGTAGTAATTTATATACTAGCAGAGACTATTAGACTATGTGAGTACATGAATTTGGTAGGGCAACACAGAAAAATATACATTAGCCTATAAGAATAATAAACCTAAGGCAATCAGTCAGTGGACTGTTTTTAAGCGTGATGGAGAATCGATTTTACAACCCGTTCACTTTGCTCCAATAGAAAATTTATTTCATTCAAAGGTACATTTATTTCATTCTGTTGAAACGGTACAGAATATAAGAACTAATATAAAAAGTTGAAACACTGCAGAAGTTATAACAAAAATTTATGAAGCCGTTGCAAAAGTTAGCAGAGATATGCAAACAACTTTCCTATTTTTGAAAACATTAGCATTGACATACTTGCAATAAAAAAAGTTGTTTAGTGTTTATTGTAACATATAATTGCTAAACTGAAAGCTACTCAAGAGATAAAGAAAATCTAGTTAGAAAAAGATCTAGTGTAAAATTATTATAATTTAATTTTGTATTACTGGACTGGTTTAATATTATATGACATAATTACTTTTTATAATTACCAATTATAGCTTAGAAATGACCATAGCTTAACAAGTACACAATATGTGTTTATATAATTATACATCCTTATGTTTCAATAAATTTATATGCAAGTTCTATAATGTCCTAAAAATAAATATTTGAACTTAATTGAAATTATGAAAAAGTAAACTCAAGTCTATTACTTAACTGGAATTTATTGAATAGGATTTGTTGAAATAGTAAAGGGAAAATTTGACACATTTCAGACAACTAGTTAAGTCTGGTTCAGTGAACAACTAATCTCGTGCCGAGTTAAAAGTGTAAATGATCTGACTATTGTTAATATTTTACTCTAATACATACATAAAAGTTAAATAAAGATTATTATTAAGTTTTAAGAGAAATTACAAGAAACAAAAGAGTTATTAAAAAATTTGTTTGATTAGGTAAAAATATTTTGTGCAAAAGTTTTCAAAAACTGTTCAAATTTCATTTTTTGTTTAATGTTTTTCTATTTTATAATTACTCATTATTTGAACTTTAGATAATTTTATACAGAATTTTATGTCTAAACGTGTAGAAATTAGAAAAAATACATATAAACATGTAGACTCTGGCAGCCTCAAAATAATACACTATACTATCATATCCTGTACTCTACAAATGAAACTCTCTTTTATTTTGTTCAACAAAATATTTTATTCTAAAAATTGTATATATTTATAGAATGTGTAGAAATTAAAATTCTATTTATTTTGTATATGGGGCAACATAAAGATGTCAAATACTTAGGCTACTTTCTTCCAAATAACAAAATACTATCATGAAAATAAGAACGTTTAAAATAAAAACTTTATTGTAATCTGACACACGCACAAGCATGCATGCACACACATACACACCTATTGAGACATTGTGCAATGACAAAACATGTGCACAAAACATTATCGTACCAAGGCAAACTAAAAGATATAGAAGCTGTTATGCCAGCGATAAAAATTAATGGGACATGCAAAGCAATTCAGCATACCAGCCCCAACACTCTTATAACAATTCTGAAAAACAATGATAAGTACAATACGAAAGCTTAACCTAACCTGAATTTCTATGAATCAATGGCTGTCAAAGCTGCCCCTGATAAACCGAACTTCAGTATTTTGAAATAGATACTCAATAATTCAAACTTTAATTGTTCCCCCTGAGATTCAAAGTTAACGAGGTTCCACTGATAAGTGTATCTTAAGAGATATTTACGTTATTTTTTTATCCTGGTTTAGGCTATATTACAACAATTTATTTTCTATTAGAAAATTTGCCAACAATAAATAATCTCCTTTAATGAATAACTACTAGAATAATTTATTCTTATGTTTTTAAAACATACAATATTTAAATGAATATATATGTTCTTCATAACAATATGGAATAAATTAATCGTTACAAAGATTTATAAAATGTCTCTGATTTTATTTGTAAGTGGACTACAATGCTTAATCCCTTTTGATAACTTATCTTATTAATAACAGACTTTCATCAAGAGACTGATTAGAAATATAAAGCCAAAGTTGTCTTTTTTAATAAGCCTGCAAAACATCAATACCTAGCTTATTTTTTCCACACACAACACACAATTCATCCACTATAACAACAATCCAAAAACACTGCCTTAGCAGATAACAGCAACTATGTTAAACTGTAATGCTATGAGTATTTATCTACCTAGGCTATGTTTTTTTGCGGTCATAAACAAATCAAATTTAAGAAATTATTGTAATATTATTTAGGCTAATAGTTCCTAGCACATACACTCACAAAGTCGTAAAAAAGTATACTTTTATAAATATAACATATAAACTGTAAATGAAAATAGTCAAATACCACCATGTAGTAACCAAATAGTCTAATAACCTAACTTCGGCAAGACATCAAAAATTTGTGGTCTTGACAATACTACTGAGCCAGTTCCATACTCAAATTTATAGCTACTTTAAACATACCTATGCTACACTATAACTGTCTCAATCCCAAGTTAACATATAGAAAGTGACGATATCTCAACCCCCCCCCCATCCAAAAACACCCTATTTCCAGGTATCCCTTATATTAATATTGCAAAATGTCAAAATATTCTTTTTAGTCTTCTAAAACCCCCGAATTTCCATGTGTCCCATAAATTGAATGTGTTGTACTGTACTTGAATTTTGACGTTCTTTAGTTTTCATTCTGTCAATTCCAAATTACCCGAATTGCACACTACTATTGTTTAGGTTATCTAAGTTTACTATAAAAGTGTATCTTCTTTGTACTGGAATGTAAAATGATTTATATTTGATAATAGAATGCCTAAATATTTATTTACTTATGCAAAATATCGATCGGCTAAACTACATATTCCTTAGATAAAAAAGTGCCAAATAAATTTCTTTAGTAAAATGTCATTTAAGGACCAATCTAAAAAAAAACAATAATATAGATTCTACAAATTGAAAAGGTGAGGTTAACATATCTATTAATGCCCTTAACATAATTCTATATTATATTATATCTAGAACCTCTATACTATAACGAAATAGAGGGCTTCCATAAGGTCAGTGCTCGGCAGGCCATAAATTGTAAAGGGTTGAAAGGGTTGACAGCTAGAAAAACTATTCTAACATTAGTCACAGATCTCAAGAAGTAAAATAAACCATTCCAAAAGTCAATGCCTTCAACCGAAAATGTTTGAAATGGACCAATGAAATAAATTGCTTCACTCCAGAATAACGTAAAATATTTAAAATAAGCCAATGAAGGAAGAGGATCGGAAGAAAGCATTTTGAAATTAGAACCCATAAATAAGGGTGGAAGAGAAGTGCAGGGATTCATTTTGGTTGTTACTGTTTGAAGGAGGGAGTTCCGGAGCAAGTGTTTCTTTAGAAGATCGTTGTGAAAGATTTAGCCGAGATCAAAAGTCAAAATAAAATAGTATCTGCGTCGTTTTTTTTATATAAGTATTAATAGTAATCTCCGAAGAATAGTTTAAAAGATAATCGTCGTTATAAGTTTAAAAGTACCATAGAAGTGTGTGATAAATTGCGTCGTTATAAAAGTGTTTGAACAGGAATATTAATACAAAAAATTAAAATAATCGTCGTCACGAAAGTGAGTGAGAAATAAGTAAAAGAAGAAAAGAAGTTCGTCTAAAAGATCAAGGCAAATCGATCCATCTACTGGCAGTCTACACGGGAACCACGTGCACGGAACCAGGAACAATGGAACCAGGGACATCGGAGCAGCGATAAAACTTCCAAGCGATAAGTAAAAATTAATGGACAATCTGAATCAAATAAACTACCACCAAATTCTATTTTATATGTAAATTATAGTCACCAAAGAACCTCACGAACCCGTAAAGAGAAATTAAATAAAATTAAATTAATAGTACATTTCAGTTAGCCGGAACATTTTATAATAATAATTTAAAAGTAAAAATATGATGCACTCTTATTTCTTTATTTAGGTTAAGACATGGTGGAATTAGAATTTGATTTTAACTATGTACTTAGAATAAGTAGGGCCTAGTAGGTTAAGACGTTAGTGTATAAGTAAAAAAGTGCATCAGATTTGGACAATAATTGATTTTTTAATGTAAATGTTTTTTTTTAAATTAAATTTATATAAATAATTAAAGAAAGTTAAATTATAGTTGTGTTGAGGTCAAATTTGTTATAATACCTTAGATAAATTTAGAATATTTATTTTATTTATTGATTGGGTAGGCTAAATATGCATTCTGCATGAAGTGTTGAATATTTGCTCCTATTGTGAAATACGTATCATCTTATGTACAATTCACATCTTAATGATTCTGGCATTTGTGCCAACACCATTTTTAATGCACGAAAACATTATATATGTAATAAAATAAGAAATATGCAAATATGGATTGTACTTTGCTATCGTTAATGTAGGACTGCGTTTATATTTATACATCGAGAATGAAGTTTCGTGTGACATGCCTCCAACCTAGATATAATATTGTTTGACTGTGCAATAATATTCAGCAGGTTTAGTTAAAGCAAAATATAAATAGGTATTTATAGGCATAAGAAAGTTTGTAGGCGTAAGAAAGTTATTTACTTTGATTGATTTATATAAAGGTCATATCCCTTACCTTACCTAAACTAACATAAATTTAAATACATAAATATAGAGAGATATAATTTACAACATCAAGATGAAGGGCTCACAGATTCAGCTTATCCAGCTTAGATTATTTGATAACTATGTTCGTCAAGTCAGTCAATGTGTGATCACTTGTTGAATCTCACATCGCTCTTTGTGACCTAGTAAAGGAACTACAGCTCTGGGAAGGTCTAGTAAAGGAAATACAGGTCTGGGAAAGTTAATATATTAACCTTCCCAGACCTGTATTTCCTTTACTAGAATTTCCTTTACTGTATTTCCTTAAAGTTATTAAAACTCATTTTTGAGTAATCGTATCCAAGTCATAGATACTTACTCCATCTTATGACTTATTTTGTAACGTATGTTACACGTTTCAGAACGTATGTTCCATCTTACGACTCACTCTTGAGAGGTCGTAAACATTAAAACACTAAAACACTACAAAACCATTTGAAAACACATATATATTGTCTAATAAAAATAAATGTCACGACCAAATAATGTATTACACAAGATATGTTGATGATAATGTTGATCCATCATATTTAATAGATCCTTTCGCCAGATAGATATTCTTAAAACATACATAAATAGCATCAGTAAAACATTACAGTTCACCCTTGAAACGCAGATAAAGAATAAACTCAACTTTTTAGATATAACAATAGAAAAACAAGCAAATAAATTTAAATATAAAATATACAGGAAACCTACTACTACAGATATGACTATACACTCCGATTCTCATCATCATATGTCCCATAAAATGGCAGCTTAAAATAGCTTTGTCCATAGATTGATAACAACACCAATGGAAGCAGACGATTTCCAAGAGGAATTAAAAACCATCAAATGTATTGCTATAGCAAATACATGGTTAGATAAATGGTTGAGCATCTATCCAACCTGAGAGGAGGACATGGAGTTGACGTAGTACCAGACGAGAGGCTGTCTTCACTAATGGCGGACATGGAGGCGGCGACAAGAAAAGTGGTTCCGAAGAAAGCAGCAAAAGTTGTTGCTCCGGTGAGGTGGTGGTCTCTGGAGTTGTCGGTGGCCAGAAAGAAGCTCTGTTCTCTGCGACGGCGCTATCAACGGGAAAGGAGAAAAAGATCGGAAGACGATGGCATCGTTGTGGGACTTGCTGCGGAGTTTCGACGTTCTCGGCTCAACCTGGGAAGGATGGTTTGAGCGGCAAAAAGGTCAAGCTGGAGGGAGAACTGCTCAAACCCATGGGGAATAGTCTACAGGATCCTGGCCAACAAGCAAAAACCGCAGACTAAGTTGGCGACAATCGCCGTCAACTGGCGGAAAGGAAACTGAAGAAGCCCTTTTAAATGAGCTACTGCCCCTAGACGGCAAGGAAGACGAACTCCCCCCCCCCCAAGCGGACACAAGACAGTTCTTGGAGGAGTTCGACCCGAGCTCACTGTCAGAGGATGCACCACCTTTAAAGAAAGAAGAGATCTGGGAGGCGCTCACTTCTATGAAGAGGGGGGTGCTCCGGGACTAGATGGTTTGCCAGTAGAGGCGTGGTGAGAACCAGAAGCCTGGGCGTCTGTTACTGAGGACGTCCAAGTGCTGTTCAACGACCTTCTCGACTGTGGTAGAGAATTTCCAATTTCTGACACCTTGGAAGACTGCGGATGTCAGGTTCCTGCTTAAGGGCTTGGACAAGGACCCGTCAATACCAGGATCTTATCGACCGCTTTCCTTTCTTCCAACTCTGGGGAAGCTATGTGAGAAGGTAGTTGAGAGAAGACTTAGACACTTCGTCGAGGCGAACCATCTAGTATCGGACATCCAGTATGCCTTCATGAGAGGCAGACCCACGGAGGACGCAATATGAACTGTCGTCGCCACAGCAGAGGAATTAAAACATCTATACTCCTACGTGGGATTTCTGGCGGTTGATATCTGGGGCGCTTTCGACAATGCCTGGTGGCCAGCCATTCTCAAGAGACTTGCCGATGCTAGAATTTCTGGAAACATCTGGAGGGTAATCGAGGATTTCCTAACAGACCGGGAGGTCAGCTTTTCGTCGGGAGAGTGGACCATCAGGAGAAGAATCAACAAGGGGTGTCCTCAGGGTTCCATCTTGGGCCACCTTTTGTGGAACATTCTGTTTGACGTCGTCCTAGGAATCACACTGCCGATGGGAGTGAAAGCTGTGGCGTATGCTGACGACTATGGTGTCCTCATGGGAGCCAAGAGTAGAGCTGATCTCGAGGCGATCTGTGAGAGGAAATTCGCCATATTGGAGGAAAGGAGCATGACTGTGAAGCTGACGATCTCTACAGTGAAGACTACATTTATCATGCTCTTCGGGCTGCTCAGAAGAGAGCAGATCCTATGCCACCAGGGAGAGAGAGTGGAGGTGGTCTCGGAGGTCAGGTAACTTGGTGTGCTTTTAGAGAGGAACCTGACATTTGTTAAGCACGCAAGAGACGTGGTGCACAGGGCAAAGCGCGTTTTCTTCAAAATAAGAAGTCGTCAATGAGGAATGGGGCTTCCCTTTTCGCAACACTTTAATCATATACAGGGGGGTCTTCGAGAGTATGGTGTCCTACGCAGTGGGCGCCTGGTATGGCAGAGCAACAGAGGCCGCTAGAACACAACTTAGGAGAGGACAGAGGCAAGTGTTTCTGTGCATAACAAGATCCTACAGAACCACATCAGCGGATGCCTTACCGGTGCTTGCGGGGGGTACTGCCTGTGGACCTCTTGGTAGCCCAGAGAGGCCGCATATACGAGGCGAGGAAGAGGACCATTCTGTAGGACCCAGAATCCTTTCTGCGGGAACGGAGGAACATCCGGGAGGAGACATTGGCTGTGTGGCAAGAAGATTCGGAGAAGGGAAGAACAACACACTGGTGGTTCTCCCCGGGCACAGATTTTTCAAGGCGAAATTCCACAGTTTCGGCCTGGTGGTAGACCCAAAATGTGATTATGGCGAAGATCAGACCACATTGCATGTATTGCTGGAGTGCCCGGTGATGGGGCATCTGAGGAACAACCTTCCACTCGGTGCGACTGTCGGTTTGGGAGAAGAGACCCTATTGACGAGAGGAAACTACAACAAAATGAAGGATTTCTTCAGAGCAGCCGAAACAGTCTTCTCGGACATAACCTCTGCCGACGACGACTAACATAGAAGAAACAAAACCCACAACAAAAACGGGAGACAACCTACAAAATTAACAAAAACGGGAGACAACCTACAAAATTAACAAAAACTGGAGGATAATTTATGAAAATGGAAGTGGCATATTCCGTTTGATAGGCCACGAACGGCCTTGGTAAATGGATACAGATATAGAGTTTCACCTAATGAAGGGAAAAAAATAGAATGCTATAGCAAATGGATATATGGGGGTCTATGGTTGACAGACTATTAAAGAAACTATTCCACTTTACAAACAAAAAAAAACCTAAAAAGGAAAAAGCCTCTTTTGAAATTTGTCTCTATTGACTATGGCAGTGTCTTTCCAGAAATGTTAACCAACATACTTAACAAAGTTAACATAACAATAATGTTTTAGATAAAAAACAATATTGGCAACTTACTCCGCCCAAAATTAACGACACCTGTACAAACATTGACAGGTGTATACATGATATCTTGTAGTGACTCCAACAGCTATTGTATAGGCCAAACCGGCAGAAAATTTTAAACTATGTTCAGAGAGCACCTCCCCACTAATAACATTATTAATACAAAATCTAATTATGCGTGCCACCTACTGGACAACAACCATGATTTTCCAATTTTAATACTAACTTCCAACCATTGCATATATGTAGGAAAGGCAGATACAAGGATGCCATTGAGGAGTTTGAAATTTATAAAGCTTTCAAAGATAATAAAAGTGATTTATTGAATGATAAACTTAACTTCCGATCTAACTCGTTATGTTGGTGTACACCTGTCACGCATTTGAGTGTTATTTGTTTATTGTGTACGTTTTGTAGTGTTTTAATGTTTTAACGACCTCTCAAGAGCAAGCCTGAAGATGGAACACACGTTCTGAAACGTGTAACATATGTTACAAAATAAGTCACAAGAAAGCATTAAATAACTTAGATTAATAATAAGATATAATAATATTTATATTACACTATATGTTTTAATAATAAACATCGAGGGATGACACTTGACAAACATAATCATAAATATTAACCTATCAGAGTTGAATTTAACCTAACAAAAGCTAGATTTCCTTGATTTCAATGTGTTATTTGACAGTGAAGAAATGCATTTTGGGACTTGAAAAGTGTCTTTTTGACAAAAAATATGAACTGATTGTTTGAATACAAGGTAACGATTTCATAATTTTTAATACTAAAATCCGATGATAACATAAATTGATATTTGCTAAAATCTCATTAAAAAACACATAGAAACATATTTTAAACCAAATCCTCAACCAAAATAAGTGATGTAAACATAAAAATTAGGTATGCTGCATGTTTTTATTGAATGAATAAAAACATACCTGATATAAATACTCTAAAATGGCTTTATTAAATTTTTGTAAGCAATATAAAACCTTCAGATGCTCGAGCAGTTTATAATAAAGCCTTACACTACTATAGTAAAGGTGAATTTTCATAGGCCCTACATAGTTGTTCTATGGGGGAGGATAACTAAGTACATCTTGCTTCTATATAGGCTATTTATAATCATTTTAACATTGTTGTAGGTAAAGCAATAGTTTCAAACCTTCACTAGTCAAAGTCAAAATGTGAAAGATCAAAAGTACAATTGTTCCTCTAAATAATAAAAAGTGATTGAAAAACCATGATAAAATTTAATTGAAAATAGGGCTATGAAGCAAAAAAGTTAGTCATAGGCCTAAATCATAAATAAAATTATGCCTATGCATTAATCATATAAAAATACATTAAACAAAAACTGCTTACCTGGGCTATCAGCAACAGTATCAAAATGACAATTCAATAATAAACTATGCTGTGAAGATTTGAGTGGTCCAATCTTCACTATTACATTTTGCACATTTCTGTAAACATTTGTCATTCCATCAAGAAAATCTAACGGAAAAGAGCCACTTGTCCTCTGAATGTCCATTGACACTCGGTGCACTTTTTTTGCTCTAGTAAATAATGAATTTATTTCACGAGATAAAAAATTAACTGCTAAAACTTCATTTTCAAAACTACCAGTGGGCCTTGGACCTAAACTTGTCAAATTGACAACATGATTTTGAGCCCTTTCAGAAATAAAACGCCCTGGATTGTTTGGCTCATCTTCAATCATTAGTGGTGTTGGTAATCTTTTCTCCATTTCAATTATAATTATATAAACTATCACAAGAATATATAACACTGATAAAAATAATGTTGATGATAAAGGCAACGGAACTTTATAATTCTCTTTGCTTTCTCCATAATGTTTAGGTAAGATATCTGTACTTCGATTTCGAATACTTCTTAATCGAAGACCTTCATTCATTTCACTCTAAAACAAACAAAAATTATATAAAGTATGAAGCAAAGAATAATTTTGTATTTTTTCAAGTACAAAAATTAGCCCATGTTTCAAATCAATTATTTTTTCAAAATTATACTAGCATAAAGAAAGTGGTGCACTTAAATCTACCTATAGGTTAATTAATAACCTATATTGTAATTATACTTTACAAACTTACTGTTAATTCATTTGAACTATTGATATTTAAACTAGGCCTACTCATTTTCTATAGAAAATCCCGTCTGAAAACTAATACATTAAAAGTTATTAATTATGGAGAAGGTCAATAAAAGTCCGTAAATTACTCCACAAACTGTACCACATAACTATTCAACTAATCAATGCACAATCCTGTGATTCATTATCTTTGTCCTTTAATCTCAGAATGCACCGACACATTTGACAAGTCATGTGTTCTTTCTGTTCTATTGTTTAACAATAATCATTCCTTTCAAGTTAGGTCGTCAGCTGTTGATTCTTGTTTTTAAACTTTTTGTAGACCACAGATATTGAATGAAATTATCTAATTATGCACATGCACAAATCGGTTTACAAGATAAATTAGAGGTATTAATCCATTGTACTGATACATTGAGATTAATGTTTGTTGGTGTTTTATCAGCTGTCCGTTGTTAGAGTATCTAACTAAGTGTTTTTTTTTTCTTTTTAGTTCATCTCTTTAACATAAAATAGAACAATTTTTAAATCAGAGATTTTTACGTTTTACATATGAGTTTTTTTTTTTTTTTTTTCATATTTACATCACATAGTTATTTTATTGTAGTATATAGTTATCATATATTATGTACATGCATGATAATAATATAAAAACTTACACCGCGTATTGAGTAAGAGATAAAATATAAATATGTTTTATAAGAAAATGTGTTTTATTTTGTGTTTAGTGTTACCAAACTTATGAAATAAAATAAAAATCACAAAACTTATCACATACAATTCTGTTTATAAATAGAGTTTAGTTAACCAAACTGACAGTGGGGAACAATGTCATAAATCAAAACAAAATATAATAAATCAAAAACTTTTATTTTTTAAATAATTGTGTTTTGAAAGTATACAAATTGTAAAAATATAACTTATATAATATAACCAAGAATAGCCTAACCAACCCTATACTTAGTTTGATAGAAAGTGTTCTTTTCAAATTTTACTATTAGCAAAGTCTAAAACTATTGAAATAATAATGTACCTACATCTCTTTTCATGAACATAGAATCCAATAGACATTAAAGAAAGTCCTACCTGGTATTCTCTGGAGACTGGAAGAGAAAGGAATCTCTTCAGTGCTGCTGTCAGTTTGGAAAATCTTTATATCATACTCATGTATATAATTTAGGACATCAAAGGGACTTTACAAATCTTCTTTCACCTTTTCTGACATGATAGTTTTCATTTTATATTCGTTATACAGGTGGCCATCATCTAAATCAAATAACTTTAAGGGCAGTCTGACATGGAAAAACTTTTTTTTTGTGCATTATTATTTTTTTATTGATTATAATTCTTTATAATTTTCTCTTTAAAATGGTATATAACACATAATTCTTCTATATTGATAACCACACGTAAAAAAAACATAAAATAAGACTTGCAACTTCTATTTGGCACATGGGGCGGCTCTGAGCGCCACCTCATATAGTAACGCCTTATAAAACGAATTACATTTTGTTTTCAGCTGTTAGTAGTATGTTTTGCTTACAGACTGTTGTTAGCAGACGTCTTGCAATATTTTGGCTGTCATATGTTGTCATTTTGTGTTAGAGGTTACAAGTAAACTTTTGAAATAAGTTAGTGTTTTTATGTGTTTTGGTGATGTGTTATGGTGAAAAGTCTTTATTAGTGTAAATATTGTTAAAAATGGGTAATAAGAAGAGAGTAGGGACAAAAAAACTATGTTATAAGAAGAAGAAAGTTGTTGGTAAGAAACCACAATTTGCGACTCAAGGTAATGAAGAGACTAGGCCTAGGCCTACACCTAAAGTTTGTTCTAGCTCGAATGTGAAATTGACCCCTAACCTAGCCTACTATGACGATTTAAATGATACTTTACAGTAAGATATAGTGAACATTGTACAGTTAGAATCAGTTTTGTCAGATTTTGCAATTTGTAGGGTTTGTCGTAGTAGCCTATCATTCCGCAGAAAACAATTGTCCGGGCTTGCAGTAGAATTTTCTGTTTCATGTAGCTGTAGCACAAAAAAAAACTTTTGAAAATTGTCCCAAAGTTACAGAAGATAAAATTAGGCCTAGTCAACAACCATGTAAAAGTATTTATTATGACTTGAACCTGAGGTTAGTATATGGCTTACGTGTAATAGGGAAAGGCTACACGGCTGCCCAAATTCTTTGCGGTATGATGAACTTACCTACACCGCCCTCTAAGTTCAAACAGCATGAGCAGTTTTTATCCAAGCATGTAGAAAGTGTTTGTGAAAGTTCCATGTCTAGAGCAGTAGCAGAAGCTGTTATGGAAAATGAAAACTCTAAGGACTTATGTGTTGCAGTCGATGGGAGCTGGCAGAAGCGAGGCCACACTTCACTAAACGGTGTCATAACCATTACGTCTTGTTACACTAGGTGCTCTTAGGCTAGGTGTTTATGAGGCAGTGCTATCATTCAATTCAATACAGTTCCAAAGTGAAAGTTTTAGAGAACATTGGGCTAGAACCAGGACTGAATATGCGGTTTGCTTTAAAACGCCTCGACGCCCAGCGGATTCGCAAAGCGGATAAAGCCGCTACCGACGTTGAAAAGAAAATCAGGCAGTCAAGGACTTTGGCCAAAAGGAAGCTGGAGGATCTATACCAAGAAGCAGAAGATCCAGACAACCCTTCCTACAGTGCAGGCCATCATTAAAACAAACTAAGTGACCAAAATATGCTTCTTTCTTGGTTTTTCTTGATTTACCGAAACTTGCGTTTTTTTAACTTTGAGTACCCATAACTCAAAAACTATTTGGCCTAACTCAACCAAATTTTTACACAATATGTAACATACTATTATCTAGTTCCGTACACAGGTGTTTTTAAATATCTCTTAATTAAGAGACAAAATAAAAAATATATGACTTTAAAAAAAAACAAAAAATCAAAAAAATTTCAAAGATTTTTAATTTTTTTATTTATTTGTAAAATTAAAAAAACTCATGTAGGGAACTAGTTTATAAGCTATTCAAGAAGATATAAAAAAATTAGGTCTGTATCTATTACCAATCCTGAGATATAGGTACTTAAGCTAACATTATACTCTTATGGGAGTCGGACTGCCCTTAAGGTTCATCAGTCAAAGCCAATTGTATATCTGTGCAGCATTCTGCAGCAGTTCAAAATGTCTTCGTCTTCTCTTAAAATTGGTTTAGAATGAAGAAACCAAAAAATTTGGTTATACTTCTGGAGCTGCTCAAATCTTTCAGAAAGGGCAGAAACACTTTCATGTAATACTAAAAAGAAGTTATTTCTAATCCCGGTTTGTGAACCGAGAACCGGCTGATCTGCTGATTCATACTATTCATAGTGAGATAGTTTTTCCTTTTTTTCTCGAACGCAAGTGATTCTCGTCAAGAAATTAATTATGGATCAATCTCAGGATAATCGGACACTTCCCTCAATCAACCAGAATTATCACAAATCCATAAACGATCCGAATTTGTTCAAAGAACTTTTTGTGGCGCCAATCAAATTTAATGCTAAAGCAATGTCCATTTCCACATCTTATTTAACCTAATTCATTGGGTTAATCCTAAATCGTATCAAATTACTAACGATCAGACAGCTGACAAATTATTAGTTTTTATTGCTTTGCTGTTTCTTTGTCATACTTGTAGTAGTGTTTCTAGTGCCTTTAGTCTTTTATTATCACTTAACTCATATAAATAGTTGTAATTTCACTTAATTGGTATCTGAAACTGAAATAGAGGGCGACATTAACGCGACTCTCACAACTGGTTTAGTTCATTGGATTCACTGTAAAGTTTGTCACATATTTTTGCAGTATCTCTCAGCGATGAGGTGAAGCAGAAAAGAAATTGTACACTTCTTGTAGTATTCTAAAATAAGAAACAGCTTCATTCCTGCACAAAGTAGTATCGTTAACAATAAGGTTGAAATAGTGTACACCGCAAGGCAAGAAAAAAGAACAAATGTTCATCACCAAGATTCTTTTTTTCACTCCTGAACGTTTTCCTTTCATATTCGCATCGTTATCTTATCTTAAAATGGCGTGGTATTTTTAGGTCTTCCAGCTGTTTAATGGCTCTTCACTAACGTTAAAAAACTGCTATACTCAAATAGACTCCTTAGATGAATAAAACTATTATTCTAAATACATTTTGGTAAACCTATCTTCTATCTTTAGAGTTGTCCTTTCATTTGAGCCGCTAGCATAAGTTTCGTTGCTTAACAAACTTTTAACAAAATTTGACCTAAATAGTATAGGCATTCGCCATAAAAACCTTTTTAACAATGAATGTTATAGCTCTGTGAAATTTGCAGTGCTTTCCTTTTCCTTGTCACTAAAACAGTAGGTAAGATAAAAAATGTAATAATCAAAGGTATATGTCATGCGTTCAATGTCCTCAGAGCACTATTACTAGCAACTACTGTTCGGAGATCACGAATGATGTAGCGGAAGGAAAGCGTCCACTATTGGTTGATGCTAGCTGTCACTCATACACCACACTATTATTAAAACATGCATCTGAATGACAATGACAGTGTATAGGGCATATTAGAGGCCTGTTATAAAATTGTTTGGTACTTATCATCAAACTTGATTACTATATAAGGAATAAAATACACACTGCGAGACTGATCTTTTCAGTGTATATACATAGTGAGTAACGTTTTTAGCCTTGGCTAAAATAAGTACCCTTGTTTCCCTGGAAACGATGACACAAGACCGTTGCCCCCCTTGCGACACCACTCGTCATCTCCGAACAGAACCAAGCAATCAGTATTTACTAAAGGAATGAGTTTGAATACTGTTGTTTTGTAGCATAAGCATGGTCAACTTTATTATTTGGAGAGGAAACATCTATGAAACTATGTGATCTGATCCACCACCAAGAACAATGCAGGATTAGGACACCAGATGACTTTAGAACTCTGTACCTTATTTATATATTACCAAATTTTTTGTCAGTTACTTAATTGTTAATTTTTCTGTTTTAATCATATATAATAAACCCTAAAAATGTTATCTATAGGTCAAGTCAAAATTAGTTCACATTTCATAGTTCTTTGTTTTAAAGTTTCTCTCTTTGTTTTATCCATTTTAAAATCTCCTAAGTCTAAAAAATGTAGTTTTTGGACTGTCAGTTTATCTGTAAAACGGTCTTTAAGCTACAGCCCAAACGAATGGATTGATTTCGATCAATCTTGATATATAGTATTTTTTCGTATCTCAAAAATGGTAGCTGTCATAAGAGCAAACACAATTTTTTTTTTAAATCAGCAATAATAATGTTGATTAAACATTTTCTTTAAAGTATCCTCTAAGGATTTACACTATTGGTCACCAATCCCGAATAGTGTAGTTTCAGAAATTATCAATCAAAACACCAACTTTGGAACTGTTAATAAACGTTTAATTTCTTAAAATCAGCTCCATAGCAATCAATAAACTTTTGGTAATAATTGTGAAGAGCAAGCCAGTGTACCTAATGTCAATTAAAAGAAAATAATGGTTTTAATTTATTATAATGAAAATAAACATTGACCACATTAAAAACTCAATTTCAATCAAATTAGATTTATGCTTTGGATCAGTTTTATGACACAAGGGAAGCAAGCTTAAGCTTTTTTTTTTTTTGTATTCAAAATTTAGCTCAAACTCTACTCCAATTTATCCCATAAGAAAAATAAGAAGGAAAAACTGAGTAATAAAGAAATGACATATTTAGGTTGACAGCAATGATTTTTGTTATCATTAGTATTTGATTTTATGGTTGGCCATGTGAGAAAGTTAGTGTAATATTTTCCCACAGTGTATTTTTATTTAATAAAAATATTTGTATAATGCCGTTGTTTGCAAGATTAAATGGCCTAACAATACTGAAGAAGTATAGAATTTAATTGTTTTAAAATTATAATTTAAAGGATATTACAAAAGTGAAAGATTATTGGCATTATAAGTAATATCAAAGGTAAATTAATAATGGCAGTGGGATCGTCTCATGTTCTATCAATGTTAAGCTCAAAACAGTTCGGTCTATTCTCCCTCCACTCTCACACAGTTTTTATAATGTGGCAATATTGTAGGCTCGGTTTTTCAAAGGATGCACTTCCGTGTGACATCTCTTGGTTTTCACTGTGAACAAAATATATCCCATTATTTATTGTATCACAGACTATACTCTCTTGTTTGTGATGGGGGCTGTACTATCCTTTTTCTAGCATAAACACAAGGTTTTGCATGAAAAGTTAGAGCTACTGCTTGCCAAAAATATCCCTTAAACGCCCAGTTTCTAAACTACTTGCCATTCCTTTCAACTGACCAAACTTGGAAAACAAGTATAAAAATATACACTTTAAAAATTGTGTGTGTGTGTGTCTGTGTGTGAATAGATATAAACCTGAAGTAGTAAAAATCTGTAGGTTTGTAATTTTGAGATCCTGGATAAATTGCTTTGTTATTATATGTCAACAAATCAAAAACTAAACATCAAATTTAGAACATTTTTGTATGTTCTAAATAGAATTTGGTAACGAAAAGTCCCACAAGAAAAACAACTAAAAGTACATCATTTTAGGAAATAATGCTGTGGTACTTAATGGTTTTAGATTTTATGGAGTGTCACGACACCACCATATTTTTCTCAGAAATCTCTTCAAATATATTATATTCAAGCTATAATACTGTAATTGTATACAAGTATGTAGTAACAACATCAAAACCACCATGATTGATTGCTTCTTTGCCATTATTATTACCAAACTGAGGCCTTAGCCCAATGTGGGTTATGGCCACTAGCATTTCCAAAGAAGAACCTAGCTTCACCCCCAACACTGCTGCCAAGAAATATTTATGTATGGAGAAGACTTAACATACATATATTATTTTTTAAAGCATGACAAATACTGTACAAACTTTTGTGTATGTAAATGTTTAATATCAGAGAAAGGAGCATGTATGTACTACTTCTTGTATGTACTACTATATAATATGATGGAAAGAGACATATTAAATAATGTATTTAGGCTTAAAGAAAATTTACACTCAGGAGCTCACTATATGGACGTGGCAATCGTGAGAGATCCTACTTAGATCTGTACTTTTTCATTTAGTCTTGCGTTAGATTCGCCTCTTTCATTTTTCCTATCAGGTTTTTTTTTGTCTCTTCCGGCCCTGATGATATAAATTCCAATCTCTTTCTCTAGTGTTCCAAGTTGTAGTATTAAAAGATACTGCATTCAATCCAATCTTATTTAAAAGCAAAGATTTGGGGTCAATTTAAATTTTTCATTATTTTTGTCTAAATACACACCTGTACCCATTGATTTTACATTTTAAATAGATAAGGTATTGTTTGACACTGAGAAACTAAAGGCTCTAATGCTGGCATCTAATAGTCCACTTCTGGTAACAGGACAGCATGACATATTGCATGCTCAGATTTCTTCTACACTACCATGTTCTGAACCTGAACCCACAAATTGAAGTCTCACAAAAGTGGTGACCTTTAAGGAACCAAACAAAACGCATTGGTTGCAATTTTTCGAAAGATGGTGGTTCGTGAATTATTGGTACAAACACCAGAAAATAGTGCAATGTTATAAAATATATAATTGCTCAAAATCGACTCTACCAATTTCATTAAAATGTGAAGATTATTGATCCAAACATGTGTGCAAAATCATAAGTAAAACAATACCTAATGCAATTCAGGAGTAATTGGCAAAAAACCAAAATAAATCTGAACAGAAGTCGTTAAAGCTCAATTTTAATGCAATACAATTTAAGCTGAGACGTGTTTACAGCACAATTGAGGTCAGTTAAGATCCTCATTAAAATATATAAACAAATAAATTTAATTTGCCCATGGTTAATTTTCACTTGTTGATTGACAAATAGTGAACTAACATTTTTTGTAGTTTTGGTTAGATTATTTGATTTTGTGGATAGGTGAGTGAGAAAGTTTGAGCAATATTTTTGCACCATTAACAAAATAATTTAGTGGTACAGAACTTATTTCTGTACAAACAACAAAAATTTTGGTACTTAATAAACATGATTTTAAAATGGAATACATATTTAAATGTACTCGAAAAAAAAAAAAATAAAAATACAATCTGTTTCCAAATTTAATGTCCATGTACAGTTATTAATTTATCATTAACTGAATTATATGGGGGAAAAAGGTATTATCTTATGATTTCTAAAATATTTCTAAAACTGTGTACTGATGATGGAAATGAACATATACAAAAACAATCTCTATATTTTTTAAAATCTCCATATAATACAAACATTATCTCATCTGTATAAATGCTTTTCCTCATCAAACTCCTATAATTCCACATATTTATGTATTAAATCCATAGCAATCAGTTTATGGAAATAAAAATATCATAGCAGTCCCCCAATATTGCAACATATTCTTGTTCCTCAAAATGAAATGTAGCTAAATAGAAAATATTTATGATGACACTACAAATGAATCAAAAATTTATTTAAAAAACAAATGAACAGCATGGAAACAATTATTTGTTAATCGTTTCGGCTTAAGGAAAAAACACTGAGCCCAAAAACTAATCAAAAGGAAACTACAGTAATAAAATAATTTAGTTGAAAAACAAAGATTTATATAGGGCTATATACAATTTTAGTAGAATACCATCTTGAACATTGAAGGAAAAATAAGTTTATGGTATTAAATTATGAACAACAGAAATACTAGAAACTCAGAAATAAAGTACAAATGTTATCATAGCAGCAAAAGCAGGAAGTGTGTTTATTATTGCAACAGGATATGCTCTTTTGTTATCAAATATGTTATTGTGAAATGATTTGATGGGTTTCCATATTGTTATCAATAAATACAATCTTTTAGAATGTATGTAGTGGAAACATTTACAATTTCATATTCACATATTTTAATCAATATTTACACAAAAATATACTGCCACAAAAACACAAAATAACAACAATTATTCAGTTTTTCATGAATATTTTCTCAGTATACATTATGTGTAAAAAATATGGAAACAGCTTGATATTTCAAAAACTGCTTTAAAAACAAATTTAGATCACAAACTGGTGGAGGATGACCTAGTCACATGAGCGGAATTTTGTTCGAAGGTAATTTAAAAGCTTGACGATAACACAGAGTTTGATATGAAAGAATGGGTGATGAAGCTACATTTTACCAAACAGGATCTGTAAATAGATATAATTATAGTTATTATAACACACAAAAATCCACATATCTTACGTAAAGTAGGCTTGAAATCAAAAGGTATATGTCATGTAAATGGCTGTCTCTAACATTATTGTCTAATGTGTGTGGTCAGCCCGAAAAATCTGAACATTCAAGGTCATCACAACTATGAATAACAAAACTCCCAATGTTTATAAACATCTTGTCATTGAAATTAAGAAGATTGATTGATTTTGCTCTTGCCAATTACAATTGAAATCACAAATCCTATATTACATTAATATAGCTTTATAATATCAATGTGTCACCGGAATTTGTTTTAATTAGTACTTACAGAATAAGGAAAGGTTAATTTTAAGACAATAATAACAAGCATTTAGATTAGTAATTAGAATGAAGAAGAATATATGCTGGTATTTTTTAATATGTTATAAACATGTGGAATGTTAAAATTTGCAAGTTGATATTGCATTAGAGTAACCTTGCATGACTTATTCTGTTTCATCATTTCCTAGTTGTATTTACAGAATATTTATGTAGTCGGATTATTTCTCAAGATAGGCAGTGAATCATTATTTATTATAACAGAGAAGAAACTATAGCATACTCCCCGTTTCATAATAAACCTTCTAATGTATACATTAGGACAAAAAATAATTAACAAAATTGAACTTCTATTTTAAAAATTAAAACAAAAACTAATAAAGCTATAGCACTCTTAAAATTGAGAAACAATTTAACCTACAAAATGTTTAATGGTAACTCCGAGATGAAAATTAGCATTAATACATTGTTTAATGCTTAGTGAAAAATACAAAATGGTGGTAGAAAACAAAATCTGTAATGTCACATTAAACTGCTATTGTTAGATTTGATATTGACAACTTGTTTTTCAGCTATCTCCTATAGCTGTGAAGACTTTCTAAAACAAATTTTAAAAATTGGCTCAAAATAAAAACCTAACCAGTTAAATAAATATTAACATTAAATTGCACCACTATATATATATATATATATATAAATTGTCGAACTGGCATTGTGTTTTGTAAAAAAAGAACATTCTATGTAGTTTGAAAGTTGTGTTATAATATATAAAACAGTTTAATTTAGAATTGGATTAAAATAAATTCTTTTTGAATGACAAAACATGGTTCCAATAATTTTGTTTTTAGTTATTTAACTACATAAACTTTTTTAACTATGCGTAGACATTCACAAGTGTTATTTTGTATCTTTGATCTTAAGTGTATAAAGATATGTGTGTATTATATATAATATTTACTTTTGAAGTGAAAACTTCTATTGGCGCGTTGGGTACTTTTTGGGATGGACTTTTTCAATAGAAATCGCGTCACGCACACTACCATAATGCAACTTTTAGGATGGACTTTTTCAATAGAAATCGCGTCACGCACACTACCGTAATGCAACATTTGGGATGGACTTTTTCAATAGAAATCGCGTCACGCACAGTAGCGTAATGCAACCTTAATATATAAACAACGGATACACGCGCCCCATACGTATTAAAACTAAAAATCTACGAAAAATATTGCACTAACTTTCTCAAACTCATATACGTAGTCAAACTAAAATCAATGCAAAAATGTTGCACAAACTTTCTCACATACCCATATATATTAAAACAAAAATCTACGAAAAATATTGCACTAACTTTCTCAAACTCATATACATAGTCAAACTAAAATCAATGCAAAAATATTGCACAAACTTTCTCACATACCCATACGTATTAAAACTAAAAATCTATGAAAAATTATTGCACTAACTTTCTCAAATCACATACATAGTTAAACTAAAATCAATGCAAAAATATCGCACAAACTTTCTCACATACCCATATATATTAAAACTAAAAATCTAAAATTGCACTAACTTTCTCAAACTCATATACATAGTCAAACTAAAATCAATGCAAAAATATTGCACAAACTTTCTCACATACCCATATATATATATATATATAAACAAAAATCATAATTATATAAGCGTTACATACTGTTCAAACAAGTTTTCTAACGTGTGGTCTTAAGCACACACAAATATATTTTTTTACTGATGGGGCTTACAAATCTCAATTGATTTTTTACCTCACAGATAAGCCTCTTCTGTCCTCAATCAAGTCAATGACAGTCCATTTAAATCCCTTTCACTTAGTTGTACCACCTTAATTTTAACTTGCTTTTCAGTCGTCTTTTTCCCCGTGGTTCTTGTTACTTCCATTAACCTTGTCTCTTCTTAAACTTAACTCTAAAAATGTGACTTGGTGTTTTAAAATAAATATAAATATGGAACCTCGCTTGAAGTAACTTTATTCAAAGATTGAAAAATAAATACAACCAAAATTAAGAAAAATATGTACATACATGTATATATTCATATATAACAATTTAAAAAATTTGTTCAACTCTAGTGATATATTCTATATTACACGCACATCATATGCTAGAGTAATTACATTTTGCAATACAAATAAAAAACTGAGTGTAACAAATTGTTTATGTTTTCAGTATGAAACTTTAAAAGATAAATGAACTAAAGTTAAAAACATAAATTCTAAAACTACGATTGGCAACAGCATAACGACAGGTATACTTCTCCATTCATCACTCTAACTATGTATAATATATAACCTAAGAGCGTCCAAATAATTGAAATTGATTTTACAAAATATATTGTCGCTAAATAATTTACATTTGTGGTAATTATTAGAAGTTTTTTTAATTAGACGCTACAAAATGCAATTGTGTGTAGGTAAATGAATTTATCAAAACTATGGCAAAAATATAAGAAATTGTATTATGTTGCTTTCAAAATTATTTTATAACTTTTGTGATGATTTTATTATGATCATTTTTGTGAACTGTCTTGTAAGTTCATTTTTGGTTTTATTAATCAACATTGCTGTAAAATCTGTTACAATATTAGTTTAAAGCAAAAGTACTAATATAGTAATAATTTCACCGGTAGTAGTTTAATTTAGTCTCTGGAAAAGCCTATCCATCATTGTGCAAGAATTAAATAATAATTGTAACAACAAAATGGTTAAAATACCACATTCAACATGTACCATAACTAACATTATCACAGAATAATATATCTTATAAGAACAATAGGAATATAAAATGCTAATTGAAATACATAACAAGTAAATATGAGTGCTATTTATTTATGCCATTTAGGTGCAACACACGAACAAAAATTGCTGTAGTTTATAATTATATTAAGAGAATTTTGAACAATTAAAAACACATGTATGAAATAAGTCAAACATTAAATATATATAAATTATTAAAATAAAATTTTGAAATATATACGGAATGCTTCAAAAAGGTTGTAAATTTATATAAATTACAGACTACATATAGAGCTGGTTTTTGGGGGGATTTTGTAGCAAAATAGATCAAGTTTTGACTCATATGACTAGTATCACCGCAAATACTTGAGAGAGTTGTAACAAAGGTGACTGCATTCACTGGCTGCGACCATTGTGGAATGGAATTGTCAAACCGAGTATGGCAAAGATTAGTGGTATAAGTTTTTTATTGAAACTGGGTATTTAGTAAGCCACAAGAAATCCTCAAGGCGTCCCCTTGTGTCTGACAATGTTGTAGAGAAAGTGAGGCAAAGCTTTATTAACAGTCTTATAAAATCAACCTAGTAATCTCACATCGCCGCAATACCTTACTGAGGTCCGGGATTTCCTCAATAACCACTTCTCAGATATATGATGTCAAGGTGGGTTGTTTGTATGACCACCTTGTGTACTGGATCTGGTATCTCTTGTATATACTTCTAGGGATTTATCAAGGATAAGTTTATAAACAACCCTTACCAGCTTCTCTTGATGTGCCCAGAGCAATAATCTATGCTGCAGTTGAAAAACTTACACCTGACTTGCTGCTACGGGTTTAGCAGAAAATCGACTTCAGATGGGATGTATGCAAAATAACCAATGGAAGTCATATTGAAACTATAATGAAAAAACTTGATGTAATTTTCTACAAAATTATACCAAAACCAATTCTGTAAGTAGTTGGAATAAATTTAAATGAATTTACAAAGTTATAAAATCCTTTTTGAAGCACCCTAATACAATAATAAAACCATTTTGACATTAGTTCAACTGATAAATCGTAGGTACTGCTACTGTAATGTTACCACTAAGCGGTGATGCCAAGTTGTGATAAAAAATTCATGGGCTGGGAGCAGATGGACTGGTTTAACTTGAGAACTGCTGATTCGATTTTCAATAACTTTTTTTCTCCTATGTAGGCATGTGATATCTAGTCAGACTTTAGTCTTTATTTGATTCAAATTAATTCATTAGTTTCTACATTATAACGATATTTGTTCAATATGGATAATATAAAAAACAAAATTTTTGACATATTTTAAGCATTTTATAAAAATTGTCAACAACATATATTTTGTCAGCGGCAAAGATGATATATGACTCGAATGTTAATTGTAACTGGCATTTTTTTAGAAATCGGTGCAGTAGTTCTTGGGTTATAATAATTTTTTACTACTGAAAAGGGTAATTTTGTGTGAATACCCATATGACAAAATCTTGCAAGGGTTGGGGTGAAAATAAAATATGAGTGAAATGTGATTGTAGAGGTAAACATTGATACAAGTTTAGGAATGATTTTTCACTTTTGTGCATGTTTAAAGCACAGAGTTTAAATTCAACATACTCATAGTTGTTTTCTTTCCAAACAAAGTTGTACATAAAATAAATAAAGTTAATCATGATGAAATTCTATCCTCATATTTTGATTTATAGCCTATTCACATTTTAAACAACTTTAATGTAATATCAGATATTTCTTGTTGAAACTCCATATTCAAGGATAAAATAAAGCAAAAGCTTAAAGTTTCAAATATTTAATAGTATAAATGAGCTACAATTGTTTCGCCTAGCGGCATCGTCGGGCAACATGCCGCAAGGCGCAACAATTGTAGCTCATTTATACTATTAAATATTTGAAACTTTAAGCTTTTGCTTTATTTTATCCTATTCACATTTTGTGGATCACAAAATATATTTTCACCAATTTCCTGATATTGTTTGATTATTTAGGCAAGAACGTTTTAAGTTTGTGAACAAACATTTTAAGTATTAACACCAGAGAACAGATTACACTAAATATCTATATTTATGTCTGTGAACAATTTACAACCCAAACAGTCTAAATGAAATGAAATTTATAGGCATTGTGCTTGATTTGGTACTAAATTTGAAAATATTTTCTGATTTATTTCAAGATGGTAGACTGAAATGTTGTCTCTTGTGAAATATATAGTTTGTTTATTACAGTTTATATTAGTTCCATTCAAAACAAATAAAATATTACATTATGTTACTAGGTTTGAATAACAAACGTGTATGCAGCACACATTTTGTTTTCCCGTTGGTTACAAGGTACATCTACTGAAGTACTAATGTTAGGAAAATATTCAATAATCATGCATTCTCCATTTTTAACATTAATTAAAAATTTTATTAAAAAACTTTAATAAATTATTTAGATATCAATAAGAAGTAGGCAATGATTTCTTTTTAGTATTAAAATGTATTTTGAAATTTGAGGCGCCAATTGTATCAAAGTCAAATATTACCCGAGAAGGGAAAATAACACACAAACTCATATTATCATTTTTTTTTTTTATGTAGGTATTAATTATCTTCGCAATCTACATTTTCATCTTCCCGTATTTGTTTTATCTACTTGTTGTTTTCAGTTAACTATGCCTTAGCTCCCTAATCTTTTTTTACGTTAATCACCTATTTGTTTCTACCACACCCTGTCACTTATCACATGTACAGATTGAAACAATTAATAGTATAAACTCACAGTTTGTGAATTATAAGAGTGGTTGTGTTTTTTTTACACTTAATAATATTAAAATGTAGGCCTATTAAAAACCTAACTCATGATTATAAAACTTCTTACTTACATAAAAACAAAATAAATCAAAATAGTTGAAATATTGAAACATTTACAGGACATACAATAAATAATATCAGTTTGTTTAATATATTAATAATATTTCTCTGTAAATACTGAACATTTCTATCTGACATTGTTACTTGCAGTCACATAAGCTACTCTGTAATAGCCCATGGATAAACAAACAATTTAATTTCTAAATATTAATATTACTCACCTGTTCCCTTCACCAACTTTTACTAAACAACAAGTAATTTACAGCGGCACCATTGAATTTCACATAACTCAACAAGTTTTGGGCTGTGAATGTGTTCATGGAAAAAAAACTAGCTTGTATATTTACAATAGGAACTACAGATTAAGAAATTAACTGTAACTCATTCTAATCAGAAAATAATGTAGTTTTGAAACACACAATTGGTTAATGAAAAGGTTCCCGTTTAAATTTCTTAAATGTGATAATTTTATAAACTTAAGATTTTATTTATCATTTGTTTATTTTCAGTGATGCTGAAATACCTTTTAATGAACCAAATTCATTTTAAAAGTATTGTTCCCCACTTTTACAAGGATCACTCTAAAGACACAATATATGATTTTTTTTGGGGGTATAAGTAAATGCACAATCTTAACTTGAATTCTTTCTCAATCTTAGACCGTATTTAAAATTTTTGTGACAGATGAAGATTTTGAAAGTTGTTCAGTATTTGATGACATATACTGTACATGTAAACACAGTATAATAATTTCAGTATCTAATAATGTAATAAAGTATTTTGTTGACACAAAAATTTCAATTCGATATTTTCAGCCTTTAAACTCATTTAAGAATAATGTGTGTTTGCCTGTCCAGTCATCTGTCTAAGGCATTTTTGTCCCATATCTCAAGAATACAGTAAGTGGTCCGAATGATTAGACCAAATCATTCGAGGTTTTCGATTAAAATAGGGTGAGAGTGAAAGTGATTGACACACTATATATTTACTCCCAAAATTAAACTCAAAAATTTAAAGTTTCAAGTTTATGTTATATTTAAGTAAAAATATGCTAACAGAAATTAGGCTGTAAAAGTATGAAAATATAATACTCCTCTGTTTGCGTTTATTTGGGTATGAATGTGCTCCACTTGTCATGGGATAAATATTGTTTTGCGTTTTTCACTCACCACTTTAAACGATGTAATACAACTTTTTGTAAGGTTTTACAGATATGGTTAAATTTCAAATTTGTTTTCATGTTTCTTTGCTTAAGAAGTAATATTTTTAATGTTTGTACTTTACCACTTGTTACATGCAAACACCACAACATAAAACTATAACAGGTTAACTTACACAAATCAAAGGTTACCTGATTTGAAAATGTGATCATAAGCCAATTGTGCATCGTCAATATATTGCTAAAGAAAATCGGTAAGTAATATTACTAATTACATACACTTCATCCTGAGACACAATTTATAGAATCATTTATATTTATTTTATCAGAACAATACTGAAATAATTATTTCTAAATTGTGTTATAATATTGGTCAATAAATAAAAATTTAATTAGATGAAGTAAAATATAAAATTATAAACATAATCTATCCATGTACAAATTAATAACAGTCAATATAATAACATATTCATAAACTATAACTCTATTCTTACAAATTATAACAATATCTACTTAAAATATTATTAGGACTATATAAGCTGAGGAAACTGACATAATGTGTTTGTTTTTATACAGTTATAATAAAAGAAAACATTAACAAATTTATTAGATATAGAAATTTTTTAAATTTATAATTTTATTTTATATGTAAAATACATTAGTATAACACTTTATAAATACAAGAAACACATTTAAACATTTTTAACTGAAAGTTGGGATTTCGTGGATTTGAAATACCTAAATAATTTGGATATTCATACATTTTATCCCTTAATATACAACTATACATATTGTTCAGAAAGAGCACTTACAAGTAATTGTAAAGGGTAAGTATTAACCAGAACCTACAATTTTTAATATGAAGGATACTTTCCATGGTATTAATAAGTATTTTAAGGCTTCGATTCTTTTCTGTAACCTCTCATGGATTAGAATTTCTGGATGAATTTTAACACTAGCTGCTGGGTATGTCACTTTAAGCTGCATGTTAAGTTTTATTCCAGTAACTTAGAACTGACAGGCTTTCAATATAACAAATGAATTTAAAACTTATATTAACATTTCTTTATGAATACAAAAATACAAATAAAGATGAGTTTATTCGCAGTATAACATACCTTAAAATGCACAAGTTTGTTGGCAAATTTTCTAGAAAATAGGTGATTATGATCTTTTGAAAGGTGGAAAATAAGGCAATCACCTATATATTGTTTGATTTTATGATTTCAAGATTCAGAAAATATTTGTATACTAGGTCTTTCTTGACCAACTCTTATTTTCATCTAACCAGACGCTTATGAGAATATTCAAGAGCTAGAGGTTTTTATTTTATGTTACTTTTTACATTAGTTTTTTCCTTCCTTTTACATATGGTGAAGATGAGTGAGAGGTTTTCGCCTTTAAACAACAAGGGGGAGGTTTTCCACCTTTAAACAACAAAATTCAAAATTACAATCTCTCAAAATCATTAAAAAAGGTACACCTCATTTTGAAAAACACTTAAAATTTTTAAGAAAATCAGACACTAATCCAGTTTAATTGTCCAATAACTTTCTTATGGGATATGTTTGTTTTACCCATAATAACCAAAAAATTGAATATTATGGTATATTATAACCAGATATTTGATCTTGATCTCTTATGAGATGTTATAAAGTTTAATTGTATTGTATATTTTGAAACAATTCAAAATGATGTTAAAGGGAATTTATTCAAAGCAGGCATTTCAAATATTTCATTCAATCAGAAATCGACCACCACAAACTATAGCTGTAAAAATTCTAAAAATATGATTTATCTAACTAATTGCCTTAGTTTAAATTATTCCAGACTTTCGATCAGAAAGGCGTAAAATCGAAATATTTCCCGGCATTATAACTAGCTACTAACTCGATCACTGATTGGTCGTTATAGTTAAGGAAGTTGTAATGGATTTCGATGTATATTGTATTCTATTTTATTCAAATATATTATTTGAGAATGGAATTGTAAAAGAGAAGTTATTTAGTCATTTTGTATGTTAATATAATATCTTTTATTTAATTAAAGTAATATGTTTTCAAAATTCATACTATCAAATCATTTAGAAAAAAAATTAAATCTGTTCATTATCCTTTAAACGGGCTCATATCGACAGCAACAGTGATTCAGAAGACACGAGTGTTCAAACTTCGGAGACGCTGATGAAGTGCATTATTGAAATAAAGCATTCTGAAGAAAGGCCAATGAGAGAATAGAAGCGTTCCATCATCAGATTTCACAATCTAGTTTTGGTTAGAGCACCCACTCACTTCAAGTAGTAAAATATCTCAAGAAAATTTTAAAATAGGGGGTAATAATAATAGTTGTGTTTTATTAAAATACTGTTCGATATATATTTAAGAAGAGAACAATACAACAAGAATTTGACTATATGGTGGAACTAGCCATTTTAAGTTCCTAATCCCCACCCATCTTTACAAACTAAATATCTTATTTTAAACAGAATAGATAGGACTAATAATTTTTGTTTGTTGAGTGTTTATATCAATTAATTGAATCAAGTACTTTAAATTTCCAAGATAGAACTAGATATTCTGAACTAATGATTTCATTCCCTATAATTGTATATGAACAATAGCTAGGTAGTGCTAATTCAGTTTTGATTACCCGACACAGTCCAAATTGATTTTGTAATATATATATATATATATATATATATATATATATGTGTGTGTGTGTGTTTTTGCCCCCTATACTTGGAAAATGTCGGCACCATCCCCTCCCCGATATTAAGGATTTCTTCTGTAACATTATGAACTAGAAATAGGGAAAAATCGATATAGACAGATATTTCAATAATTATTAAGTAGCCGAGAGCATCATAAACTAGAACCTAGATGTGTTTTGTATTTTTATTTATTTATTTTATTTTTTATATGTTGAAGTGATTGAGAAACTATAAACTAGTATCTAAAGGCTATGAGAATTTATTATATAAACTCGAAACAATTTGTTTTATACCCACACTTAAGTTTAATGTTTCATGAATTTTAAATCATATTTTAATTGAGGACATTTATGGACAATATAATATTCTGTTTTTCTTGTCTTTTAAATATTAATGTTGGTCAATTTTTGTTTATTAGAATTTAACATGTGCTTAATTTTGTTTCTTTGATTTTAAAATAAAAGAACCCCAACTTGATATATGTATTATTTAGTGCTCATTTTCAATTGTACTTCAATTAGTTTTAATTTATATCTAAAGCGGAATATTTAATTTATTCCAGCATTAATACATTGGAAATTCTCAGTTTCATATTAAAAATTAAGCTGACAGTAATGCTACCTTTTACAATGCATTTATGTCTTAACACGTTGAGTGCCAGGTATATTGCATCAAAATTTTCGTTCTGGCCAAATCTTTTTTTTGGATGGAATCGGTTTATAGTCCTGTATTATTAACAGAACATCCTTTTTTTACTTATTCACATTACATTTAGCAAACAAAATCGAATGTTTTGTTTGTGGTGACACATTGGTCTCACACGGCCCCTGACTAGTAATACAGTCACTAAGGCTCTGTGAGACCAACGTGTCACCACGATTACTACTCGAACAGTTACGGAGATACACGACATATCACGTGTTTCACTGAACAAAGGTCTAGCAGTAGCAGTCTTCTTTGTCTACAGTAATACGTATGTTGTTCAGTACGACTTTACATGTTTAGGCGCTGTTGTTTTACTGTGATTGAGTGTATAAAAAGTGTAGTAGTTATTTTATAATGTCAAGACTACCAAAGTATTACGAGGACCAACAAAAACAATTGGACGAAATATGGCAGGGATTATTATCTGACGAAGACGATTGTGAATCTTTGTTTAGTGAAGCGTATCTTTCAGATGGTTATCAACCATCAAGTGAAGAAACTCATAGCAGTGAAGATGAATTACCAAGTAAGAAAAAACAAAAAATAACTGTTCCATTTGAGACATTAGACACACAAGTTCAAAGTAATAATATTTCGGAGCAATCAAATTTACTAAATCAATCAATTCCCAGTACTTCAACCGTAATAGATCAAATACTTCTTGATTTTACATTTGATAGCAGTCAAAGTAGTTCACAACCTCCAATTATTCCAAATTCGCCCGATACAACAAATATTCATCCATTTACACCAAATGTAGAAGAAAATATAGATACGATAACAGATGCAATAGAGGCTGTGATAACAAAATTTACCGAAGATTTAACCGATAATCAGTCTGATAACCCCCTAGAAAATATTACTTGGCATAATGTTACCGGCCAGTATTTGAAATCCTTTGATTTTACAGAAACGAATCCGGGTTTGACTGCCGATTTCTTAATTAAGTGCCAGCAAAAAACCCCTATTGAAAGCTATAGATACCTTATAAATGATGAAATACTGAATCTCATAGTTCTAGAAACTAACACATACGCTCATCAGTGTATTGCTAAAGGGCTTACTCCAAATGCACGACTTAACCAATGGAAAGACACTAATATTGAAGAAATTAAGAAATTTCTTGGTTTAATAATTTGGATGGGTTTGTGTGACTTCCCAGCTGTACATAAATATTGGTCAACCAGTAAACTTTACTCTAATGAAATGAATAAAGTTCTTTCAAGAAATCGTTTCCAAATGTTACTAAAAACCATCCATTTTAGTAATAATGATGATAAAACAAATGAAAATGACCGATTACGCAAAATAAATCCTTTGCTAAAATTAGTTAAACAAAATTTCCAAAAAGCAGTTGTACCAGGGGAACAACTTTGCATAGATGAAACTTTAGTGCCTTTTCGTGGCCGCCTAAAATTTAAACAGTACATACCAAATAAACGTCACAAATTTGGGATAAAGCTTTTCAAATTATGCCTACAAGGAGGTTATACCTATGACCTTAAGGTTTACTGTGGACGAGAAAAAGAAAATCAAAAGTCAGTTGCATCAAAAGTTGTAATGACACTAATGGGTAATTTATTGGGTACTGGTAGAACACTCTGCACAGATAACTGGTATACATCACTTACACTAGCACATGAACTGCTGGAGCAGAAGACTCATCTGATAGGAACATTACTTAGCAAACGGAAAGGAAATCCAACAAAAGTTACTGGAAGTAAACTAAAACGGGGAGAAATTGAAGCCCAGGAAAGTAACACTGGTGTTTTAGTGTTGAAATGGTATGACAAAAGAGATGTTTTGATGCTCAGTACAAAGCATACAGATGAAATGGTTGAAATCAAACGAAGAGATGGTAACATAAAGAAACCACGTTGTATCCAAGATTATAACAAATTGAAAGCTTTCATTGACTTGTCTGATCAAAAAAAAAGTTACAATACATCACTAAGGCGTGGAATAAAATGGTATCGTAAGTTAGCTATCGAGATCTTGACTGGGACAGCCATAGTAAATGCTCATGCCTTGTTAAATTTAAATTATGTAAACATGTCTATAACAAACCTCAAAGAAGAATTGGTTACCGAGTTGACGGGTGTTAACAACCTCAAAATTAACCCTACTGAAGAAGAAATAGTGGATCACAGGTTATTAGATGTTGGGCGGAAAGGAAGACGAAGATGTTTTAGATGCTACGGAAGGTTGACTTCAGAATGTGGACGAGCTTATGCCATGAGGAAAACGCCGCAGAGCACACTGAAGTGCCAATCTTGTGATAAACATTATTGCTTGGAATGTTTCTTCAATGATCATAAATATGTAGGTAAATAAATACCAAGTGAATGTGGTGTGAAAACCAATGACTTTTTCGTTATCTTCTATTTCTAAAATTTACAAATTGTAATTCATACTCATCTGGACATTATTTGAAGTGATTATAATTTGTTTAGTAATATTTTATTTCTTTTGGTTATTTACTCTATGATTTATATATCAGTCAGTTCATAATGTAATAGTTATTTAAAATTAAAAATACTTTTTATGTGTAATATATTTATTTTCCTTGTAATTTAGGTTATTTTAGTTTTGATTGAGTGTCAAAATATTTTTTACAACTTTTTTTTAATACTCAAAAAGTTAATTTATATTTCTAGCCACTTTTTTTAAGAAGATAAATTAAGGTTAGATTTATGAAAATATCATTTAAACATTACATACAAATCATTATAATGCAATAAACTTGAGAATTGCCAATAAATAAACTTAAAACAGAGACATGATTACAAATTTTCTAAAAAGAAGTTCTGGCCGCGTGAGACCACACTGGACTCACAAATCAAGAGGCCATATACGATTTCCATTACTCCAGGCCATTGGTTAGCTGATGCAATAGGTTTAAATACAATACGTGATACCAACTTGTCACCACAGTCTTATAAGTAAGGCTGCTACGTGTGAGACCACATTGGATTCACGCGGCCATTAGGTAAGTTAGCGTGTGAGACCACGTTGGACTCACGTGGCACTCAACGTGTTAAATTGAAACATTTTAAGACAAAAATAAGTGATTGTTTTTTTAATGTTTAATCAGCATATTTATATATATACTGAATTATATATGTGCATGTAAACTTACATAATTCTACAATTGTTATGAGATTTTACAGATTTCGTTTTATGAATTTTATAAATATTCAAATTGTAATAGCCAAATCATATGTCCACATTTCACTTTGATAAGGTTTTCAGCAGTTTTTGTTTTAAATAAAGATTACAATACCTTGTTCTTATTTTACATACTTATATACCTCTGTGAGTGCAATACATAAGTATTTCAATAGATGTGACACAAATGTGGTACAATAACAGTTCTCATAAAAAACTGTCAAGGAGTTCATTAAGAAAACATTTAGGAAGGACTTATACTCCATGAAATGTATTTAACAAAATGTTGAAACATTTGATTTATGATCAGATTTTTGGGATATTTGCACCTGAAACCATGATTACTAATAAACTTTACACAACAGCCAAATTTCTCACTCGGAACGGATTTCATTTAGCCAATTCTAACTTCAAGAAAAAGTAGTTTGGAGTTATTATATAAGTTTAGTCTCAGATGCTTTTTTAATATCAATTTAGAAATGGAGCTTAAATTATACATTTAATGAGAAATTTGTATTGCTCTCTCTTTGAAATAAAACAAATTCACTAATGTTATGTCAGTTTTGAATGTGTCAACTTTCATTAAATAAACTGTTAGTATTATTATTTAACAAAATCATTTATGCAAAATATGGACATATTATACAGGTTCGTTATATTTATAAAGTATAAATTTTCAAAAATGCAGTTATATCTTAAGAAGACATAATTTATATGCATTTTTATAAAATTTATAAAATACAACCTATCGGTTTAATAAAAATGCTAGGAAACAAATGTATATACATTAAATGAATGATTAAACATAGAAATTGCTAAACACCCTAAACGTACAAAACTAACAAGTCACAATTTGCATAGTTCTGATTTAAAATTAATGGTGTAAGTGTTCTTACTGTATAACCGGACATTTGCCAATATTATTTTATACAAATACGATACCAAATTTTCTAATTAAAAAAAACATAATTCTGATTATTTCATAACATTATCAGATATGTTCCTGTTACTTAATTTTCATAGGTAAATAGACATCTTGATAAATTATCAACTTTAAAGAAAACATTTATTGCTTCAAATTTCATATACTTAATATTAAATAAAATGATACAGTAATCAAAAATAATTTTTTTCAGAACTGATGAAATAGGATAATTTCTAATTAAATTAAATGCATTGCAACTTGCATAGCTTTATTCTTCACTAATTCATTTTGAATTAAAATTGTGGAATGATATATTCAAATACTGATAAAAGTATTTAATTAAATTTAAAAAAATCACAATTTGTAATGATTTTGCGAGTTAATAGCATTTCATAACAACTCATATAATTATAATAATGCAAATAATATAACTTAAATAAACTACAAATGACTTTAAATGCATACATTAAAAGCAATACTTAATAAACAAGGTTTCACGTAATACAACTAGAACTAAAATTATGACCAACTAGAATCAATATGTGATTCTTTCAGCGTTGTAACGTAATACGAACCTACTCTAAAAGTGACAGGAACATTATTATGATAACGGGATGTACTGTATCACTTGGCTTCTTGATCAAAATTAAATGCACTGAAAGCTTCTGTCCACTTAAAAGGATCACTGGTTGCTTTAGATTTATCTTCTTTGGAATTTCGTGGGAGTGTATTACTATCTGCACTGAAAAAATCATCGTCAAAAGGATCGCTATTACAAGCAAATATATTTACAGATTCTGATTTACGAAGACTCGATGATGAATCAGTTCGTCTTAAATTTGAAATTCTAGACTTTAATTCAGGTCCCACTTGCCGCCTATCACTAAACCGCCTAGAAACTGTATCATCAGTTACAGTCTCGGACTCCCCTTTCGTTTTGCCTAAACCTATATCACTAGAAACAATATTTCTAATTTTTCTTTTTGTCATACTCAGTTCAATGACATTGTCTACCTTATTTATTCTTGGCCTACTAATTATATCACTGCCGTTAACATCCCCTATAAACACTTCATCACTAGCCTTTTGTTCTTCTTCTCTGCTTCCCCGTTTATCACTGACTTCACTCGACATACTACGCCCACTACATCTTCTTGTGTCTGGAGGAGTAAAATCATCTTCAAATGGAGATTGACGTTGACTGCTTCTGGGTGTTAGAACTCTTCCAGTATCTTGTGGACTGAATTCCCCAGTTTCATCAAAATCATCTTTCCTTTTAAAGACATCTGGTGATGTTTGTACTTTATTCTGGACGGCTTTTCCTATTTGATCAGTAGGCACATCAGAGCCAGTTCCTGGACTTTTGTCAGGTGGATAAGTAAAATTATGTGCAGAAAAATCATCCTCAAAAGGAGAATTTTGACTATGTTTTTTGTAACGATTACTTTTTCTAGTCTGCATAGTTTGTGATTTCCTCACTGCCCAATGATGATCAGTATCTGAAGAAATTTGGTCTTCTCTACTTGAAGGCCGCATGTATCTTCTATCATAACATTCTTCTTCATTGTGTCTCCGACGAGGCCAAACTTGTTTTCTATTTTGACATCTTGGTGATTCCTCTTCACCTTGTTCACTATACTCATCTTCCCATGGTGATTCATGAGAGCGATCTCTATAATACTGATAATTTCTTCTTCCTTGTTCCCTCCATTCTCTATTTCGAGCATAACCTTGTTCTTCCCATCGTCTGCGTCTTCTGTCCCTATAATTTCTCCTTTGATACCTTTCATCATCTTCCCAAGCTAAAGATTCTCTGCTGCTTCTCCTATCACCTTCTGCACTCCACGGTGATGGTCTTCTTTTTCTAGAATCATCTCTTCTTCTTTCTTCATCCCATGATGAACCACGATGTTTAGGCCGGCCTTGCCATGAATCCTCCCACCGTTTTCCATCCCATTGATCTTCACTCAATTCTCTGTCCTCATCATCCCATGGTGAAGGATCTCTGGATGACTTTCTCCACGGAGATACTTTCCTCCTTCTTCTTCCACGGCGTTGTGTATGATAAGGAGCATGATGTATTGCATCATAAGGTGGAGCTTCATCATACATTGAATCACCATCACTCCAGCCATTTTCTCTCCAAGCGGGGCCTTCCCAAGAACTATTTTGACTACGTCGATGATCATACCCTTCTTCAGATTCATCGTCTTCCAGCCATTCGGAATGAGGAGGTTTATGACGCCTACTTTTACGTGGTTTTCTTTCAGATTGATCTCTCCATCCAGGTGAATATGTCTCCTTATTCATTTCTTTACTTTCAACGGACCAAGGTGATATATTTCCTTCACTATGAATACTTCCAGTTTGTTCCGTTTCAACATTACAATTATCAAATTTAGCCCAACCTTCTACAAGACTATTGATATCAACATCTTTACCTTTTAGTTCCCCATTTAGATCCATAATGTCCTCTTTTAAAGATGGCAAAGATCCTGTGCTTGGGTCCTTGCTAGGTTCGGCATGCACAGGAGATTCAGATGCATCCATACTTTCATTTGATTCTACTACAGTTGGAAGAGCTACACCAATGTCAGCAATATCTTCAAGACATTCATCATCATCATCATCTAAAGCACTAACATCTTCTTCCATAATAGTTGTTTCCATAATTGATTGAGATTCTTTAACTGTTGCTGTAGTAGAATCTGTGCTTTCACTTTGAGGATGAGATGCAAAAGTGTCCAAATCGTCTTCACATCTTGTTACGTCAGTAATACTATCGTCTCTATCACTTAAAACATCATCTTTCTCTATAACTAATTCATCAATACAAATATCTCTCAATGCTGCGTATCGATCGACTGTAGGTTGTGTTATATTATTTTTTATTTCTTCCACCTCTACAGGAGTATTTTCTTCAATGGTCACAACTTTAGATGATAATATATCCTCTTCCGGTTTTGGATTTTGGATTTCATTTTCATTCTTTTCCTGTTCTAAAAGCTCACGAAATACTGCATATTTATCAAACAATGATTCTTCTGTTTTTTCACTCTGATCTTGAGTATCAATATTTAAATTAAAATGATTTTCAAATTCAGCTTTAAAAGGAGGAGTATCTTCATCTAAGGATTCTCTAAGAGCAGAATACTGTTCACTTTTCAGAACATTGGTTTTAAAGTTTGTTCCTTCTTCTTTACTCTCTTCATTTGAAGTTTCACATTTCTGAGCTTCTGATAATACTTGTAAACATTTTGTAAGTTCTTGAAGAGTCATTTTGGACAAACTTGTAGGAGACATGTTTAGTGTAGCGGCAAGATCACTGAAACCAGTCTTAGTTAACTGACTTAATGTAATATCTAAAGAGCTGGTAGTACTACTTGAAACAGGTTTTGATTCATTAACAGGCACAGAATTACTTTTTGGCGATGAGAGATTTTTCTTCTGTGGAGGTGGTAGTAAAGGAAAAGGAGTTAAATAATATTCTGGTTCAGTAGATGTTTGTGGAGTATTTTTCGTTGGTCTATGAGGTGTAGGATCACTATCTCCACCTAAACGAGGTCTTCGAGCAGGCACAGGTATAGGAGGACTTTTAATATCTATTGAAATTTCACCAGAACTTTCACAGTTTTCTATGTAATCATAATGAGGCTGATCATCTGAATGAGGAGGTCGAGGTGGCGGTTTCAAAATTGTTGATTGTAATTGACGTTTAGGAGGTAATGGTGGTGGTTTGATTAAAGTATTAGTATTTGCTGGCCTAGGAGGTGGCTCTGGAGCTAAATCTCCTAAAAATGACACATTTGGAGGTGATGGTGTTGATATTCCTCTATTTTTCAATGTGATACCTTCCATTATTGGAGAATTTCTATCATAACAAGAATCAACAGTAGATTGTTTTGATAACCTAGAGCGAGCTTTTTGTTTGGGACTTGGCAGCTTTACTATGGCAGATAAAGTAGTTTGTTTATGTAGTCTAGAATATTTTCCTCTACTGCGAGAAGTTGGAGGGCTAGGAGAGAGCCGAGGAGAGGGTAAATCCAATGATGAAGTGTCACTATGTTTCTCAGGTGGCAAGGAAACTCTTAGTGGACCATGCATTGATGGACTGTCCTCTTGTAACAAAGGAGACTTCCGACTTGATGAGATATCTGGTGTAACACTTGCAGACACTTCTGTTTGCTGATTGAATGATTTAAAATCTGCAAAACATGTATCAAAAGGGTCTTGATTTCCTGGAAGAACTGGGAAGCCAACTGTTTGTGGAAAATCTGCTTCTAAAAATGGATCCATTTTATCAAATGGATCATCACCGAATGGGTCCGAGGATGTTGTAACAGGAAATAATACATTATCTTTTGTAATATCTATGTTTTGTACAGTGTTATCAAAATTTGCTTGAAATAGTGGTGCGTTGCAATCATTTGGTGCATCTCCAACCAGGTCTTTTAGAACTTTCTTTGGAGGATTTTTAAGATCTTGAAAAAAGTCTTTCTTGTCAACATAAGGTTTAATTTTACCAGTTCCAAGAGGATCTAGTTCAGTAAACACATCAAACTGGTCTTTCGAAAGTTTAGGAAATTCAATAATATCTTCCTTTTCTTTTTGAAGATTCTGAAAAATGAAATAAAATTGTTAGAAATAAATAGAAAAATATGTATTAACAAGTAGGATATTATGTATAAATACTAAATATTTGAGCTGCTTATTATACTCATAATTTTGGAGTGTATTAACATTTTGTTTGATTAAATTATTATGTAATTTTTTATGATGATTGAATCTTAATACAATGATTTTCCAAATAAACAGTGCAAATATATTGCACAAACTTCCTCACTCAACTATCCTTAAAGCCAAATAAAAATGAACCATAACTAATCGTCACCAATTCGGTAGTTTGTTAATCAAAAAGTGAAAATGAACCATGGATGCAGTACAAAAATATTTATACATTTTTTAAAGAAGCATCTAAACTATTTTCACTTGTGCCATAAATACATCTTCAGCGTAAATCAAATTTGATTAAAATCGAGCGTTTAATAATGGCAGTCAAGGGTTTTTCTTTTTTGCAAATTATTCTTAAACCGTAATATTATTTTACTTGCAATTTCATTTCACACGAGTTTGGGTTATTAATCTTAACATTGCACTAAAATCGGAACGAAATCAATAGACCCAATATTGATAAATAGATATTTTATAACAGTTCCATAGCCAAAGTTTAGTTTTATTACAATAACTCAAGAACTGGCATTTCTGGAGAGATGGCAACCAATATGTTTCTTAACCCATTTGTATCAAAATGATAAACTGTTCCAAATGAATAGCACAACTAAATATAAGTATCAAATTTGACTAAATTTCAATAAAAATCCTACTACTAGATACTTTATTACTTATTTTCCTAATTTTGAGGTTATGTGATAAAACTTCTTCTTGTTATAAATAATCATTGTAATATATACTATATGTACTAATCTTAAGGGTAGGGTTGATTGAAATTTTATAGTCTGGATGACAAAGTTTCTTTAAGGGTGATAGAAAGGGTTTGAATTTCCATAACAAGAGATTCAGGAGATACTATTCACCAAAATTGAGAACTAAATAATAATTTCAGATATCATAATTTTGAGATATTTTACATATACCGGTATATATTTTATAAATAAAGAAATACATACAATGAAAAATATATAGATGTACTCTTTAATTATTAAACAAAAGAAAGAAAATTTATGATCATTCATCAAACATTCTACATAACAAAATTAATTTCATTGAACTCCAAGCAATAATCAGTTCATAATAAAGCGGTGTATGTAAATATATTTTTAGAGATTTAAAAAATTGGGCATGCTTCTCAACTGATTTGATAGAAACTAGCATCAAGTTCCATAAATGACGTACCATCACAATAAAGTATTTGTTGTACTTTACTGTTCTGTGTTTAAGAATGATAGCATTATTGGCCTCTTTTTTATACCTTTACATTAATGTTTGAGGAGATGACCATCTTTATGCCAAATAAGTTTGTACCCCAGTTTCAAGTATAGCATGTAAATTTATTAATAAATGATCCTAATTCGCTAAGCTATAAAAGAAATAATTGCTTATAATAGAGTTTAACGGGGGTCATCTTATTTATAGATCGAACAAAAAACTTATACAATTTTGTGTACACTGCAATTTAGCTATTTTAACAGTTGAGTCGCTGACCACAGTGTCACGGTATTATAAGTATGGCATTATTAATGATTCTAATAATGAACGGTAGAAAATCTTACTCTTACTTTAAAGTGTGTGCTCTTGCATTACTCTGATACATTCCAGTTACCTATTCAGTTCAAATATGTCTATTATTGTTAGTCTCAAATTGTAAAATTTTCCTAGAAATTCAACTTTTTTCCATCAATATTTAGCATAGGAAGAGCATTCAATTCTATAGTATTCATTACACAGGAGTAACCTGTAATAATAGGTTGGATTTTCAAAATCTTTAGTTTAAAAAAATATTTTTGAAGTTCACAAATCATATAATCTACCCTATTATAATTTTCACTGATCTTAAAGTATAAGTAAACATATTTTATAAATATAGAAAATTAAAATTTTTCACTATCAAATCAAGTATGTGCATCATCAATTAAGACACTGAAATTACTAAGTTTTTAATTGTGGCAGTTGAAAGACCTTGTAAGCTGTGAGTCATTGTTTACGCTACTCATCAGTTTAAGTAGATTTTACTAAATTTTGAAAGTTAAGTGCTACACATAGCTTAAAAATAATATTTGATCATTCAATGATTACATTTTTAAATAACAAAAACAAAATTTGACTGTCACCATTCAACACTTGTTTTGACAGTCAACAAAACTGTAAGTTTTTAAGTTTATGGTGATGTTTTTATATAAGATTATTAATGAATTTTTAGACAAAGTATGTTTTAATATTAGATAGCTTTTCTTGATAAAGCTACTTTTATGGAAAAATCGGGATCACCGAAGTATACACCTCACATTCAATCATTTTACCATCAGAATGATGTGTCATCAACTAAGATATTATCCTTTAGGTGGTATAAATATAATGAAAGAGCTCGTAGGGCTAAGTTTTCATTTAAAACTAAGCACTTGAAGATGCAACAGATAACTAATTTATTAATACTGTATCTTGTATACTCATAATTCAAATTTGGAACTATTGAAATACATTTATTTCAAATATTATACATCTAATTTTCCCAATATAGATTAGAAATTTTAATGTGTATCATAACAGAAAACATTTAGCTTTAAAGGCAAAAGATTTGAGCGATTAAGTATACGGAACTACTGAGGAATTTTTAAATGGATTCTTTGGCACTGGATTCTTTTATGTTTTATGCAAGGAGTTATGAGTGGGATGATTGTTGTTCTAAAAATTTCAAGAAAATTATGGTAGCATATTCCAGCTCATGATGGAAAAATTAAAATACCCTTATATCAAGTGTGTATTAGAACAGGTGCTCATGGATTGTCTCCGTTTACCTCATCAGTTGCTCTATATAATATGTTCTCACATTGTAGATGTTTCCTGGGATTTGCCTTTATTTCAAAGTGCTTCACTGTGTTATAATGATTTTGAATATTGCTATATTTTAAATATATGCCTGCTTAGGCTGGTAAAGAAACTTAAGAAGTATGTAATATGCAACCAGATTGAAAAATTAACTTTAAAATTGATGGAAGGAGAAGAGGTAAAACGAACAAATAGAAATATACATGTAAATTAAATACTAGGCTGATTATATAAAAGTTAAACAAAAGTAACTTAAATAACATTAAAAAAAGAATTAAAGAATAAACAATTTGGAAAAGTAGGGTTAAGCAACATGTAAACAGGATTATAAACATGTCACTTGGGAAAAATGATTAAAAGATTCAAAAATAAACTAGAAAAAAATACACGAAAGCATAACACTGTTTTAAAAAGAAATCAATTAGAAACACTTTAATTCAGGTTAGGGGAGCAGAGCTAGATAAAGGACAGCCATGTTTGTTAGAATTGCAAATTAAAATAGTACATGTAACTTTGAAAGGGTGACATCACAGAGCTGATCAAACATAGTGGAATGTTGAACTAGAAGCTATACAAGCGGCCACGGATCTAGTCCGTTAAGGGAGGAGCCTGTAGAGAGCCTGGCTTTGAAGAAACCAATAGGAACCCAGCCAGTTTGCCAACTCGTTTCCTTGCTGTGACAGTGCTTGGCACCGCGTTCCTTCTGATGTTACGTTCATTTAAGGCGCTCGGAAAATAATAGATACTGCATTTCATTTTGCATCACAGTTGCAAAGAGCATAATTTAACGAATAATTAAAAAAGGAAATACACCCGTACCTGCTTTCCTTTCTTGTAAACAAATCATCACAAATTTCTCAACGAAAACAATATTTTTTCGACTAAATAAAAAAAATGTAAGTTTGGAAAATTTCAAATAAAAACAATATTAATTTTTGTATTGGGTTATAAATATTATTATAAGGGAAATCATTATTACCGCTAAAATAAAAAGATGTTTAAAAATAAATATGTGAGTATCACTGATTCATTGGTAAACATTACCACAGACAAGAGGTATACTCTCATGAGTGTGACATTACTAATACAGTTGTAAATAAATTCTACTTTATACGTTGTACACTCTAAGTGTATCAAATACTGACAAATTTTAGAGTTAACTGAAAATAACAAATTATATGACAATATTTATTATTCAAAACTTCTTGTTGAGTCAATGCCTGAGCTGTGTGTTCGCCTCTTTATTTACAGTACTTCCAGATTATGTCACGTTTATTTCCTCCAACTCTTATCGCTACCCTTTATGGGAAGGTAGGAAATATTATCTCTATCACTTCTGGAAGGTGATAAACAACATCAGTGCATCCGTAGATAACCAAGTCAAGTAATCTGTTCGATTTGTGTGTATTTTATAGTTAGTTTCATTCACCTTTGTTCCTTTGTCGTTGTTATTAGTTAATATCAGTCCTTAATAAATTTTCTTAAGATTTTAATGAAAATTTATTAGATTTCAAAGTAGTATATTCATCCAAAGGACTTAAACGTAATATACAATGTGAGATAAGTTTATTATTTTCAACCAAATTTGTTATAAGTTTCTTTTATAGGTTCATGTTTAAGTATGATAAGAGACACATAATATTAATGTATCTGTTACACTGAATATATTTAAATAATTGAAACAAAAAACTATCATAAAAAAACCCACGCAAACATTATAAAACTACTTATTTACGCAACTCTATTAGCATTGCAAGACATCGGTAGCCCTGAACCCCAGCTAGCCTCATGCAGGGTGTTGTTCCAATTGACAATAGGGCACTACTCTTGCTTCTCTATTGGCTATTGCCCAACGGACTACACTCGTGGCGGCTTGTATAAGGTAATAGATCGATTAAAATTTAAATAAAATGATTTTAGCAACAGAAGGAGAGATAAAGTATTAAATATATGAAAAATAATGATTGTATACGAGGTGATAATTGTAATGTTAGAACATATTGAAATAAAGCTTTAAAAAAAAATTAATAGTTAGATAAATCGAGAGAAGAAAAAAATCAGAAGTGGAGGAAAAAAATAGTTCATAAGAAATTCAATAGAGATTGGATATTTAAAAACTGATTTGTAATTTTAGACAAAAATATATGTTAGACAATTTATAAAAAATATAATATAAATTAGGTGATTAGGAATTTAAGATAGAAAAGTATGAATAAGTTAAGTTAAAAAATAAAAGAGATTTTAAGAACCTGGAAGAAAGTAGTAATAGAAGAAAATATTTTGGTTAAATGGGGTAATCCAAAAAGAAAGAAAAAGCTTGTTTTGAAATTTGTATTGACAACCGTGGAGAGGTACAAAGAACTGTGGGAGGAAAAGGAGTGACGAGAGAGAGAAACTTAGATATTGTTAGGAGATAGGTTAACATTGTTAGACATATTTTGATATTGTGAAATAGAAGAATTGAAAAAAAAGTACTACCTACAGTATACAAGAGAAGTACACTTTAATTATAAAGAAAACATATAAACAGTCATTCAACTAGTTAACTACAAACTAAGACAAATTGTTTAATTAATAATTAAATAAAAGGCAATTTGTACTTCCACAATATTTTTAATGAGCCGTGCCGACCAAGGTTTCGCCAACTACGCCATTGTCAAAAACAGCTTACAGACTAAAGTAAAATAATTTTACAACAACACAATAGGCCAAGATAAGTTGTAGTATAAGATATTTACAAATTGTTTAGGTTAATAAGTATCACAATTAAGTTTTATATATTTGTAGTTTTAATATGTTGGAGTTATGGAAATTTTTAAAGCCACCTATTTAAACCCCGAGAAAGAGAGAGTAATTATTACCTTCTTTATTGTTGTATTCTAATTATAAACCTGTATTTAAAAATGTGATAATCAAATAGATATGAAATTCAGCAAAACCAAGTTACCACCACAAGAACAGGAAGTGGAGACTTCTTTACATATCTAGAGTTTTGTGGTACACTATGATCAAGATACTAATACGAGTGAAGTGAGCGGAGACTGTTTAATATGTACACATGTAAAAAGGCCATTTGAAACTAGTCCATATCAAGAAAGTGGTGATATACACAAGTACAAGGTACAAAAAACTTATGTAGCAACTTTTTTTAAACAAAATTCTGGATAAGAACTCTTGATCTACTAATGCAATTTAACATTTCCTATAAAACCCAAGAAACCAACTTTTGGGGCAATATATTTAGAGTAGAGGATCGCTTGTACATAGTGTAATGGGGCTGGGTAAGTACCATGATGGTCAATCTTATTTTTTTGGATATTACAGATTCTGATGAGACTCTACATTTGGGGGTAATTTAAGATTATTAATTATTTCTATAAATCTGTGCCTGTTTCTGTGAATGTATGTATGTGTAAGTACATAATATGCTGCAAGTACATAGTGCTGTTCAGCACTAATATTATATTATGCATATTAATGTATAGGATTAGGACATGAGACTATTTTCTATATAATAACATCCCTGCAATTAGGTTTATAACCTGTTAGGGCTGCATTTGCAACAATTTTGTAAGAATTGAGATATAAATCATATCTAAGTATCATGTGAATATCCCGTTGTAATAAATTTCTATTCTATTTACATACGGATCTCTAAGGGAAATGGCCAAGAAAAAAATTGCTGTTGTCACAATTTATAGAAACAAACAACTCAAGCGTTGAGTTGGCGCAAGAGAAGAGTAAACATCTCAGTATGGCTCTACTAAAAAAAAAAAAAAAAATCCTCTAGCCAGTAATGTACAATCACATAGCAATTTTGCTACGTCACTATTATTATCAATAACTATATACAATTTATGTCAATACTTTTTCTCAATTCTGTTTATGTTTGGGATTTACAAATGGTTTAATCCACCACAAAACACAAAAGATCTATGTATAAAACACATGAGAATATGTGAGAACGAGAAGAAATTATACAGAAAATTTATGTAAGCCAATTTGTAAATTAAATTAAAACTGACTAGCATTCCAAATAAATGTATACCGAAATTACCTATGGGTTCTGAATGAAAGGCCTACCTTAGCTGATGTTGGTGCCGATGTATATGAGGGAGGAGAAAATGCAGCGACTGCAGATGGTACCGGAGCTGAGGATGCAGCTGAAATAGGCGTGGTAGGAAGTTCACCTTCATCAAATAACGCCTCTGTTTCCCGATCAAACCAATGGCGTTCTTTTTCAGATTTTCCAGGCGTAACATTACATGTAGAGGGTGGTGTATCAATTGATTCAGTCTCTTGGTCAAACCAATGCCGATCTTTCAGTTGTATGGGTGGTGGTGTATCAATAGACGACGTTGATGCTTTTACAGGGGGTGGGGGAAGTTTTGCTACAGGTGGTGGAGCAAATGAATCTCCAAAAGGATCCGAAGGTGTAATTCTTTCCATCTGATTGATACCTTGTTGGATACTGTTGAGTTCAAATTCTAAGTCCAAAAGATCTGCAATTGCCTGTGAAAATTAATCTGGCGTAAAATTTAAATTTAAGATTCACAAGCACCAACAATATTTTCAAGTTAATATTTCAAATTTTTAAATTAACTTGCATAAACACTCAACAAATTTTCTCCATAGGCTACCTTCAAAACAAATTATATAAAACAAGTTTTTGAAATCCATTAACATGTGGTCAGGGTTAATTCTTATATTCTACTCGGTAATTTATAAACTCTAATTTTTAGAATATATTATTTGTATAATTCATTAATGTTTACAATACTAAGGTTATATTTCAAGTAGTTGTTTTCATTTTAAATTAATTATTATAAATGATTGAAACCTGTTTAGCACTAATATTATTTTGTGCAGTAAAAGGAAGAGGAAACATAAGAAATGTATAAATAAGGGTTTTAAAGAAAAGAGGGTCAAATCTTTTAAATGAAATAAAAATACTGAGGTTTATCGTAATTATTATCACATGAGTGACAATTTATTTAATAAACTATCAAGGACCAATACTTTCCCAGGTAAGCCCTGCCCATTCAAAATCTAATTTTATTTAATAAACTGTTAGAAATGACTCCATTAATAGAAAAAGAGACACTACTATGAGGTAATAAATTTCACCAAAAGAACAATTGGCAATAACACTTCGCTTTCTGGTGACTGACAGAAGTTTCAAGGATTTACAGATTTCCGTACTTGTATCACCAATATGTATAAATGAAATTGTAATTGAAGTTGTGACAGTCTATGCACAATTCTGCGAAATTATATAAAGGTAAATCAATTAAGGTTTTTCAATTCAGCTTCGAAAAAGATATTTATTGCCTTTTCTGCAAAAAGTTTGTTGATTTGCTCGCAACGACTTCGATTTATTTGCCTATATTTAGGCCATTCCTAAATATGGATCATCTGCCTTTGATAGATAGCCACATGCAACCATCAACATTACTTAGTTTTATTGATATATCATCTTCTTTCTTTTTTTTATTTTGGGGCGGTGGGAGGTAGAGCTGTTTCTGGTGTGTTATCAACAATAATTGAAGATGTGGCTATCAGTTGAACATTTGGTGCTTTTGACTGTAGTGAATCCTCGCCTTCAATCTGGAAAATTTGGTATTATCGATACGTTCGTATGAATATTTTACAGTAGTCTAAATTAATTTTAATGAAATTGCAAATACAAATTTAAAATTAATAGATTATTACATTTCAGAATCCATCTACAAGCGATGAATGGGAATTTATTGCAAACTAGTTCCGACAGAAGCATAACAATTTTCCTACATGCTTAGGAACACTTAAAAGAAAACATTGTCCAAAAAAAAAAAAAAAACTCCAGACAATTCGATATTAGTTTATATTATAATCACAAAGGTTTTTATATTATCATAATAATGAATTTAGTAAACACTATTTAAAGATTTATAATGGTTAATGTTGCCGGCAATGGTAGAGTTTCAGATGAACTTTTTGTCAGTAGAACTCTGCTAGTCTGAATTAATTGGGAAAGAGACTATTTCGATTTGTTAAAAATTTGGATTAAATGGGTTTTTAAATATATGTTCTATATGTATACTATATACACGTCATCTAAATATCATATGTAAATCCTTTTTTACTTAAAAATAAATTTCATGCTTGTTACAAGTTAATGTATACAGAAATTATAAGTACAGGACTGTAAACAAGTACATATTGTCACAGACAGTATTGATGTCCGGTAGTTATTTAATGCAGTGATGTATGCGGCGTACACATGTTAGTAAGGCTATAATGTAACAAGACCCTGTCAAGGTCATTCATATGGCTCTGGCCGGCTCAATCATTCATGCTAAATTCCTAGAACTCAACCCTACGACATTGCCTTAATTTCCTTCGGTCTTTTCTTGGAATAATGTGCCTATTGTACTGTACTTTTTCAGTTTAGTTGAGCAACAGCTACCGATCTGAAACGTTGTGTTTGCTTTGTTCGATTTTTTCATTCAGTTAGTGCTTTGATGCCTACTATTTTGTGACATTGTACACAAAAATGGTTGGGAAGTGTAAACATAGTTTGTGTACACTAAAAGATAAATTGAAGTTTTAAAACATTTAGGTGAAGGTGAAAGTGAAATAAAATTAGGAGCTGAATTTGGTGAGGAAAGCAACAATAAATGACTATAAAAAACAGAGCCAAAATTGAGAAGTTTTGCAGCACAGCATCCAAGAAGGTTCTTGAGTATTGCCAAATTATGAAATAGTCCTAATTCAAAAAGTTGATGAACCTCTTTTGTTTGGTTTTCACAAGAAAGACAAAAAGGCGTTCCCTTCAATGTCCCCCCCCTCATTCAAGAAAAGCCAATCTATCTTAATAAGTTGATGAATGATGACTTTAAATTTATTGCTAGTTAACAGTAGGCTGAATAGGTGGAAGAGGAGGTATGGGATATAAATTCTACCTGTGACCGGAGAATCACTTTCAGCTAGCTGATCACCAGACGACAAAAAAAAAAAAAATCTCAGTATTTGAGAACATTATTTCATCACAAAACTATTCACCACAACATGTGTACAACTGTGATGAGACTGGGTTAATTTAAGGTATTGTCTAAAAAACGTTTGGCAGCTAAAAAGGAACTATGTGCTCTTGGATTTAAGATGTGGAAAGAACGATTGACGGTCTTACCTTGCAGTAATGCAGTTGGGATTTGCCACTGGCAAATAGGGTATTTAAAAGAGTACTATTTTGAAAAAAAGATTTTCCAAAATAGTACTCTTAATGGTTTTGGCCAAAAAAGATTATAAGATACCATGGTGGTTTATTCATAATATTTCTTGTAATATAGACAGGATTAGAAATTATTTGATCCAAAAAATGGTAAAAGCTTACATCGATGTTTGTTGGAGTTAATGTTTTTCATAATCTACATAAAATTGTAATTCAAGTTATATATATTATTATTATTATTATTATTATTATTATTAAACTGAGAGACAATTTTGTAAAAAATGAGTAGATAGTGTGTGACTTATTCAACAGACCTGTTATTCAAGAACAGTGTTTAGCTTTAACATTTTGTTGACTAAATCTATTATTAGGTAGCTGCAACCTTAAATTGCACTTAAATGGATTACATAACTTTGTTTACATAATAATATAAAATATGAGGTTGTATTAAAATGTAAAACATGCGAGAAAGAAATAATTTTTTCTATATGAACAGGCTTCGTGGAACAAAGCAGATAAAACAATCCAACCCAGTAAGAACTGAAAGTGGTAGCAGTAAACATTATTGTCTATTCCTCTGACAGGAATGTCATCTATCTGTTACTAACTTCAATAGTATTATTATTATTATTTTGATAACTTTGATAAATACAACAAAAAACTAAATCATTTAAATGAAACAGTACAACAAAATAATTCTTTTAATGAAATAGTGTGGATACATACAATACATAAATAAAAAGAATTATTTAAATTCGGAGAGAATGTATCTGTTTATAATACTATCTGAAATGAAAGGACATCAAATGAACAATGATTCCTACACACGAAATTTTGCTTCCCACTTCTGTAAGTTTATAAAGCAAAACATTTGCTCTCTTTCTCTCCCCCCCACCACCACCACCCACTCTCTCTTATACCTCTTGCCTGTGGCTACACTTTTACAATTATCTTTGTACTGCACGACTAGTGACCATTAATTTCAAACAAAGCTTAGAGTCTATTTCATTCAGCAAGAGTCATTTAACCTTTCATATTAATACAATAAGACATTATTTATTTACCACAAAAACCATTAATTTTGAAAATTATAATAATATACCTGTGAAATATGATAACATTTATTTGATATGTTATATATTATAATGCAATACACATGCACACTAATTTTGAGGGACACAAATAACTAAAGAAAACAAAACTATGCTTCCAAAAGAAAACAGAAGATAAGTTATTGTTTACTTTAATGAATTTTGTTTTTCCACAATAGCTTGATGAAGAATTAAGAGTTATCTTCACTTTTATAGTTTAGGACAATTTAGCTTATGCCATAATTAATTTTCCAGATTACTCTCTTACCTCACTGGGTCCTGAAGGAGGCTTAGCTGCTCCATTATCTTTAGTGGTGTTATCTTCAACTATTGTCCTCAACTTATTAGCTGCTGCATTTGCTTCCACAGCCTGGCAAATATATAAAATTGTCATAGTTTATATTATTTTATACATTCTATTTTTATACAAGCCTACATATTTATAACCTAACATTCTTTTTTCTAATCGTGCTTTTTGGCACATCCATGAAAGTCAATTTCTAATACATACAAATGATTAATTATAAAATGTAGAAATTAAATCAGAAAATAACAGTTTATTTTTTGATTACCGAAGATACTCTAATAATTTGAAGAGATGGTTTCTACTTCTTTGAGCTAGGTAATAACCAGAGGATTACCAAAATCCAATTTCAATGTTACATTTAGAACATTGAAAACTAACATATATTTTTGTCAATTCTGTTGAAATTATTAAAAGGTACTTAAATAATCTCCAAATTACTACTACAGTTTAAAAAATACTTATAATACATAATTATATTGGTGCAATTTATTCGGATATTTGCCATCAATTGTGTTTGTAAAAAAAGATTAGTTAATGTTGAGAGTATGGATCAACTAAAGTTATGAAGTGTTAAATGTAGAACATGAAACAAATTGTTTTGTTTGTTCTCTGATACCATTTACCAAACTTTTCAGACACCCCTTGTATATAAAACTGAATGACATTTTGAGAGTATGAATCAACTCTTGTTATCAAGTAGTAAACTTAGAACATGATCAGGGCCCACATTGCCTAGGACTATGTAGGAAACTAAAACTAGTAATCTAAGAAATTTTTGTTAACCTATGGTTTGCCTGATCCTGTTTGTATCCTGCAAGTAATCTAGTTTCTTAAGTAATGTAGTCCCTTTTCATGTTTCTCATGTTCTAAGTTTACTACTTGATTGTGAGAATTGATTCATACTCTCAAAATGTCATTCATTTTTACATACAAGGGATGTCTAAAAGTTCTGTGAATGGTTTAAGAGAACAAACAAAAGAAATTAACCTTTATTGGTTTCAAAATAATCGCTATCCAACATAACACACTTTTTGACAAAGTTCATAAAGTTTCTGGAAACTGGCGTCAAACTCATCTTTAGGAGTCAGTCGCAGAACTGTTGTCATACATTGGATGGCCGACTGGTCCTCAATACAGCTTTCATTTTAATTATTTGAAATATTACTGTAAATTCAATACTTGCTAGTAAAAACATATAAGCGGAAAAATCAAACAATTAAAAAATCAATTGTATATGTTGGTTTAACTATATAAAAACTATACTCATTACAATGTTATAAGACTTCAAGTATAAATATTAAAAAGAGGAAATATATAAGATAATAATGGAAAGAAAAAGCTCTGATGGATAGCTTAAACACTATATTATGAGTATATATTTATAGACTCTCGACCAGCTACTATAGAAACTTTTTTATTTTAAACTAGATACTTGGGGATGAAAGGATATACTTGAATGTGTGGTAAATATTGTAATAGTAACTTTAACCTTTATAGTGAGTACAGAGTTAACAATCTTGAGGAACCCTAACCTGATCTACACTATCATGTTATCTTGGTTTAAATCCCCCTTTTGTCTTTGTTATCAGGTCTCTCTTGGGCTTATCATAATTCTGTTTCATTGTTTCACCCTATCAATATAGTTTAGTATTTGCTGACTGCTTTCCTAATCAAGGGATATGTAACAGATTTTTTTACTCTATCTTGAAATTTATATCTTGCAATGGCCCAGCAAAGTCTCTTAGAGGACATCTTGTTTTGACCTAGCAGTAGGGGTGTATGAACAAGAATTTTAAAATTTGAACAAAGACTGAGTCAAACTAGGAGGCTGAATTTCAGTTTTTTAAAGTTTGAGCTTTTCCGAGGTCAAATCATTTTCTTTTCTTTTTTTTTCATTAATAATGTTGTACCTATAGAGAAAATGTTTTGGTGATTCAACAACAAAAATTAATATTTAAAGAAATATAAATTTTAAAGTCTCCTTTAGTAAAAAAAAAGGAACTATTTGGAATGATACCCGTTGCTTGTGCAGTGATTTGAACCGAAATGTGAGACTGATTTCAATTAAATTTGTATATGGTTATATTTTAACTGTATACAATTTTACAATAATGAAATGTCTAAAAATCCAACAAAACTTATTGGTCACAATCTACTAAAAAATTCCAGTTTTAAAGAGATTTGGTTAGAAAATGAAAATAATTTATGGAGTCTGGCCTAGGTCCAATATCTATATGCCAGCTAAACCATTTCCTATCAAATTTTGGTGAAATAAAAATATTTATGACTCAAATCATCATGCCAAACCGCATGAAAAAATAGAAACAAAACTTGAACTGTTTGCAATGGTTAATTTTAAATAACTTTTTGAAATTGTTCATAGACTATAAATTTCTTTTACACACAAATCACAATAATAATTTAGATAATAAATCTTAACATTTCTCCAAAATTTGACTAAAACAACATGGGCTGATTTTATGATATTTTATCTTATATTAACATGGCTACTCTTTAATTTTATTTCTGTTTGGTAATGACTGATTTGAAATTTTCAGAGGAATAGTGATGAATCACTTTTGAAACCGTTTTTCCAGGTTCAATAATTTCTTTTTCAGTTTCAATCATTTCCTTCTCATTTAATATCTGGGTTTGATTATAATGAGCTTTGCATGTACTAAATTTCATAAAAGTTACAATTAGACCTGTTGATATTCTATATTTTTTTAGTATTTCTTTATTTGGTAAACATCTAAACCTTACACCATAAGACTAATAAGGAAGGGAAACCACTATAATCAGGAAAAAAAGATATAGGATTAACCGGGGCTCCATACTTGATTAGAAGAGAATTTAATCTGATCCTCTCAGATGTGAAAACAATTAATTTTCTATTAGTATTAATTTATACAAAAAATCAAAATGAGTTAATATTTTAATCACTGATTTTCATCAAGTAGGATGATGTAGAGATAGATTTGGTGTCTGACCGAATTTGTGTATTCAGACAACGTACCTGTAATAATTCCGAACAAAGAAGTCGTTACAAAATTTTGAGGCAACTTAAAAAGTGTCTCTAAAGAATGATTTTTAGCTAATCCTATTATGTCCATGGGGATTGTGGAGGGCCTAGAGGTGTTTCAATTTTTCAAAATTTCTATTAATCAGTTAAAACTTACAATTTACAAAACACAATGATATTTAAAGTAAAATATTTAAAGACACTCATTTTGCAGAGTTGTGGTTTAATGATATTATGACATAACCAGTTAATCAAGACTTATATTTTAAGTGAATCTTTCCAGGTATAAAAATTCATTGCATATTCATCTTTGTAATAAATTAAAGAGAACTCATTTGATATAAAACAGGGAGTTTAAAAGATAAAATATGGAAATTCATTAAACAAATTATTAACTACCGCTACTGAAATATAAGCTGTGTTAAGAGTTTTTAATATCATAAAGTTGACACTCTTGAAATTTTTGATAACCTAAATTTTAAATTTGACTAATTATCACAAATTTAGGAACTATATATGAAAATTAAATTTTAAAATGTTGCTCTATTAAATGTATCCAAATGGCATACAGCCTTAGAGATACAACATGAGCGATAAATCTATTAAAATATTTGGTTTAGTTTACTTCAGTATAAGAAGAGCCTCCCGTCTTCACTTCACTCAGTCTTTCTATCATGCTTTGTTTTTCTTCACTCCCAGCATGCACTTTGTTCCCAGCAGGCTGCTTGGCAAATATACATATTACACAATATTAATTTCTTCCATTAAGTAATGTAAAAATTGTATTTTATTGTTTCTTATAATTTGTGTATAAAAATATTCTAATAAATGCACAGTAAGTGATCTATTAATGCCAAACTACATTAAAAATATAGAAGATAATATTATTAAACCGTTAGATTACTTTTACGATTGAAATAAACAAAACCTTAATGGAATGGTTAAAAACTATTATGTCGCAACTACAATTTGAGTAATGTCAAATCTTGAATTCAATCATTTCACATACTATTATGAAAAGTAAAATATTTTACCACAAATTCAAAACAAAATATTTATTTATTTATACAACAAATATGGTAAGTTCTATACTGATGACAAATAGCGTACTACTACCTCGAACCAGAATGGTATTGCACACTTCTAATTAGCACAAATTGTTATTCTAAACTGAACTGATGTCTGAGTAATGTATAATAATTATTATATGCCCTATGGGTTATGAATCAAATAATAATAAATACAAAATAATAGTAATTGAAACAATAATAATCAACCATTACTTAATCATATTATAATAGTCATTCATTTTTAACATGAAAAATAATATGTAAAATCATTAAGTTTAGAGCATGAGAATTTTGAATATTGTATTTTTATGAAAGTCTTGAGCAACACTGTTGTCGCTGATACTGATTACTCAAGATTATTTGGTTCTTTTTAGGTTAATTATGACTGTGGAAGTTGGATATTGGTTTTATGGTTTATACACTCCATAAAATTAAAAATTATGATTATAAAAAGGAAAATAAATCTAGTATTTCACAATGTTTTACGACTTTTTTGATGAAAATATTCAAAGGGTAATTTTTTTAATAAAGTCCTTTTGAAATAACTGTTATTATCTTCAAATATAAAATGATTTATTAATAACCAAAAAAATTACATATCATGTTTATTTTTTTAAGACATTCACAAATCTCCACATATATTTGATATCATTTCAATGTTTCAACATTTTCTTATTCCATCTTTGTGAAAGTCCATCAGTAGTTTCTTAAACCAGCTAGTAACACTTATCTTCAGGTCATAACATTTTCAATGTGCTGCAACCCAATCAATTTCTTTAAATGCAGGAATAAGTGGTGTAATATCAGGATATAGAGGAGATGGTAAAAAATTTCCCATCCCAAATTCTTGCAACAACTGAACAATTTGACCTGCTCACAAGGTTGAGCGTTATCATGGAAAAACACAATTCTATTGGATAACAAGCAGTCTTATGTCTTGTACGACTCATCTTAGTTTTTAATAAATAGTCTTTCCAGATTTTATAAAATCAATAAATTCGTATGAAGAACATGCTTGCTTATCCTTCTTTGCTTTTAAAGATGATGAGTGCTGTTTTAACTTATCATTTATTTGTGTATGAAACTCAAGTTTCATCACCTTCCTTTGCAATATGCTGTGAAAATATTCAAGCTGAAGCAACATGTTTTTGTTGTATGTCGGTTAATGTTTCACAATTCATTTGGTACAAAGTTTCTAGTAACGAAGTTTCTTAGTTACAATGCCGTAAATTATTGATCATGATAAAAAATACGTAAATAAAAAACAATAAATCACTCACTTTCACATTCACTTGTTCTATTGATCTTCTATCATTACTGTTGGGTGACTACTATGTTGTTCGTCAAAATTAATCGTTTGTTTGTCTGTCCATAAACAAACATACCATTCCCCAACTTGACTGTCACTCATACTATCTGGCACATAAACCTCAACAAGTTGTCTATGAATTTTAGTAGCAATGATTTTAGCGAACAATAATCATATCATAGTAAGAACCTCATAATTGGAATTATTTATCATAGCACTCATTTTAAATCGCTCAAACACCACAACAATCATGTATCAAATACTGACAAAATTATCAACAGTCGATTATCACATCATAATGAAACACAGTGTGTGTATGATCCTGTTTCATTGCCACAGTCAGCAGTAATTTCAAAATGGACCTTACTTTAAAAACACGCCTCTTATACATTTTTGCAGTTACAGTTGGTTAAATGCATTTTTTAATTATTTTTTCTATGGTATCTATTTGAAGTTAATTAGGACTACCTTGTTTATAAATATTTTGTTTAAATAATTTTTTTAAACCTATTACTAATTATTATCATTTTGATTGTAATATATAATTTGATTAAAAAAAAAAAAAAAAAAAAAAAAAAAAAATGAATAAAGCTAAAATAAGAAAAGTTAAAAATAAATTTTGCTTTAAGAAACTTTATGCTAATATAATTTTCTATAAACAAATCCATATCTCTAAATAAAACTGAGTCAGTAATATGAGCTTGGTTGTTCACTATAATGTAATGATATATTGTAATTATTTTTCAGTATTACATTGGAAAATACAGAATTTGTTAATTTTTTATTTGGACATTTAAAAATAATATTGAATTGTAACCAGTTAAAATATACTTAGAGGATTTTATTCTTTTACAATTCTGTAGATTGTAATTGGTTAAATGATATATTATTTGTAAGATGAGCTGGTTCAATAACCAAAATATTAGAGAGGGCATCCAGGTTATTTGATAATTAATATTAATGAAGAGTATAAAGTTTGAAATATAAAATATTCTAAAACAGTGGTTGCTGGTTGTTTTTGAGATTTAACATTATGAGTTCACAATAATTAGAAAATATTATTATAAACAGTAAAAAAATCAGGACATCTTCATGTAGAAGTAATTGTCTTTTATTTTTCACCCGACCCTTTATCCTATCTCCAACTTTTAAGAAAAGTAGAACGTGTGCAACTTATTAAATAAAAATCATTTCGATTAATATTACAAATACTATAAACTAACCGTACATGAATTAAAATAATTTTGATTTACATATAAAGAATTAAAGAATACTTTAAATTTTAATTTGCAAAGTAAAGCTAATACAAAACAACAGTGACAAATAATGTGACTAACAATTAATTTGAAACCACACCAACTGAGTGTGGAGATTACAGTGATTGAAAAACATATTTTTCCATTTCCTATCTCACACAAAAATATTAGTTCGTATGGTGAAGAGTATGGTTTGAAGCTAAACAAATTAACACAACTATAACTACCTTTATATGTTACTCGTGGTTAATGAATACTGTAGATTTGAATGTTCTTTTGTATATTATATTGACAGAAAAATTTTGGAATACTAAATTTGGAACTTACAATTAATGGACCAACTTGGATTGCATAAGTAACTGATACATGTAACAAAGTATTTGCAGGATTGCTCCTTGTCAAAGAACTAATAACGCCATACTTTGCATATAGTGACAACTATAGTCAGTAACTGTTCAAATGGCAGCATCCACAAAAAATTATTGTATACAATTTTTATTTAATGTTAACAGAGATGACCACATTAGTCCTTATATAAACAATTATTTATTTTAAAATTTAGTGAATTAAGATCATATTATATATTAAATCACTTAAAACTGGAGTACCAACTACTTCTCAAAAAAGTTTATCTAATCATAAGGGAGAATGATGCTCGTCATTCATAAACAAAGAACCCTTACGTACACCAAATCTTTTACCATTATAAACTATCGCTTATCGAACTCATTACGGGATTCTATCAAATCCAATTAAAATCATAACTAATTTTATAAGCTTACTTCATTGACTGCCTTATGTGAACTTATTGTTTGGTGTGTGTTGAAATTAATTTGTTGATTTTATACGAGTATAATGAATAACTGTAATGGTTATTATCAGATAAATAATGTGGACATGTATATAATTTCAAACAAACTTATTAGTTACTTTTTATTTTATCTATTGGCGTGTTAATATTATTTTATGTCATTTTGTTTATTTATTATGTTCGGATTTTATTTTTTATCTATTTAAAATTTGTATTGTTGTTATATGGGGTAAATGGAGGAGAGGACCTAATGGTCCTAACTTTGCCCGTAAAATAAAGACAATCTATTTAACTATACTCAGTGTCTGTTTCCTTATTAGTAGGCACTATGTCGTGTCAAGGAGTATACTGGTTTTTAACTGTGTGAAAATCTAGGATTACAGTAGGTGATTGTGCTTCAAGAATAACTATACTTTTAAAAGAGATGTTAGAATATCAATAAATAAGAGTTATTTACTTGTTGATTAAGGTATTAATATCATCATTTTTGTATTTTTTTTCATTAGAGGTCCATAAGCTCACGAGGTCTGATGAAGCACCCACCCCTGTTCTAAAGTCAAGAGGGAAAAGAAATACTCCATTTCATATGTCATTACTTGAAAGTGAAAAAGTGAAATCAACCCATGTTTTGGTAGTGCAAAATTTGACAATAAATTAAATCTAAAAATGTAGTCTATTATTAACATTTATTTCCAATTATTAAGGAGGGGGAGGACAATTCATAAAATATAGGATGTTAACCCTTTGCGATCATTTGTCCAGTACAACTGGACAACGCTTAGTCACAACCAAGTCTGATATATTACTTACTGTGTGTCCTCTCAGCTCGGATGTCCAGTCCTACTGGACACCAACTTATCCACGTTTGATCTGTGCCAGTCTAGACTCTACTGCGTAATCAACTCGCAAGTGATTTAAATGTCAGCTGGAGTTATTGCCCAATAATTTTAAAAACCTTTATTTTCTATTTAAAAGGACTAAATAAATAAAGCGTGATTGTTAGGATAAACATTTTAATACACCGTAAATACAAAAAAGAATGAAGTGTATGATTTATAAATATATATTACCTACTAAGTTCTACCCAAATATAATATAAAATGTTTACATTTCCGTTTTTTATTTTTTATTCAGATTCTACGTAAATTTATAATAGCCTACATAATTTCAATCTTAAATGTTTGTTCAATATCCTAAACTTTACTAAAATTCAGATTTCTAACGTAGAAATTCACCTGCATCTGTATTCTTTCAGTGTGTGATATTTTTCAAAACAAAGTACTGGATGAAGTCCAGGTTCTTTTTCACATGTTTTACAATAATATTTGATTCTTCTTCTTGTACCGCCAGGATTTCTGTCACTACACACTACACAGTCCTTTGAGTACCATTTAGTCTCTATTGGATATAATAAATGCAATTTTCCACTTAGTCGCTCATCTTCTTCACAATTAGAAGATCGTTTATGTTTTGGCGTGTTTCTTGTATCTGCGACCAACTGTTTCACCAGCTCTCTTCTGAATCTTCTTTGTCGAACTTTGCGTTGTCCTTGTTGTAAATTTAAGTTGTATAAAATAAATGAATTTATAATAGCGGTTTCCAACAGCCAGAAAAACACCTTTCGCCACTATTTTATTGATTTTCTAGTGAAGCTGTACGAAGAGATATAGTGGTCAGCAATATATACACCTCCCATTGACTCATTGTACTTACAAACTACTGTGGGCTTTGTAATGTTTTCAGAAATTCTTTGCTTATCTATTAGTTTCTTTTACTATCTCTTCTAATAAATTATCAGTAAAAAATAACTGAAAAAAACCAATTTCTGATTGGGGATTTTGTCCTGGTGGTGGTTTAAAACCATTGTAATTTGACCAATTAAATCTATGTAAACTTAAATCACCTTCTTTCCAATCCCTCCAGCCGGTTTCATCACACTCATTGTCTTCTGCTGTTTTTTCAGTATCTCCATCTTCTTCACTTTCAATTGAATCTTTGTTCCTTTCACTATTTAATAAAATATCTAATTCACCAATTAAATCTGAATAAACATCACTTTCGTGGTCTGAACCACTTTCAATAGAAAAATCATTATCAGCTGCGTCTTCAAATAAGTCTCTAATGTCATCTGACTTCAAAAGTAAATCTCTATCACATATTTTACTACACACACTTACACAACTTAACTTGAGCTCCACTAGACTGAGATAGTAGTGTAGGTTTTTATCAAATACAGTAAAACGCTGATGCATATTACAGTTTTTTCACGTTCGGAGCACAGCTGTGTATCATAAGGAAAAGACCGTGACTTATTAAGCTGAGCTAAGTCATACAAAGCATTAGAGTTATTTATTTAAAGTTATAGACTTTATAAACATAATGCACTATGTGCCAAACCAAAAATAAATTCCTAACCTACCCAAACAAATACTTATAAACATGTCCAGTAGTACTGAACATCCAACTGTTCAAGCAAATAAGCATTGTCCAGCTGTGCTGGACATACAAGCCGTGACAACTCTAATGCAGCACGGTACTAAAAGCTAGCAGGAAAATGGCAATGTCCAGTAGCGCTGGACATCCGACCTCAGAGAAATTTTTAATAAAAATGTTCCGATCGCAAAGGGTTAAGACCTGCAATTAAGTCCATTTTAATTAAAATTAATAAGGGTGATTTAGAAAAAATAAATCTTGTTTCCGTTTTTTACCCTTGGAAGATACAAGCCAATTTTTGATATATTTTAAAATGCCTTAATAAATTTCAAAACAGTTTGAGGTATAGAGGATTAGTAGACAATGTATAGGCTAAGGCAGACCTTAATAAGTTCATTTCATGGAAAAGAAAAAAACCTTGTTTCGATCACAAAACTTTTCAATGCAAGTTATCATCCTTAATTGTTTCTGCTCATCTTATAAAAATTTGTTATCTTATCGAAACAAAGATTTTCGTGTTGAAACTCTTTCTTTATTTAATGACTGAAAAATAAAATTAGTATTGCACAGGAGTCATTAAATAAAGTTGTAGCTACAAACTGATCTTTTATTTACAAGCTGAAACAAAAAGATAAATTATCTACCATTATCACTTTCTGGTAGCTTTTGGAAGGAATCTGAAGTTATATGGGAAAATCTTCTATAGTCTCATACATCAAATATGTTTTTAAACTTATTCTACCCCTCCCTTCAAGTCTTGACAACTTAATTCAATCTTCAAAACAAACAAACAAACAATCTAAAATGGAAAATCGTCAAAAAAAGTTACAATATCAGACCAGGGTCATTCTGTATCAAATCAACACAATTAACACTTTGAAGCCTAACTCTCTAACACGCTGCTTTCCTACTGTGCCTGGGGGTTTTGGACATGTTTTTAAAAAAATTGTGGTATTTGTTATATTTATCATATATGACTTATTATACATCATTTTAAACCTAAAAAAATTACCTTTTAAAATATATATACATGTAAATAGATATTTTACTCACAGTCAACACTCCTTAGTCTTGAAAAGGGGTAAAATACACACACAAACAAAAATAGCTACACAGCACTTCACTAAACATAATTGGCCTTTATATGATACAGTTTGAAACATTCAGGTACACAAAGGGGTACTGAACATTCTGGGTTCACCATAACTCAAAAAGCATTTAGTATTCAAGAAAAACAACAAACAAACATAACGAATCTTGATTACTCAGTCACTAACTTTGAACTAAACAAACGTCTGCTACTTTCCTCATAGACGTGTTACGTTGCCTAGCATCAGCTTTATAATATTTATATTTAGTCCATATCAACAGCACAGACTATTCAAAAATCAAAGACATGCAAAGATTAATAACCAATTAGCTAAGCAAAAGTGCCGAAACCCGATTATATGCCGACATCGGGATCATATAGAATTATTTAGCACAGCCCGATGTATACTCGGGCTTCGGCGTAGAGCGCTGTCGCGACTGCCCGACCTATACTCGGGCTTAGGCTTCAAAGTGTTAAATAAAAAAATTTACTTGACCACCTCAGATTTTGATTAAATTTGGCATAGAGGTAAAATTCATGTATACCAAGAAAAATGTCAAGTTTTAATTTTTATGTCAACATGTTTTTGAATTATGGCCATTTAAAGTTTCAAAACTCACCCACAATCGCTCTGCAGGCGTTTACTAAAATTGTAATTGCTCTTCTCCTAATTGAACTAGAGACATGGGAGTGGTGTTATTTTCTTCTATTTTTAGTGACCTTTCATTAGACATGCAACATCTAGGGGTCTTGAGAGAAAGTTTTTTCCAAAATTGATACTAAAATTTTGAATTTGAATTCCAAAAAAGTCACATTTAAAAAAAAATCAAAAATTCCCTAAAGTAGTTTACTATAAGACTAATCAGTGTGCAACTAATAATATGTGCATAATTTCAATAAGTACAGTATCATCTGTATTTCTTTATCAATACCTATCAATATGTATATATATGGCACAAAGGAAATTGGAACTAAATAAAGACAATATAATTTGAAATTTTGTAACAGATTGTCAATAGGGAAGTTATTTTTTTAAATATGAGGCATGTAATAATTCAACTAAGCTATATGCAAGTATTTTGAAATAAATTTGACCTATAGGAATCCCGAGGAGAAAGAGATCTCAAGACAAGAGATAATTTGTAAATTTAATATTGTGTATGATATAAATGAATAAAATATTGTAAATATAAACTTGTCTCTGTTGTTTCAAAATAAATAGAGAGTAAGTTAAATATAAAATTTGGTACGTAAAGATAAGATAAAAAATAAATATATGTAGAAAGAGAGTGTTTTATTTATACTCCTTAGTTGTATATATTGTGAGCTACTAAATTTTCCTGAGGTTTTAGTGCGCTAATTAAAAAAAAAAAAGGAAAAAAAAGTTAACTTCAGAATATTTTAAAAAAACTGAACGAAATATTGTCATTTCATTACAGTTTGTAGATCTTAATTGTAAACTTTGAATTTCACTACTATTATATTGTATACCGTGTTAGAAAGCTTTTATTAACAAGCAGATTGTACAATAATAACAACAGACTTTGACCAGTGCCTACCTTGGGTGTTGAAACATCTGAAGAATAAATGCCCATTCCATACTTTATCTGATGTTGTTCAATATGTTGTTTGGCCATTTCTATTTCTTTTTTCTTTAGTTCAAAGACTACTTGAAACAAATCACGCATTGAGATAACAACCTAAGAAACAACAAAACATAACATTATTTTTACAATGCTGCACAGTTTTCGCACATAAAATAAATAAAGTAAATTTTATGGAATGTGTCAATTTATGGAATATTGTAAATACCAATATTACCTAAATACTCTCTACGCAAAATACTCTCTATTTTATTTGTAAGAAATATTGCTTTTGCAACTATAAATTTTTCTGTTTTTGTAAATATATTGTAAGTGTATTTCTACAAAGAATACAACTACCTAGCTAGAATACTCCTAGCTATATACATGCAGTTAATACTACTAGTTTTTGTTTTTCTCTTTTATTGTGTTTGTGTTATTTATCATTTTCATATCACAACACATACAATAAAGAATCCTAACCTCCTAAATACTCTCTACGCAAATTTTATTTGTAAGAAATATTGCTTTTGTAACTATAAATTTTTCTGTTTTTGTAAATATATTGTAAGTGTATTTCTACAAAGAATACACCTACCTAGCTAGAATACTCCTAGCTATATACATGCAGTTAATACTACTAGTTTTTGTGTTTCTCTTTTATTGTGTTTGTGTTATTTATCATTTTCATATCACAACACATACAATAAAGAATCCTAACCAAGGTAAATGTATGTTTTAAAACTTTTCGGTTACCACAGTGCCTTACATAATAGAGTAATGATTAATACAGATTGGTGAGGACTGACTCTTTGATTTTCAAGGGTTTCATTTTGTATTTAGTGACGGAGATTAACAGATAAACGTTGATAGGCACTATCTGATACTTTCCCAGGCCCACCATACAATGTAATACAGAATTATTAATATGGTTTAATCAAACATTTGCCATAATTTGTTTAAATAAAAACTAATATACAATGTTTCAAGAGCTATACTTTTGGTTTAAACTCAAAGTTTCTTTTCGTATTCTTCCATAAAGATATTGGACTTCATGGATTACCCATTGCCATACCATCATGGGGATATATCCTGCCAATATATCTTATTGTTTAATTGAAAATAATTACGTTCAGTGTATAATTTAAGGAGATATAATAAAAGGATAGTTATTCTTCAAGGTTATTTTAACCTGAAAGCCTACTTTCAATTATTTAAAAAATTTCCTGCACATATACATTAGTGAAAATATTCTCAACCTATAATACCAGGTGACTTAAAAAACGGGAAATTTTTAACAATCTAGTAAAACTAAGAATGATGGAAGAAAAACATTTTATTCATAGTAATTGAAACCTTAAAATTTGCCTTTCCCTTTAACTGCTGCAACATCTCAGCAGGGATACTGTGAATTTCATCCTCAATTCTCTGCTTTAACTGTTCAGAGTTCTTGGTCGAGTCGTGTACACTTTGCTCTTGAGATAGCACCACAAGAAAAAAATCACAAACGAACAAATCTGGCGATCTAGGGAGCCAGGGAACGTTACCGAATCTTGAGATCACACGGTTACTAAACAATACTCGCACAGCTTCCATTGATTGCTGAGCAGTGTGTAATGTTGCTCCATCCTGTTGAAATCATGTTTCTTGAACGTGTGAAAAATTGTTCAATTCAGGTGTAACGAAAGAGCAATTACATCTCCACTTAATGATCCGCATTGACAGTTACTGTGATCTCCTGTTCATTAAAAAAAAAATAAGGTCTGATGATCCCATGTAATGAAACAGCACACTATACTGTCACCTTACTAGCGTGTAAAAGGCGCTCGTGAACTTCATTAGGATTTGTGTCTGCCCAGTAACGGTAGTTCTGCTTATTCACATAAATTGTGAGATGAAAATGGGCCTCATCTGACATCCACAACTTGCTTAGAAATTCATCGTCATTTTTTATGTTTGTCATCATTTGTTGACAGAATTTTAATCACAACTGGTAATAGTTTTCCTTCAGTTGTTGCACTAACTGCAGCTTGTATGAATGCAATTTCAACTCTATACGAAGAATTTTGCGAACACTTTCCCGGGACATTTCAACCACAGCTGCTCGAATTGAACGCTGTGGGCTCTGTGAGACAGACTCGCATACAACATCAATATTCTGTGAAGTACGAGCACTTCTTGGTCATCCAGTTTCTTCTTTTGGGCAAATCCAATCTCTTCAAAATTATTAATCCAACTTTTTATCGTTTGTTTTGACGGAGTCACCATGACGTCCTAAATTGTAAAAATGTCGGAACTTCCTCTGCGCAGCTTTCAAACTATCACTGTTTTTTACACGCTGTTGCCCATTCCACTGATCCATTGTAACTGAAATAGCAGAGTGTTTATTTGCTCAAGGTCACTGTCCCGCAGTTCTGCCACCTGCTCATGGCTCTATCTCTATAACAATCAGTTGCTTGGCGTTCTTTGTGTAGTGTAGACATGTATGTTGTGGTTTCATATTATTGCATTTGTATTTAGTCTTAGCTCTAACTGCTTAGACCTAGTTTTAGGCTAAAGTTCTTTTCTTTATAGATTTACATTAAGTTTCCAACAAGGCCCTAGGCTACTAACCTATGTTTTTATTTTTTTAATAAGTTTTACATTTGATAATGCTTTATACTCTCAAAACATTGTGTGTTAGTTTTTATATACGCAAATGATGGTAAATGTTTGAATAAAACATATTAATATTATGAACAATCCTTCATTATCAACTTTAAAACCAGAACAGATTTGTAATACCCAAAAGATGGTTTCTTCTGCCTGGTAGAAAATGTTAAATTGTATTGATAGATCAAGGGGTCTTATCTAATTAGGGTAAGTTTGTTTAAATAAATGTTACACAAGTTTTCTGAACCTCGTAATCGTGTAACATACTTTCTTGACATTGTCTAGATCCTAACTGGGCTCGTAGATGTATATATATTAAAAAGTCTCCACCCTGATTTCTCTCGTGTCAATCTCTCAGCTTTGAGGAGCCTTGAAGCTGTAAATCTATGAAGGAGCCTCCACACACAATGCTCGATTCAGTGACTTGGCCCTGTCAGATCTCATAACTATACAAATATCACATTTTCTTTGGAGGTCTGGGTTTAAAATAACATTTTTTACATTAACTTTTTTATTGTCATTGTTATGAGGTGGGATTGGTACCATTAATGCAGAAATGAAATCTACCAATTTTTATCTAATTTAGTGTTATAAGTTGAATAATGCACAAGATATGAACAAAAACTGTTTAAAATGCCTGCTATTGACATTGTTAACTGCATTTATAGCACACTATAATCGCCTATAGCAAATTTCTTGTTTTTAATTTAAGTTAATTTTGTAGCCGTTATTATGCTTATTGTACAGACGAGAACATATCAGTGGAAGGAGGAAAAGATGCCATCTTGATGATATAAAGAAGCTTTTAAGCCAGTCTATATCAGCCAGTTTGTAAATAGCCAGAATATTGGGGCTGTCTAGGAAATTTTTGGGGTGTATTATTACATGACAGGATAAATTATTTGACGATGCTATACAAATGAATATTTGTTAAAAAATAAAACAAATAAGTGAGTTTAAGCGTCTTGTTTTTTTTGGTCATTTTGGAATTGTGGGATAGTTTTTCTTTTAAATTGCCCTGAAAGAAACTGAGACAGTAAATTCAATTAGTTATGTGGCAATGTTGCAAACTTTTGTGATAGTGAACTAATAAGGCTTGAATTCAAAGAAATTTTTACTTCTAACAAAATAAGACCACCAACCACGAGGCTCTTGGACTATAAGTTACTTATTAGCCAATAAAAACATGACTTTCTAATACTCATAAAAAACCAATGACAATAATAAATGTAAAGTCTCAAAAAACCAAAGTTATAAAACCAAATAATACATACATTCTTAACAAGTAAAACCATCATACATTGTCAACAAAATAAAGTTTATAAATTACTTTCATAATTTTGAGTTTTTCTGGATTTTTTAAAATCTACGAACTTAATACAAACTGATATTACATCAAACTAAAACATTCAATTCAATAAAATTAGTCGCTCATGGGTATTCGATCTGTGGTGGGCGGTTGGGCCACATAATAATTAAACAGGTTGTTGAGGCTAAATCATTTCCTTGCAAACAACACCCACATTTATGATAACTGAACATCAGTAGCATTTCATAGCATATTTAATCTTGTGTTTATAGAATTTTATAAAAGCATTAACGTTAATTTAATACAATTACAAAAGAAAGTTAAGTACAATTATAAAAAAGTTTATAAAATTTTAAGATTTTTAGAAGAATTTAATAAAGATTACATTTACCGGATAACATATTATTACTTGTATTGTCACTCATATAATTATACTATTAAACAACTGACCATCAATTAAAATAAGAACACAGTAATAGAAACTGAACGGTACATAAACAACCAATCGCATTAGATATCTTCTGTTGACTGAGTACTATAAAATAATAGAGCTGTTTTTTCCCTTGTATACATGTGAAAAAAGTTGTGCGGGTTGCTAATGTAATGTTTTCATTTATTATTTGAAAACAAATCAGTCATTGCTTTGTTACTTAAATAATTATAACAGTGTGTCATATAAGACTATACAGAAAATGTATACTGTGGGTATAGAGATATATTTCATAATACCTTATGATCAAAATATATAGTAAATTAATTGTTTTATAGAAGAATTTTGTGAATCCTAATAAATATCAAGTAGACCACAGTAAGAGCGGTATAGTCGTGTTTCAACAAAAACAGACATTTAATATATACATTTTTTTTATGTTTGTCCTACACCTATTTTAAAAATTTATCTCACAAATTTTTGATCAAAATTTAACCATTCAGTAGAAAATCAAACTCCAAAATGTTCTAAAAGATATCCTAAAAGAATTTCATTTATATTCCTCCTATTTTCCAAAAACTTTAAGCAATCGGGCTCAAAATTTAATCAATCTATAGGGGACTCATACTTACACATTTTTATTAAAGAAGTAATTCTTAACAAAAATGTCACAGATAGGCATCATTTTGAATAGCCGAAATGTAATCTTACAAGGTTAAAATATCTACTTTTCGTATGTACAAACAAAACAAAAATATTGTTAATAACCTCGATAAGGTTCACTTATAGGACACCACAGCTGAATCTACACTTTTCTTTATATAGCTTTGGGTTGGATCCCTCTATTTCATCTGTCCTATTAACCAACGCTTGTTCTCTTATGACCATGATGCTATTAAAGTATTTTATGTTTTTTGTTCTTCTTTTTTTTAAGGCAATGATGACTGACAGTTTTCAAATATTATTTAACAAGTTAAGAATTATTGTTTCTAACCTATAACCTGTAAAACACCGTTAAGCCTCAAATATTTCACTGAATGAAAGAAAACACAATTTTACACAAACACTTCATTTGTAACAGGACAACGATTCAATGACTAAGTCATCATCTTCAGTTGTTACATGTACACAAACCTTCTTGGTACAAATCTTCTTGGGAACTAAATCTTTGTTTTCATTAATTTTTATATCACCAAGAATCAAAGACTGAAATTTTTAAGAAAATCAAGCTGACTTAACATATCTGTTATAAATGGATATCAAGTGATAATCACATCTTACAACATTTTACACAAACACAAATGATCTAAACAGAACTATAAATTGTTTACCAGTTCATCATATTAATGCATATAAAATCCTAAAGCATAAGTATTAAAAGACTAATTTGTAATGCAACCAAGATAACACAATATTTGTCTGACATGAACATATCTGAATAGAGTCTAAAGTAGAATTTATTATCACTTGTTTTATTACTCATACAGAACAATTCATAATAATGCAAAAGACCTTGAAATTATTTGCGCTATTACAAATTGCGCATCGCTTAAATTTTATACACATAGGCTAACAATACGATCCTCCTGTACTATCCTTTACATGAAATAGAAATAAGTTTATTCAAAATTATGCAATGACCTCTGTAACAACTGTTTTAACATATTCACATAAATGTTTTCTACATTATAAGAACATCCATTTTTGTTGCTTTTTGTACACTCTATAATGATAGGAAATTTCAACAAAGGACATCTGCAGATTATATCATTTATATATTATGTCCTTAACCCAAAAATTGTATTTCTATAATCTTGTATAATAATTAATTTCCAAAATATATGTAAATATTTTCACACCATTTGCATTAAAAAAAAAAAAAAAAAAAAATTTAAATCATCCATTTCATATCATTCATTTCACTCTGTAGATGGGAAATAATAATGTAAATAAAATAAGTAAATATATATATATATATATATATATATATATATATATATAAACAAGTGATTAAAAACTAAGTTAAAATTTAGTAATATTTAAATGAAATAGTAGCTGATAATAAAAAGAAAAAAATTGTAAGAGGAGAAGAAGAAAAGGGACTTTAGGATTGGTTTCTTAGTCTTGTAACTGAATGGTTGACTTTGATAAGTTCTTACTGAACAGACTGCTTATAATTAAATTTGAATATTCTGACTCATTATAAACAGCATAATATGTATAGAAGAGATTAGGCCTACATATAAATATTCATTTGTAAAATATCTCCATATAGGTGAATCTTAATCCTATAAATATCATAAGCCTATTACTATCATAAAAGAGAAACTCCATAAATATTCTTTAAAATATTTTAAAGAAGTATATTTATTTGAAAACAAATCAGTGAGATTTAATTTATAAACTCTAAAATCAACTTTTTTGTTTATATATTGTTAAATTGAAAATACTGTAACTCTAAATTTATTGTGAATTCAAAGTTTTTAAGTTGTTAGTTAAAATAATAAATTTGATTTTACTTTTGTATTCAATATTTTCTGCCATGTTTTCTTTATAAGTAAATTATTCTGAATTATATAACTGAAAATAAAATTTCAAAATCACTTAGTTCATAATAATTCCAACTATTCTGTAAGTTAATGTATTATAACTTCTGTTATATCACTGTTATAAAATGAGATTATATTTTGTACGGATGTTAATTGTATATAATTAATATTAATTTACTCTTCATCCTTTTAGGAATTAGGTATATCTAGAGAAAATTTCCTTACGGCATTTTTTTTGTTCATGTGCGAGAACTCTAGGAAATATGTGATCACGAACTTTTTTCTAACAGTTTCACCTATCATTTGTAATCTTAGTCGGTGGTATTCTTGAACAACCTAGTAATTATTGTTCTCATTTACTTAGGTTCCTGGAACTATATACTGATGCACATGTGTTAACTGAATCTTTGATGAACAAATGCATAAGGCATGAGGTCGTTCCTGTAAGTATTTGAAAACACTTGGTGGTGATTTGTTCAATTTTATTAAAAATTTAAATTAACATGATGCCTAAATTTTGAACTTAGTATTATTCCAGCAAAGAAAAGAAATCACAACTACATTAAATGATAACTCACATCAACTGAACTGCATAGAGTGTTGATGTTTGTTATGCACTTCCAAAGTCTTTGACAAAGAACTCACAAACAGTACTCACTGTTGTCTCAAGGATTAGTAACATAGTTTCATTATTTAATAGATACATTTGGTATCTGGAAGTTGATTCCTTTTTTGGAATTACAATAATTTCTACATACAGTAGTACTATGTATATATGAACAATAAAAAGTAGACAAAGCTTATTTTATTAAAGCTTATTTACTTCGCTTGTTAATCACACTCGTTTAGTTAAGAAAACTCATATTTTATTTAAATGTGATATTTGAAAAGTAAATAGCTATATTATTTTATGTTCCTGCTTTTTAAACATATATGTATAACAAACATTATATATCATTTTTACATAAAAAAGAAGAAAAAAGTCCAAATCTACAAAAATGTTAGATGTAATTGAATTCCATAGGGTATTGAAGCTATAGGTAAAACATTTGAAACGACAAGTTATGTCATTATTTCAGAGTATACTTCTAGAACATATCTTCCCCTAATTTCAAAATGTTGTTGGCCCCAACTTCCGAAACATGTAGTTTCAATAAGATGTTGGCCCACGTCATTATAGTCTTCAGGTGTATCAAACTATGAAATGGCCGAAAGGGTGTAATAGAATGACCAGCAAGATCACCTGACTTGCCACCATTGTATTACTTACTATGGGGGTCACTTAAAAAGTATTGTTTACCAGCAAGTATTTGCAAAATACAATTCGAGAAACATGACCAAATATCACTACGATCACTGATTAATGTAGTATCATTCTTTTACAAAAGACTGGCACACTGTCAAACAACAGACAGAAAGCAATTTGAACATTTATTATATTAAGATCTAAAATAAACCAAAGTTATGTTTAGTAATTAATACATAGTTTTTACATAAATTGATTTAATATTGCCTATATAACAATTATAGAATTTATTTCTTTTACAGTTCCTGTTTTTTGCAAATTCAAACTTTATCCCACCACCAATTTGGTTACAAACATCGGACTATTTATTTATTTCATTTTTAGGTCATAAAAAGACGTTTAAAATGATATACTATACAAAGGGAGTTACCATTAAAAATGATTGAGCCAAAACTCCTGGGCCAACCCCACAAATGGGTTGAAATTATATTTTTCATCAAATGGTAGGGTAGTTGACTAATACTTATCCTGAAAGTTATAACATTCTATCTAGAACAGTTTTAAAGTTGATGAGGCATTTCCATACTTGTGATTTACCCTGCTACACATAGTGCTTCAAAAAGGACTTTACAACTTCTAAATTCATATAAATTTATTCACACTAGTTACAAAGTTTGTTTTGGTGTTATTTTGTAGTACTGAATAGCACCACCGCAAATGCACACAGCAGTTGCAATAAATATGGCTGTTGTCAATGGTCCCGAGCACGCTCGGTGTGTGTTTTGGTTTGAAGAATCAATTTGTGCAACAGGATTTTCAAATATGGCAATGATCCTCCCAGTAGGCATAAGTGTTTTGTTGAAATCAGGTGTTCTGTAAGCCACAAGAAATCTTCAAAGCATCCCTGTGTGTCTGACAATGTATAGCAAGTGAGACAAAGCTTTGTTAACAGTGCTAAAAAATCAACACAGTCCCGGTGTGCTTTTTTTAAGCTGGGGATTACACATGTGACTGTTTGATGTGTGTTGAGAAAACGTTTACATCTCAACAGTACAGATTACCAATGGTGCAAGATCAAAAGACACTGATAGGCTTGTTTGTGAGGAGTTTTTTGCAGAAATGTTATATCGATTGGATTAGACCAGTATTTCATTGCAATCATAATTTTCAGTGATCAGTCGACTTTCCACATAAGTGGTAAAGAGAATACACATAATTGTCAGATTTGGGGGAGTGAAGATCTAAGACAATCCTTGGAACATGTTTGAGATAGCCCAAAAGTTAACGTCTTTTGTGTCTTAAGCAGGAGCTAAGTTTATGGCTTTTTTTTCTCCAAGAGAAAAAATCAACGAAATAGTGTACCTAGATATGCTGGAAAATTTTTAATCCCACAGATTGATGAGGACAACTATGAACAATGCATACATTTCTAGTAAACTGGTGCACCGCTGCACTCTCACTGAGGTCTCGGATTTCGTCAATAACCGCTTTCCAGGTAAATGGAGAGGATGAGGTTGCTCGATTGCATGGCCACCTCGTTAATGGGTCACCTCTCTATTTTTACTTCTGGGGATTCATCAAGGATAAAGTTTATAAACCATCCTTACCGGCTACTCTTGCTGAGTTCAGAGCAAAAATCTACGCAGTTAAAGTTGAAGAGACATGCTCTTGCGGGTTTGGCGGGAAATTGACTTTCAATAAGATGTCTGTAAAATGTCCAATGGAAGCCACATTAATCCTAACTATAAGGTAAAAAACTTGATGTATTTTGTCACTAACTTTCTACAAGTTGAGCAATTTAAAAACGTTCCACTGAAGAGGGCCTGTCACAAGCAGCCATATATGGCTTCTATGAATAGAATAAAGAAATTAAAATGTAACAAAAGTTATTTATAAAGTGATTTTTTACTCACGTCAATCGATGCTTATTAGTTTTTCTTCCTTAACACTAAAACACTATTGCAATTTTGAACTAAATATTCATCATCCGGTTATATAAAAATCACAGAAGTAAAGCGTAACATATAAATCACTCCACTTCGAGGATCGTGAAGTTCATGATGCAATGTTGTGTGCGAACATTGACATGCACATTGGTTGGGAAGACTGCACTTAATGAGGACATTTTAGGTTATCTTATAAAATGGTGTTGGACTACATACCCGATTTTGTCTCGCTATCAATGCCGTTAGACTACGTACCCGATTTTGTCTCGCTATAATAGTATCATATAATATGTTTGATTTGAAGGATGTTCTAGCAGCTTTATGGTCCTGATATTAAGATACAGTAAATGGAATGCAAATTTACAAAATCGGAGATGAAAAACAACTAGATAACTTTTCATTTTAGACTATTATAAAACAAATGATTAAAAATTATGGACACTGTCATTCAAATATTTTTGTATTATAGATCAACATTCGTTTAATTATCTTAAGTGGCTGAACCAATTTATGAAGCCCGTTTGGATGAGTGCTGCCATAGAAAATGACACAAAATGAGTGCTGTGATTAGATTTCTGTTGGCAAAAAACTTTCAGCAGCAGGCATCCATCTTGAACTATGCTGTATATTGCCAAACATTAATGAGTGAAAGTGTTGTGCAATAGTGGGTTTGTTTGTTTAAAAGTGGGTGAACAAATATTCACGATGAGGAAAGGGGAGGCAAGTCATCTATAGTCAGTGATGAACATGTTTAGAAAATTGATGAACAGGTCTGTGAAAATTCGTGGTTCAAAATCTCTGAACAATTCACTAGACATTCTTTCAAGTTACAAACCAAAAGGAGAAAAATTTCTCAACAGAATCGCGACTGTTGATTAGACTTGGGTGTCTTTCATCAAAGTATTGTTGAGACAAAACAATAGTTGATGGTATGGAGTTATAGTGCTTCACCAAGTAAACTGAAAAAAAACCTGGCAAACTTTGTCTGCCATTAAAGTGCCATTATGGCAACTATGTTTTGGGATGCAAAAGGAATATTGCTTATGTAGTTTATGAAATAAAGAACAAGCATCAAATCTGTACATTGTGAACTTAAAAAAAAAACTAAGTAGGCCCATCCAGAACAAACATTGTGGTATACTGATTTCCAGTTTCCTGTTTTTATATGAAAATGTGCTCATCCTCACACCTCTCACAAACAAAAGAGATCTTAAGAGTTGCATCAGTTCAAATGAGATTTTATCATCATCCACCATATAGCTTGGATTTAGCTCCCAGTGATTTTCATCTATTCATGACAATGAAGAAGTGGCTTGAGTCCCAGGGCTTTGATGATGATGAAGAACTAGAAGATGCTGTGCAGGCTGGCTAAAATCCCAGGTGGCGAATTTTTATGAAGAAGGGATTTCCAAATTGGTTTATCACTATGATAAATGCCTAAATTGAACTGGTGATTATATTAAAAATAATGGGAAGCTGTAGTTTTAAGATGTATATAATAAAGTTTCTCTCTCTCTCTCTCTCTCTCTCTCTCTCTCTCTCTCTATATATATATATATATATATATATATATATATATATATATATATATATATATATATATATATCGGTTTTATTTATAATCAAATGGAGGTTACTTTTCAAATGGTCCTTATTGTTATGTTATCAACGTGTATTATAGTAACAAAAATCCATCAACAAATATTCAAAATACAAGTTATATTTAAGGAATAAATTACCTGGCTTGCAGCTTTGTCTGTTTTTATGCCGAAGAATCTATGTCCTGTATCAGGAGACCCAAATATATAACCAAAGGCTCTAGAATCTGACATGTCTTGAGCAATAAATGAAATTTTATGAACTGGATGGTGGTACAGGCAATCCTAGAACACAAACATAATTTAAGAGCAATTTATTTATTATTAAATAACATTATAAATAACTTAAAATACTTGAATATTTGTAAACATTAATCAGTTAACTCAATTTTTATAGCATACATCAAATTAACCAATTACTATAGTTTGTATGTTAAAACCATTTGAGTTTGGCTTAAATAGGATTATTCTAGTCAAAACCAAATTTTGGCAAATTATTACACATGTTTGAGTACTGAAGAGATTTTGGATAAACACAGCCAACCATTAGGTGTTCTGTTCAGTCAAATTGCATGATTAGCAGAAAAGTACGTTTCGGCCTCAAAAGCTTTGGTTAACATTGATCAGCAGACAAGCCTTATCAAAACCAGACACTGTCTTATCACCTCCTTGCAGCCTACTACATGTATCTCCACATTTATTAGCAATGTAGTCAACTAATGCTTATTTATAATTGGATTAAAGACATGCTAAATTTCTGTATACATTATTGACAACAAGCCCAAATTCATTCAAACCATCTCCAGATCTCAATCAACAATCAACAAACATTTTATAAACGTATCATTTCTGACTCGGGAGGGTAAACATCCCACTAACATTCAATACAAACATTCACCAGTTCCCAAGGGGAATACATCATTGATTTGAGTACATTTTTCTGACATTATTATAATTCTAATACATTGCCTTAAGTCTAGGCACTAAGCATCACTGGATAAGTAGCTCTAAGTCTAAGAAAACCACCAACCAAGACTCCTCGGTGGATAATGTAACTGTCAAGTACAGGCTATTCTGATGTGTTCACAAGGTACAAGAATGTTTTGACATAACCTATACCAATTCCCTATTTCTTTGAAGCTAAATTCAATCAGTGATGTAGTGTTATGGACATTGGCCCTGACTTGTGTGGGTGATAAATTAATTTTCTCCAAAAACACAATCGAATTCGAGATTTATTACCGGTATGTAAAATTCACCAATCCAACAAGAGTCACACTTGACAATTTGATTCATCGAACTACGAAAAACCATGATATTTTTTCAAAGGTCTCACTGATTGATGTCCTAATTTCTGTCTAATCCAGACTAGAAAAAAAAAAGTTGTCCCACAGTGTAAGTTTGTAAGTTTAGAAAACATTATTTAGTATTATACAGGGGCTCTTTTTTATTTTTTTTTAGTATCCATTTAAATATAGTCTCAAGTGTTTAAGAAGGGAGAGAAGACCTTTTGAGGATTTCATAAGGTGTGTCCATCATGTTTTCTTGTTCTATTAACTTTACAAAATCGTCAAATAGGTCATTTCGGTTGAAATAACAAAACCATTAAAAATGGCTGAATCACAGAATTCGAAATTTATTTAACTGATTGGTAAATAAATTAATGATTAACTTCTTATAAAGGGCTCAGTGTCTTGGTAAATTCGTAAATAGTTTAACTTAAGATTTGGTAATAACAAACAGTTATCAGTGAACTAAGGATCAGTTTGTAAAATTCAAACCAAACAAAAAGTATGTTTGTTTTAATCAAAATTCTCACATTATGTTATTGCTTCCAACCGGCCTAGCCAATTAAATGTCTATCTTGCACCTCAAGAGAGATTTTTTTGGTCAAGAGATTTTTTTGTAAATACTCCTGGCTTCTTGAGAAAAGGAGCTATCAACATTTAACAACAGATTCTCCAAATACTCTTTAGTCCTCTGTCGACTATCATACTTCACATGTCTTATTGTAGCCCTTATGACCAAGAATACAACTTTTTTTCCAAATTTTCCATTCACTCAATAAACCGAACCAATCCACCTTAGTTGACACAGCAAAAGATTCTGACCTAACCCAGGCATTTTTAAACTCATATGTCAAATTAAAAGAGAGACAAGAGAAAACCATCATTCACTTTAGCATGGAGAAGCTTCATACTTCCTATAATTACTCAACAATGAAAGCCGTCTTTGGCTCCAAAAATCTCCATTCCGCAGGATCTTACCCCTAGACAAGGCTAGGTTAAGTCCAACAATTTTCTGGACAAACAAAGAGGAAGGGTGGCCTAAACTAAGGTGTTGTGCGACCAATGCCGAAGGCTGAATGCCACTGGAGTGCATATCGAAAACAGGGCCTATTAAAACAGAGGATAAGTGTATCTTCTTATACCTTCAAATGGGTTCCTGAAAGGATGGACCGTAGCAAACGGGTACATGTAGGAATAAAATGACTGAGAGAAAAAACAATAGATCAATTGAAGTTTGGTTTTGGGGCTGAGAACATTCCAATTGAGAAACTAAACGTGGACGATCTGACACCTATGGAGGAGGACAGTTTGCTGAACTCGGAGGATGGCAACATCCAAGAGAATAGTATTAAACAAAGGAAGGAACCAAAGTAAGGCTTTCCCATGATAAACTATGAAGAAAGAAATAAAAATGGCTGTTGCTAAAGGGAGAAGTTCTATAAAGGAAGGACGTCAGCTTTGGGAGAATAAGAAATGAGCACATGTTAGACAACCAAATAATGTCGAAGTCTTTGAGATTCAGGGAAATTCAATGATTCCTCACAGAGCAGACAAACTACTGCTGAGAAATCAACTGAATCTGGTGTAAGGAGGCAGCGACAGTTGACACCAGAGGATGTTGGTGGTGAGAAGAAGAAAGCAAAGTCTGCAAACAGAGATATGGAGGAAAGCTGTTGAGTCATTTGCAAATAAGATGGTTTAGTGCAGCTTGAACACCCAGACATGAGGCGCACAGAAGAGATAGCATAAGAGGGAGATTGGACGGCTTGCCTTAATGATAATAACGTCAGGATAACCAATTGCGACATAGAGTACGGAGTTGTGATTATGAGCTGCACTTTACTACTAAGGAATGGTTTGAGAAACAATTCAAGGAATGTAATCCCTTCCAAGGAGTTAAGCTCAAAATGGGTACAGCACAGAGGCTAGTAACAATGGTGAAAATATCCACCTTTCTCCCTAAGTCCACTGTTGTGGCAGAGGAAAAGAAGGACATGATGCTTGGTCTCAAGCATCAGAGCAGATTAAATTTTGACCATTGGACAGTTGTCGGCTGAAAATCTAACCCCGATGGTCAATTCTTGGTTGTTAATATTGACGAGGACTCCATGAAAAAACTGAAGGCATTAAATTTGAATCTATTTCCTGGGCTGTAAAATGATGGAAAGAATCTCCTAATTAGAAGATGACGGCAGTGCTCCTAAGTGATGGGAATGAGCACTGCAAACAGTAAGTTTATATATGATACTGAATGTGGTAGATCTAGTGCTTGCATGTTTGTTAGTCACAACATCAAATCACTGATAATGACAACTCTGTTACAGAAAAACGGCTGTGATCTTTCCTACCGGGTACCTTCCTTATGACCCCACTGAAGCCCCCACCATCACTTGAGCCGAGACGGATTTTGGAGTTTGGTGCTAAGAAGAAGAGGCACTTAATTCTCAGATAGGATATAGGATGCTATGCTCACCTTACACCGTGGGGAAGCACTGGTGTGAACAACCAAGGTGAGTGTCTTTTAAATTTCATACTTTTAAACTTGGTTTTAATCAGGACTGCAAACCTACCTTTAAGTAAAGAAGGGGTCAGGGTTTGAGAGAAGTCGGAAACATTACTTTAGCTAGCTGCTAAGCAGCCACTGAGATAAGCAACTGGAGAGTATCTGATGAGCCAGATCACAATAAAATATTTTTTCATATAAGATCACACTACTTAAAAGAGAACTATAAGAATCTTAGGAATTGTGGTGCATGTTTTGTGATGGATTAAGTCACAGACTCAGTATTACTAGGTCGGATCTAGGACATGTGATGGTAACTCTTTAAATAGAGCCATCAATGAGTCGTACAAAAAGAAGACAAAAAAGTGCAGTTGGTGGAATTGTGACCCTGAGAAAAAGTGTTCACAGAGTGTACAATTTATGTAAATGTACAGGAAGCTGAGATCGGTACTCAAAAGCACTCATGGAGTATAACAAAACAGTAAGGAGAGTCAAAAAACAAATGACATTGCTTATATTTTCTCTAAAGTTTTTCGATTTTTTATCCTTTCCTGTAAGTAGTTTTTTAATTTCCTCAGGAGTTGTTTTTGGTGGTAACTTGATTTTTCCATCATAGCAACATAGAGTAAAGCGTCCCAATGTATTTTTTTCCGATTTGAAATACAATGCAGAGCAATGTCTACAAACTTCCTGAAGGCCAACGACAGAGAAATTATGTACATTTTGAATCTCGTTTGAAACGGCAGAACGCGAAGACGGCTTTAAGAATGTCTTATCAACAACAGTATTTCTTGTAACATCAAGACGTCTCTCGCATCTACCTGTTAATGTTGCACTGCGCTTACGCCTCTTTTCAGGAATAGTTACCACAATCTGAACACCATTATTTTAGGTAGGTGGATTGTCAGTACCTCCAAGATTGTGCAACAGTGTTACACTTAGCAGATTTGTTGTTTCTACCAAGACCCAAAGATATACTTGGCATGTTAGCCCTGCTGGTAGGTGTCTTTTGAGTTATAACAACCTTATTATTAACACCAGAATCAAAGTTATCATTTTGTGAAAGTAGTGTTCAACAAATCATTACACATGGTGAATCGGCTTTTCTTCGAGGTTTTAGAATTGCTTGATTCATTAGACTCTGTCTGAGGCTTCCCAGTTTTCGTTCCAGTTTCCACTTTGCATTGTTCAAGCTTCCATTTAGCAAATTTGGTGTTCCTACCAAAGACCCATATTAAATACAACTGGATTTGAGAACACACAAACAAAAACAATAACTGAAAAATAATAATGAAGCAAACAATAATAATCGCCTCATCTACGAATCCATAGTTTCATGATTGAAATAAAGCAGATAAATAGTAGAAGTCTTTGAAAGCCTAAACAAAATGAAATTGTATTTAAAAAGTAAACACTTCATTATCAATTCTAAATAAAAAATAATTGTACATTTGAAAGAATATTCAATCATATGTTAAAAAGATATGGTTAAAAAAGGAGGGATGTATTCTATAAAGAAATTTTCGGTAAACTATGCTAAAACTGGAGAGCAGGGTTCGCTCAACATACCTACTACTTTGTAACTCTCAAAACCCTTATAGCACAAATATATCTGAATGTAATAATTAATCTATAATTATTATAAAAAAAGGATGATTGTATATGTATACAAACATGTATAAGTTACCATGTTATTCTTATGGAAGAAAGATGTTTTGATTTTAACAGATGACTAATTAAAAATATTGGAAACAGCTGTTGCTGTTCTACACAAACAGTACAAACATGGTAGAACGTTAATATATAATTTTTTTTGACTGGAGTAGGCAGTTTACGTCCATATGAAGGACGGGTAACCAGGTAGTACTTCAATAAAAAGCCAAAGATTCACTGAATAAAAATTCATATAATTTTAAATGGAAATATAGAACTATAATTTGAAGTCAAATTAGAAAAAGTCAAATTTGTCCTGTATAGATGTTCATTCCTCGCCTTAAACTTGTCCGATTTCAATAATCAACACTTCAAATGAAAGAGTTTATTTTTATGAGTACAGTATTTTAAGACCAAAATATGTAAAATAATTTCAATAAAACTGGAGTTATGGATCGTTTATTGAAGACGAATCCTATAAAATATAAAATCTGTGTTATTTGGAATCAAGCAGTTCGCATAAAGTTCATCCTACCAGAATAAACAATAGCGCAACTGAAAGCCTGTAATTCAATGATTGTTCGCATACCAAAACATATATAGTAACATAAATTATGCTGGAGCCATTGATCTTTATTTAAAGAAAACTCTAGGAAAAATTAAACTTTGTTGGTTGTCCACAGTGCGTTCGCTTAAAACTCGTCCAATTTCAATAATCAATGACTTAAATTAAAGCCGGTATTTCCCTGAAGGTTCTTAGACTAAAATATATAGTATAATTTAATAAATTTGAGGTATGGATATTTAATTAAAGGCAAATTTTGTAAAAATGAAAATTTATGTTAGTTTCAAGATCATAAACCGCCTAAAACCTGTTCAATTTAAATTTTATCAATAGCTCAAATGAAAGCCTGTAATTTAGTGAGTATTTTAAGACCAAAACATATCAAATAACTCAATAAAAATGGAGTTATTGATCAATAATTGTAGGCAACTCCTAAAAAAAATTAAAAAATTTGTGTTGTTTGGAGGTCTACATATTGGTTCGCTTCATATTCAACATAACTACATAAACTATAGCTCAAATGAAAGCCTGTAATTCACTAATTGTCTCGTACCAAAACATGTATAATAACATAAATAATACTGGATCTATCAATCGTTTATTAAGGATAAATCTTGGTAAAATTAAAATTTAAGTTGGTTGTCCACCTTGCGTTCGCTTGAAACTCATCAAATCTCTATAATTAATGGCTTAAATGAAAGCTAGTACTCCACTGAAGGTTCTTAGACAAAGACATTGCGGGTAACATAATTTAAACTGGAGATATGGATCTTTAAATAAAGTCGAATTTAGGGAAAATTCAAATTTATGTTGTTTGGAGGTCCATAACTCGCCTTAAACTCAAAAGATTTGAATGATCTCTATCTCATATGAAATCCTGTATTTCAATGAGTATTTCAAGACCAAAAGTACTGTATTAAGTACTGTAATAAATACATGTATTAAATCTGGAGATATATGAAAAACAATCATAAGACAATGCTGCAAATTTGAAACTCCCATAAGAAATGCATGGGGAGGAATTTTTGTTTGAGTATAAGTAGAGTTATGCGGTAGATAAATGAATGTGGATGCTTGATGGCAAATCTGGGCGTGAATATTTTTAATTTAAGACATCAATTATGAAAATCGGTCAGGTTGAAAAGCCGAACAGACTTGGAAAAGAAAAACCGATGTTTTTTAATATGTAAGATTGAAATTAATAAAGGATAATTGGTACAATAAAAAGCACGTTGAAGCAACCTCATATATGTTAACAAACAATTACCCAAATTGAGTATACTTGATTTCACAAAATGGAAAAGAATTACGCACTCCCAATGAACCAAATACAAAAACCAACATCTTAAAATTATCCAACCTTGGCCTTCTATGCAAACCTAAGTCTCTACAAATTGTTATTCGTGTTTACAATAGGAACAGACTTTGGCTCATTACAGCCACCATTAAGTAATCAGTCTAAATATCATACTTTTGTCATAAAAGTCCAGTTTGATTTCCAAAAAGGACTAATTCCAAACATTAGCAGACCAGCCAATACCTTAGCACTCCCTGGCTAGTATTTGACATGATAGTAGTCATTGTCTTTAACTTCATTGGTCTGCAAAGTCCATTCCTAATGATTTAGGACCTGTCCCACATTTTATAGCAAAACACCAACCAAAGTTTCCTGGTATTGATTATTTTAATCTATTTTTGTTTATAACTCCTGAACTATGATATTTAGAAGATAAGAACGTATGATTTTTGGGACCATAGTAAAGTCAAATAAGTTGAGTCGATTTTGAGAAAAATCATAATTTTTTATTACTAAAAAAGTAAAACATATGCTGCAGCATATAGCCAAGAAATGACACATTGAGAAAATAGGTTACTTATTTTGTACTATAGCACCCTACGTTAGACAGACAACAATTTAAGTCCTCAAAACAGATATTTCTATAAGAACTCAATATTGATTTTTGTTTACTTTTAACACAACTTTTCATACTAGGTTCCGATGAAAAAGTCTAACTATAATAAAAAACACTGTGTCTAAGAAGGTAATAGAAACACATAACAGCAGACAAAAAATCTACAACTAGCAATTTTTCTGTAACTTTGATTTTTAATAATGTTAAAAGTTAAATATTTACTTACACCTGATTTATCATCTCTAAGACGTAGCCCATCGATAGCAATATTGATGGTGATTCTCTGTTTATGTTCGCCTGCTGCTCGAATAGCCATTTTGAGATCTGCCAATGCCTCTTGACACATTCGATCACCTCTAGGATCTGATACCTCCAAGATACCAATCAGCTTTGCCTTATAGCTCACCCCTTCTCCCAAGAATCGTGATGGCTCATTTTTATCTAAACAATTGCAAATAAAAACTTTGATAAAAGTAGTACTACCCAAAATATTATATTACTATCAAAAACAATTTTATAACTTATTTATCAAAATTGCAACAACTATGACAATGGCTGAATATTTCGTTCTTGGAGGAAATGGTCAGGACTTTCAGATGGATTGAATTTATAGTTCAGTATATTTTGATATTTATGGATTAACAGCATCTGAAAATTATGATAGCCATATCTGAAATTAAAATACTACCAATATGAGAAATCATGACAGAAGAGAACAAATTAATTTTGAGAGTAGATATCGAAAGGATTTAGAAGTATCAAGAAAACTGTGGATTGTATTGGTAGGTTGAAGAGGCAGGTTAGAGTTGTGAAAATATGTTATTGCAACTTATAAAAGGAGAAAGAAAGAAAGAATATGAAGAAAGAAAGGTAACGAGTTTTCAGAAAAGTTTTTTCTTTGTTGTTTGTTTAAAGGCAAAAAGTCTTTTGGTCATCCTTTGCCTTATAAAAAAAGGAAGAAAAGAATATAAAATAAAGATGTATAGCCCTCGAATATTCTAATAATGTCAGGGTCAGAAGAGAACAAGAGATGGTTAAGAGAGACCTGATAGGAAAGATGGAAGAGAGATCTAACCCAAGATTCAATAAAAAAAATGTAGATCAGGTAAAAAAAATACTCATTAAAAGTAATCCCCTGAGGGACTCAGTAAAGTATTAAATGATTTTAAAATAGATTATCGATGGTATCATCAGATTAAAAAGCAGTAGCATATATAGAAATATGTTTTGACCCCAGGATCATACAAATCTCAACCCAGGATCATACAAATCTTGGGTCAAGTTAAAAGGAAAAGTGAATAACTTCTATGTCCGAAATAAGATAACTGCCCAATATTACTATGCAGCATTTGTAATATTGCAAATATCGTTTCGTTGTTGGATCTTATTTTTTATAATATTAAAGTAATAAATTTAATGTTACCAATGGTCTTTGGAGGAAAACAACTTTTTCTGTTGGTTTTCCCTATCATTGTCTCTGTTAAAAAAATGTTGAAATAAAATACTGTAGGGCTGACAGAGATATTTTAAGTTAAATTGGACTAATATTTGCTACATTTAAAAATGACAAAATGTGAAAAGACCAATAACTCTGGAATATGATCCCTGGTGAGTATAAATAATACAAGTAAATGTAAATTACAAGTATAAATACACAAATATAAATTACTCATTATTATTTTAATAAAGTAAAATGAACTACAATGTCATGACATTGATTAGTTTTTCTATTTTGTAAAATGAGTCATTTTTGAAAATACTGTTATAATATTAATTACATTAAAAATTATAATAACAGAAATTCATTATGGAACCAGTTAGTAGTAGTTTAGATACCATCTGTTTCCGATTTTACCAACACCAACGGAATGTGCTAATTATGTGCGTTACTTCTTTGTTCCACAAAATTTAGCTAGTTTTACAACCTCATTGCATCTTTTCATGAATGAAAAGATTTTAAAATTTCTTTAAAGTTTAAAAATGTATAATATTCAAAATTTACTTTTTTATTTTTGAAATAATAATATTTTGGGCATGGTATCTACTCAACCCCATCATACAACAGATCCTCTGAATTTAACACCCAAAAGTTTGTTTCTTGAGTCTTGTAGGAAATGTTAAATTGTATTGATAGATCAAGAGGTCAAGTTAGGTAAGTTTATTTTAAAACCGTTATTACACAGGTTTTCTGAACCTAGTAATTGTGTATATCACTACTTTTTTGACGTTGGATAGGCTCTAACAAGCCTCATAGATGTGTACATATTAAATGTATCCACTACTGGTGAGCTTTGAAGTTATACAATATTGTTAAACAGAGCCTTCACTTGAACAGTTGTGTTGGATACTTGGCCCTGAAGGATAGAAACATATTTTTTTGGGGTTCAAAATTACATTACCAGAACTGAAATCTGCAAATTATTATCTACAATTAAGTGTGCTGTTGAACACAGGAGCTACGAACAAAAAGCTGTTTTAAATGGCCACCATTTTGACATTTAAAATTTTATTTTTCTAAATTTCAATAGAGTTCTAGAAGAGCACACTATATTTCCCTACAAAATTTCATGTTTCTATCTTAATTTTTGTAGCCGCTATGGTGGTCGTACAGACAACAACAACAACAATGGACGAACAGCAAGTAGAAAATCACTTTTTGGGTTTCCTGAGGCCTCAAAACATGAAGTCATTAAACCGTTGTTGACATTTGTGCAATTACCTACCAAACTTACCTTATACTTTGTATACTGAGTAAGCAAAAATATTAAAGGAGGAGGAATTAATTTCTACTAATAAATCTGTAGGAGTCTAGGTTTATACTCTCAGATCTTAAAAACTATTGAAACGATTTTAATGAGAATTGGTAATATCGTAGTTTCCACACAGAAGAAGGTTTAAATATGATTTTTTTTTTTAATATCTCAATTAGAAGTTGAGTTATGATAATAAAAAGGTTTCCTTATGTATTTTTTCTATAAGGAAATGACAGACCTTAAGGTCGATTTTTGTTTGTGGCAATCACAGCATCTACTGGACTGATCTCAATGAAACTTTGCATGTTTATAGTAGTAGGCTATTTATGAAAAAGGTTTTAGACTTTGTTTCATATTGATACCTTTAAAGAAACTAAGTTATAACAACTAAATATAAATCAGTAGCAGTCAACACTAGTAGATGTGGAGTAAAAAATTACGAATACTCACTTATAACACAGCTGATTGGGTCGATCAGCTTTGGTAGTTTACCAGAAAGATAGGTTAGGCCTAGCCTAGACCAGTGTCAAACATTTTACTTAATGTTTAATTATTATAGCTGATTAGGTCCATCAGCTATAATAATTAAACATTAAGATAGATTAGGCTTAGTCTAGATCAATGTGAAAGATTTAGGAAAGTGTTTTAAACTTCATTTTATTTTTATAAACAAATTTAGTTACCTTAGCAACTAATATAATAATCAAAGCTTAAAACAGCTGATTAGGTCCATCAGCTATAATAATTTAACACAAAGCTATGTTAAGCCTAGCCCAGACCAATGTGGAACAATTATTAACTTGATTTTGGCCTAAAATATGTAAAACTATTAAAATAATAGTCCTCTATAATTACATTGTTTCCAATTCCATCTTGTGGTCTTAAGCACACCAAATTTTGTTTGTTTGTTCACGCTAATCTCAGAAACTTCTTTTTTTTTGTTCGTGCTAATTTTTGAAATTACTGAGCCGATTTTTATGAAATTTCCTATGGTTATAGTGCTTAAGAAAAAGGTTTACTACTTTCTCTCACATCTGAGAAAAATCAGTAACAGGATTAAAAACAGCCCTTAAATGTCAAACGATTTCCCATAAGTTTAAGATTAGGCCTAATATTTGATAAAAAACAAATAAATGTTTAAAATTCATTTGAGGCTATAGTTACAAGTATTCTATAATTCTACTATAAATACAGTATGAAAAAGATCTATAAAAGTCGCCATGAAGGAGGAGCCAGTAGACAGTCTGACCTTTAAAGGGGACTACACACCTTCAGTTTATCTGCGCAGTTATCTGTCGTAAATAACTGTGTCAAAATTTGTACAATTATCTGAACTGAGCGTGTAGTTTTATCTTCAGATATCGTCGTTAATACCTACCGATTTTTGTTCAGTTTTCAATTCGTTTTCGTCCAAGTGCATTGAAAGATGGGTGACAGAAAACGAAGAGCCGCAGTTTGTTGTGTAATTGCAGCTGTAATGATAGAAGAAGGAAAAAGGAAAAAACGTCGTGAACGATGGTGTAAAGATTGGTATCTGAAAAGAAGCGTTATACCCACAATTTGTAATTGACGTTGTAATTTCAACAAAATAAGCAAACGGTACGTATACAAACAACAAACAAACGTACGAACAAAATCGAAACTGAAGAAACTGTACGATAATCTGTGTGAACTGTACCAATTATCGTAGCAATCGAGGGTCAGAATGCCCAGACATTTTATCTGTGATAAGACCGGTGTAAACTGCACAGTTCGCACAGTTTATCGCTCAGACATGACGTCACACGTGATTAACTGCGCAGATAAACTGAAGGTGTTAGGTGTGTAGTCCCCTTAAGAAACCAATAGGGACCGTGCACGTTTGCCAACTCGTTTCCCCGCTTTGATAGCGCTTGGCACCGCAGATTCTTTTGCAGTTACTGTCATTTAAGGTGCTCGGAAAAATCATAGATATATTAATTGCATTTCATTTTGCATCACAGTTAGTTGTAAAGAGCATAATTTCCTTGTACACAAATCGTCAGAAATATCTCAACAAAAACAATATTTTCCCGACTAAATAAATAAATGTAATAGAAATCTTTCCCCTTAAATTGCAAGAAAATACAATTAAAAACTATTTATTTTTGTACTGGGTTATTATTATTATTACAGGGGAAATAATTATTACTGTTAAAGCAAAATACATTTAAATTATTTAAACAAAAATTACTCAAAAATAAAAAAAACTCTCAGCACTGAAAGACATGGCTAGCCTCGTGCAGGGAGCTGTTCGAACGGACAACCGCGCGCTACTCTTGCTTTCCCAACGGAGATATTTTGTGGCGCATAGTATTTTTTTATATAGTGTAGTATTCTATAATAGACTATCCGTATCAGGTTTACCAACCTACTCATTAAATTTAAAAGTAGGTGTTCCAACCAACTTATGAGAAATTTGAAGCCTTCATAGTTATGAAATGGAACACGGTTAAAAGTTGAATCATTAAAAAATCAGATTATTGAGAAGATTATTTTAACATGGTATTATAAAGAAGGGACAGTATTTATCCTAAGAAATCCAATCATACCCAATAATTTTCCAATTCTATTTAAAAAACTTCAATTTCCAGTAAATGTTTTCTTCCCAAAGACTATGTTTTCTTCATAGAAGAAGTAGATTTAAGAAGTCGATGTTTTCCCCATAGACAATTTGTATGATGCATGGTTCCCGAGTCAACGAAAGTTACGATCTCTTAATTTGTTCCATTGGCAGTACAAATAATATTGTATACAAGAACAAATATGTGTGCTCGCGTTTGTGTGTCAAATATGTGGAGCCAGAATGGCTCCACCCTATGCGAACCTTTACATGGGAGAATTGGAAGAAACTTTTCTTAGGAGGCAACTCCATCAATCTCTCTGTTGGTACAGACACACTGCCGATATTTAGACAGCAGGAGAGTTAAGCCTAGATCACTTCTTAGGAAAGTCTTTCAAAACTTTCTATTATAAATTTCACCTTGACTACGTTTACTTCACAAATTACCTTTCTGGATGTCAATGGAAAACTAAGGGACGGCAAAGAACAAACTTATGAAATGCATCCATATTACATCGACAAACCACCTACAATACCTCCACTTCAACAGCAGCCATCCTATGAATACTAAACGAGCCATTCACTATAACCAGGCAATCAGAGCCAAAAGGGTTTGTTCTATGGAGAGTGGACTACACGACTTTAACAAAACAAATGACATCTGCATTTGTAAAAAGGAGTTATCCTGAGAAACTGGTTATGAATCATATTCATTTGGCTCAAGAAAAAAGACAACTTTGGTCACCGGTTATCACCCAGGTTACAGAGATTAAACAACATACTGAAGGAAGATTACAAAATTTTACAAGTTTCCAACCGCACCAAAAATCTTCTCACATAAACCCCAGAGTCGAGTTTTAAACAGCCCACAAATCTGAAATGCACGTTAGTTCACACCCAAGCTTCCGGATCCCAACATACCTACACAACCTAACCTTCTTCTCTGTTCTTTTCCATGCAAACTACAGTGCAGGTTTTGTACAGCTCAATATATTGGCCTAACCACACACGATCTAAGGCTCCAGGATGAATGGCCACAGAAATGATGTAAAAATCACAGTTATAGAGAAACCAATTGCTCAACATGCAGCAATTGGTCTCCACTTTTGATGACTGCTTCACGACAATAATTATAAAATCACTTCCTCCAAAATGTAACCCTTAAGTATTAAGAAGATGGGAACTGTCTCATAAATGAGTCACAAAATCTAGAGAACCCCTAATCTTAATATTAGATAAATCATCTTTTATCTTTTTGCCTCTCCCAAATAGGCTTACTTAAAATTTATATATATACAAAGACTGTAGTTCAACACTCAACACAGATCCATCCTCTGCAACCATATTACAACTTTTTTTTATACTCCTCTACAGATTGAGAAAGTGAACAGTGTTTACGAAATATTTTAGAACTTTAGTGTTTGATTGTGTTTGCCTATTTTTGTATTACTAGGTAAGCTTGTGTCTCTTATCCATACAAAATCTAAACTATATTATATAATATATATATATATATATATATATATATATATATATACATACATACATTATAGTTTTTGAACAAATATATATTTCTCATAAACTATAATTTTCTTGAGCTAATTTCATTGTAATATGTAACTAGTTTAACAATCAATGTCGAGAATGAAATATTCGCGTGCGAAGCGACGGGTAAAAGCTACTTTTTTTAATTAATTAATTAAAGGCCTCCAAGTAAATTCAATAAAAAGATAAATTCACTGACACAATACTTTTATAAAATGTCTAAATGTAAATAAACAGCCTTCATTATTCCATTTCCGTATGAAATTAAAATTTTAAACCTCATTAGACGAAATTATGAGATTAATTAAAATGCAACAATCCTTGAAAAGGAAAGGAATTCAGATTTAGAGGTTTTTTTATACAGTCTCAAAGAAGAGTTAGGCTATCTTATTGTACAGTGTCTGTACGTACTAAATTATGCACAATTATAAAAGTTAATTGGACCTTGATAACCTTCAAGAGGATCTATACACCACCGATGAAATCATTCTCATACTGTACGACAATTTATAAAGAAATTTACAATTTAATGCACAGGCATACATTTCAAGGAAATCGATTTGTTTTATGTACTGTAAATGTGTGGGTAGTATGTGTGCAATGAATGTTTTTTTGCATTTATTTAATGAAGAGTGCAATGTCCAATATCATTATCAACTGTAACTATGAAGAAATATAATTTTGTAATTCGGTATAAGAAAAGAATGTCAATCACAAAAACGTGTGCCATCTTGAAAGGGGGTTTTAAAAGGCCTTCCACAAAAAAAAAAAAAAGGCAATAATCAAATTACAGATTGTAGATAACAACGCTTTCACTGAACATCGACAAACATAGATAAGAGAATTTTCATTCACCGGTCTTTTGGGTCTCTTTCAACTTATTTTAGTGTTATCAAATATTCCCAAAGTTCATGAGATGTTGATTTCAAATTCGATATTTGTTTTTGCCCAATAAGAAAACGAAAAACTAAAAGAGAAAAACAATTGAAAAAAATAATTGGTTACTAAATTTTTTTTATATAAAAGATTGTATAATAGAAGAATAAAAAATATATAACGAGAGGTGAATGTAATAAATAACTAAACTGTAATGTGTACACTTAGCTTCAAAATAAGACAAAAACGTATGATAAATTATTATTAATCACCCCCAAAAATGAAGGATTATAAAACTTGAAAGTTTTAAAAATAAACGAAAACAGACTACTCCCTATTTCCATAATGATCAATATTACACTATTTAAACTAAAATGTTCTAAAAAATAAAACAATTAGAAAATCTATCCCAAGTGACTTTATTTTTATTCTCAAACATTCCTTAATTTGTCTATTAAATTAATTCTCGTTTTATTTCAGTAAAATTAAAAATATAAAATAATGTTTTCTACTATAAACGAATGACTCTTTAGAAACACCTATTCTCATCAATTATCAGAAACCTTGTAACGTTCTTCCTGGTTTCACAGGGTGTCAAAACCAATACTTCCGGAGTGAGCTAACTCGTCCTTCAAACAGTACAGTCCTTAAAATACAATCAGATATTCAAAACCCATATAAAGGTACATATTTTATATTTTCATCCCTTAATAGTCACAGCAGTAAACAATCCAACCCTTATGAAAACGGGTTAAGTAGAAAACTATGCAACTAAATGTTAAGAAACGTTTCTATTCGCTACTTACATTTACAAGGACTAGTTTTCTTTCTAAGCGTTTGCATGGAGGACAAACTAAGCCTATTGTACGTAAACGTCACAATGATAATATAATTGTAACACAAAAATGACAAAATCACATCACACACACTCACGATACGGTTTTATAAGCAGGAGCGATATCCCCATTGATCGAGACAGCCGAGTGTAAATGCATGGACAGATCAATATCCCCTCCCCCTCTCCAATTTCCATGTCTGAAATGTTCTGCGTAGTGTTCAGTTTGTGCTAGGTTCTGAGGGGTACTTGAATCACTAATACTGACTTAATTCAGGAAATAAAACTTTATTGCTTATTGTGTAACTTGAATCAGAAGATTTAGACTATTAGTTTCTCTTTAATACAAACAGGTATTTTGTTAGAATACGTTGTTAATAATGAGAACAAATGAATGAATGGTGTGATTTGTAAAGTAGAATTCGTTTGTTCTTATTAGTAATTTGTACATCAAATATATATATATATATATATATATATATATATATATATATATATATAACATGTTGCTTACATTATGAATGTGTAAATATATAAAAAAGTATGTATCCACATGCTAACACTTGTTATGAATCGGGTATTCCGTTGTTTTATTTCTTTAGATAAGGAACAACTTGAGTTAATTGCTTAAGATAAAACACATAGGATACAAATAGATTGACATCGTCTAAACAATACAAAACATTCACACAATTTTTATTACACGTGCATGAAAAACCATAACATTTTAGATACTGTAGGCCTATACATTTTGACATTTCTGAACAGTAATTAGATAATATTTCTAACCCACTATATTCTATATTTAAATTAAAATCATTACAGATTACCATCATTTGTCTATATAAAAAAAATAATACACGACATTTCGAGAATATAAATCAACTCTCCTTATCACGTGTAAAACTAAAACATAGAAGGGGAAAAAAAACATAAACACAGCCTAGTAGCCTAGGACCATGTTTCCATAAAACTAGGTCTGAGTTCTAAACCATAATGGCCTTATTTCTAAACAGGTTTATATAAGTTTTTCCCGGTGAATTATTTTTGTCTTTTTTTAACGATAGGATATTTTCTAATACATGGTTACGAGAGTTGATTTATACTTTCGAAACGTTGTAAATTAGTTTTCTTATACACAAATGACGGAAAATATCCGATTAAACAATATTAATAATATGAACAATCCACCATTATCAAATAACTTTAAAACCAGATATATTGTAGATGATTTCAATGAAATACAAATATCATGTTTTTCTTTTTTTTTGTTTAAAGCCGTATAAAAAAAAGAAGAGGATAAAATAAAGACACCTAGCCCCCGAATATTCTAATAGCACCAAAGTCGGAAGAGAACAAAAGTTGGTCAAGTGAGACATGATAGGAAAGATGAAAGAGAGGGATCTAACCCAAGACCACACGTAGAAAAGTGTCAATACTCGGGTACATCGTTTTTGCCATACTTCAATTGAACTCCTGATGGATTTTTTCTGTTATTCAAATTATACTACAGAGTCAATATATTAGGATAAAGATTTTAACGATGGTATAGAGTGATGTTCTAATGTAAACTAATTAATATTGTTATTTCACTTTCATTTTTCGTTTACTTTACACATAAACGTAGTAAAGACAAAGTTATGTGATGGGTAAAAAACATAAAAGTAGTATAGGCAAAGTTATGTGATGGGTAAAAAACATAAACGTAGTATAGACAAAGTTATGTGATGGGTAAAAAACAAACGTAGTATAGACAAAGTTATGTGATGGGTAAAAAACATAAACGTAGTATAGACAAAGTTATGTGATAGGTAAAAAACAAACGTAGTATAGACAAAGTTATGTGATGGGTAAAAAACATAAACGTAGTATAGACAAAGTTATGTGATGGGTAAAAAACAAACGTAGTATAGACAAAGTTATGTGATGGGTAAAAAACATAAACGTAGTATAGACAAAGTTATGTGATAGGTAAAAAACAAACGTAGTATAGACAAAGTTATGTGATGGGTAAAAAACATAAACGTAGTAAAGACAAAGTTATGTGATAGGTAAAAAACAAACGTAGTATAGGCATAGTTATGTGATGGGTAAAAAACATAAACGTAGGATAGACAAAGTTATGTGAAGGGAAAAAAATAAACGTAGTGAAGACAAAGTTATGTGATGGGTAAAAAACATAAAAGTAGTATAGGCAAAGTTATGTGATGGGTAAAAAACATAAACGTAGTATAGACAAAGTTATGTGATGGGTAAAAAACAAACGTAGTATAGACAAAGTTATGTGATGGGTAAAAAACATAAACGTAGTATAGACAAAGTTATGTGATAGGTAAAAAACAAACGTAGTATAGACAAAGTTATGTGATGGGTAAAAAACATAAACGTAGTATAGACAAAGTTATGTGAAGGGGGAAAAATAAACGTGGTATAGACAAAGTTATGTGATAGGTAAAAAACATAAACGTAGTATAGACAAAGTTATGTGATGGGTGAAAACCATAAACGTAGTATAGACAAAGTTATGTGATGGGTAAAAAATATAAACGTAGTATAGACAAAGTTATGTGATGGGTAAAATATATAAACGTAGTATAGACAAAGTTATGTGATGGGTAAAAAACATAAACGTACTATAGACAAAGTTATGTGATGGGTAAAAAACATAAACGTACTATAGACAAAGTTATGTGATGGGTAAAAAATAGATGTTGATTTTATTGCGGAAATATTCATTTTGAGGTCTACTGAGTGCAAAAAAGTGTTTACTGGAATTATATTTTTTGTCTGTAGTCAGTAGCCAAACGCTTGGCCAGATTTTAATCAAATTTGGTACGTAAGGATTATTTGGCCACATCTTGAGACTGTTCTTCATTTGCTTGTTAAAACTGCCTCATAGCTTATACACGCATCAATATGTTAAAATAAAAGTAAACTTTTTGTTCAAGTGTACAGTAGCTGTGGTTACTTCTTGGTCAATGAATATTGTTGTCACGTCGCGTACTAGGCAATGCAACATGAGTTTACAATGACGCGCAAACAACTGTTCTTCACAAAACCACTTGTTATTCTGATTTAAAATTATTAGCTAATGATGGATTGTTCATATTATTTTCATTTAGACATTTGCTATTATTTTGCATATAAACAACGTTTCGATAGTGGTAACAAGAGTTGATCCTTACCGTCGAAACGTCGTGTATTATTACTTGCCCAGTATACAAAGTACAGGATAAGTTTGATATTAGAAAAAACTATCGACATCCAGTTTTTGAGTGTTCTTCTCGTTTTCCCCCCTCAGGAAACCTAACATTTCCTACAAGGCCCAAGAAACCAACTTTTAGGCATTACCTTTAGAGGATCTGCTTGTATTAAATTATATGATTGGGTAAGTAACATTGTAGCGCCCACCTAACCTAACCTAACCCATCACCTAACCTAACATTTCCTACAAAGCCCAAGAAACCAACTTTTAGGCATTACCTTTAGAGGATCTGCTTGTATTAAATTATATGATTGGGTAAGTAACATTGTAGCGCCCACCTAACCTTACCTAACCCATCACCTAACCTAACATTTCCTACAAGGCCCAAGAAACCAACTTTTAGGCATTACCTTTAGAGGATCTGCTTGTATTAAATTATATGATTGGGTAAGTAACATTGTAGCGCCCACCTAACCTTACCTAACCCATCACCTAACCTAACATTTCCTACAAGGCCCAAGAAACCAACTTTTAGGCATTACCTTTAGAGGATCTGCTTGTATTAAATTATATGATTGGGTAAGTAACATTGTAGCGCCCACCTAACCTTACCTAACCCATCACCTAACCTAACATTTCCTACAAGGCCCAAGAAACGAACTTTTAGGCATTACCTTTAGAGGATCTGCTTGTATTAAATTATATGATTGGGAAAGTAACATTGTAGCGCCCACCTAACCTAACCTAACCCATCACCTAACCTAACATTTCCTACAATGGCCAAGAAACCAACTTTTAGGCATTACCTTTAGAGGATCTGCTTGTATTAAATTATATGATTGGGTAAGTAACATTGTAGCGCCCACCTAACCTAACCTAACCCATCACCTAACCTAACATTTCCTACAAGGCCCAAGAAACCAACTTTTAGGCATTACCTTTAGTGGATCTGCTTGTATTAAATTATATGATTGGGTAAGTAACATTGTAGCGCCCACCTAACCTAACCTAACCCATCACCTAACGCTAACCTAACAATTCCTACAAGGCCCAAGAAACCAACTTTTAGGCATTACCTTTAGATGATCTGCTTGTATTAAATTATATGATTGGGTAAGTAACATTGTAGCGCCCACCTAACCTAACCTAACCCATCACCTAACCTAACATTTCCTACAAGGCCCAAGAAACCAACTTTTAGGCATTACCTTTAGAGGATCTGCTTGTATTAAATTATATGATTGGGTAAGTAACATTGTAGCGCCCACCTAACCTAACCTAACCCATCACCTAACCTAACATTTCCTACAATGGCCAAGAAACCAACTTTTGGGCATTACCTTTAGAGGATCTGCTTGTATTAAATTATATGATTGGGTAAGTAACATTGTAG